>CM066039.1:161862692-162286431 GCA_033557465.1 Ichthyophis bannanicus | reverse complement strand
TATAGGGGGGTGGGGCATCCCTGATTGTGGCCTGGCCAGCAGGCGTGGCAGGAGTGATGTGTGCATCGGTTCACAACACATCACGTGCCCGATTGACATGTTGTGTTTCCCGGTGCAATATTCGCAGCCATGTCAAATGTACACATCAGTGTTGCATATTGTATTGCTCCGGGTGGCACACAGCCCTGGGTAGGGAAGGGGACAAAGGGTGTACCTTTACATGGGGGATGGCTCACCTAAGCATAGATCCCAATGGGAACAATAGATCACAAACACACACATCCAATGCTGGAGCCTACAGGCACACCCAGTCGCCACTAACACGGTAGGGTGAGAGAAGGTGTACTCAGTGAGGGCAGCGTCATGGCAGACATTTAACCAGTTTCATTCTGCATTGAGGGTAAGCCCAGGGCATACAACCACCATGAGACAATGTATTGTGGGGGCTATCCAGGTGAGCACAATGAGACCTTGAATCAACGTAGTCCAGTGAGTGGAAACAGCAAGGCCGGGCTAAGACATCTTGGTATCCCAAACGGGATAAAACCGAAACCTACAATGCCAATTAGCAGGTCCATAGGGGAGTAATGGCAACCTTTGCTGCATCCCCAACTACTACAGCTGTCACTTGTATACCAACCGTACAAACCATGGGCAGGTGCCCCAACCATTTCCCACGGCCTAGGAATGGGATGACTTCAGGAAAAGCAACGTTACAACACACGTCACCTATGTATGATCCCTTCAGGGGGAAGAGGGCAGGTGGGTCCTGTGACACAGTTCCAAAGGTGAGGAGGAGATGCCCTAGTGTGCGAATTAGCAGTTTGCTCTCATCAAGCCCCAGGCCATATGTTTCCTGGATTTATACCACCCGCCCTGGGTCGCACAGCACAGATGGTGAGCTAGTCAGTTACATTTGGCACAAAACGAACATTCAGTATCTCCTTGTCATGTCAGGGAATGGGCCTTTTTGCCAGGAGCACTGTATATCATCTTTAGTGGTTGTTGTTGGCCAATTAATAGAATGTGTCGCTGCCGTCTATAGGCCATTGTGGACGCCCAGGGGGAAGTGATCACCACCTCACCTGATCCATACAGCCATTGGTCACAGGCTGGAACCTGTATTAGACTGCTGTTCACCTTCCTGACTACCAATGGCGCATGGCAGTCACAAGCTCTTCCCCAGCGGATGAGCGCAACCTGTAGCATACATGCTGTACTGGGCATGTTACAGTGAG
This sequence comes from Ichthyophis bannanicus, assembly GCA_033557465.1. Taxonomy (NCBI): domain Eukaryota; kingdom Metazoa; phylum Chordata; class Amphibia; order Gymnophiona; family Ichthyophiidae; genus Ichthyophis; species Ichthyophis bannanicus. Next base: position 162,285,193 of record CM066039.1, on the reverse strand, counting down.
TGTGAACTTCTTTGTTTCAGGTTAACTGACGTGGAACTGCAATGTTCACGAGGCGTGAGGAATAGGCTGGCTGCTGTAGCAGTTTTCCATTTCCTTTGGCAGATGTGTGTTTGGGATGTGGGATCTTTTTTGTCTGTTTGGGGTTAGGGCAACCTGACCGTTCCCTGACTGTATACCTGTTGACCCCCAAACACAACTTATGCTCATCACATGTTACCTGTGTTTGCCATACAGTTTGGACTGCATTTATTGTCCCCCCACAACCACATCACCTGATGGCCGCATCCACAATGCGTATGCAAGGACACGTAATATGGCCCCCCGCCCCTAATGGCCGGCCGCCTCATACGGCGGTGCTGCAGGAATATACATGTGCAGGAGCGCGTCACCACTCTGTCTGTATTTCCCACAGCCAACCCTATTTGTTGGCCTGCACGTTACCGCAGTTAGTGTTTCCACCCCAACCAGTGTAGAGGTACATCTGAATCGTGTCGAGTGGGTACATAGTGATCTCTGTGTGTATGAGGCACTGTTAACGATAAGGTCGTATATGATGCTGTGTGGAAAACCTGTTGCTCAAGGCTATGTTTGTATGGGGCCATTATGACGTTGCCTATCAAACATAGGTTAGGCCTTTGTATGTGAACCGTGATTCCCCCCGCTTCCCCAGGGGACAGTTGCCACCGATGTATGCCAAGGCCACATGGTTGTGCTACAGCCATGATGGTTACAATTGACCTGTTAATAATGTTCGTCATTTGGTGTTCCCCCCACCCCACAATGGGAGCACCATAACGCATCAGTACTGTGACATCTGCATCTGTAGGTGTTACCACTCTCTGGGCTGTCCCGGCTGTGTGTAACATTGTCATTAAGCAACACAGGCACAAACATTATGTAACGCAAATGTTAACTGTGTAATGTGGACACGCAACAGATCACAGCTGTAGAGTGGATGCTGTTCACATACACCACATACACACCCCTGAGATGGATTTGAGTTGTGTGTTTTGTGTCTGTGACGGCCACGCCCCTCCACATCTCCCTCTCAGCGTGTGCCAATGTGTGTGGGCAACACACACTGCACAGTAAACATATGGGATGTATAACCGGAGACAGATAAATAGCTCAGTGGTACTAGCTTACGACACACCAATTGTGTTGGCCTTCTATAGAGTTTGCTGTGCATGTGTTGGCTCACACTTTGATTCCACTGCCAGCACTGTGGTTGCACATTACTGCACGCTGACGTGTCTCACAATGATAGCTTCTGTAACAACCACGGTTTCCGTGTGTGGTGGCTTTTTTAATATTGACAGTCCCGCCAGAAAAAAAAAAAAAAAAGAAAGAAAAAAAAAAAAAAAAAAAAAAAAAAAAAAAAAAAAAAAAAAAAAAAAAAACAGGGTGCACACCTGATAGCCTATGTACACACAGCATAAGTTATGGGTCATGGTAGATGGGTTCATTACCCACCTTCATTGTCGCGTTTTGATTCAGCACCACGGGCCCGCAGCTCCCACAAAGTCTAGGGTTTTTTAAAAAAAGCCCATCCTCCTCTGTTTCGTTGTGGCCTGGTGCTGCTGCAGCAGCCTCCTGCTGCAGACAACATTGTTGTTTTTTGGGCTCCGTGGAGGCCCCATGTGACCCTCCTGGGGACCTGGGCTCTCCCCCTGGGGAAGAAACCCCACCTCGGCTACAGTATCATGGCCCTCTGTTTCAGCTGCCTGCCACACCTCCTCTTCCCCCTCCCGCCCCTGCCCCAGCTCCTCCCTCCTCCTCCGCGTCCTCCTCCTGCTCCGCAGGTGGGCGGCAATGTACCATAGTCACCTGTATTGTGTGCCAACACAGATAAAAACAGATGTGTCAGCTGTACAGCAACATCTATTTGTGTGATCGATACCACACATATGTGATATTCTTGGGATTCTGAATGTGTGCTTCATACATGGCCCCGAAATACCCACAAACCTAGTCGCCCACACCATGTACCTGTGTCCGGGAAACTGGTCTGGGAGTCAGCCTTGCACGGCCTTGTGTGGCCGCCCATGTTTGACTATCTCCTCATATGTGCATTTATCCATCATTCCCTCCCACACACCCCATTTGGCTAACGTATGTTCCGACAGGGCTACACAGCACCAACAGGTACAACCATCCATGATAGTTTCGGTGTGAGTGTTGCATGGCCAATTGCACACGGCCAGATTCCCATGGGACATACTGTCTCCCCATTGCGACATGTGTTTGCCAACTAAGCTACAATGTAGGGAGCTACCACTGCAGAGTAATCTGGGGACAATTGACAGGCACATAGTCAGTGTGCGTAGAGTATGTCAGATACAAAGGAAACAGTCACAGACAAATGCACAATGACATTGAGGTGACATAGGGCAGTGATGGTGGAGTTTGGTTAGGGGCTGCTTACCCCATGACATGTCTGGCACTGTTTCAGACACTCGCTGGGATGTGTAACACATGTTGTATGTGTCCGGTATCCTAAATGGGGGCCATGGTTAAACACGCCAATAACATGACTAGCTGCCAGCTGAGAGGGTCCACAACATATCTCAGTGCGGACATATGTCATCGTCACAGCACAGGTCATGTGTTGCTGCAGCCACAGGGTCAGGGAAAGGGTGCCACATCTGCCCTTTCGGTTGTGTGCATACGTGGTATTGACACACCTGGCCAATACTTTTTCTCATAACATGTTTTCATGTAATATCTAGGCCCTGCACTGCTGTACCTGCTTGCCTGCTGTGCTGGCAGGTGTGGATACTTGGCTACCCGAGACGCACGCACCACCCGACTCTGTGCTGTCCGCCGTCCCCCACAACAGTCCCCGTCACCACATTGGACTGACCGTGTCCATGTGTGACTGTGAGGTAGGGGAGGGTGATAGCACAGGCACAGATTGCACGTGATTGGGTATGGGTGCATTACCTCTACACAGTCCCCAGCTACATGACCCACATGAATGCATATCCCTGTGGAAACTGACCCCTCGCCGAACGTTGATTTTGGATGTGTGTGAGGAATGTTCTGTACCTGAAACCTTGGGGGTGTGGGTGCACCGTCAGGGTTACAGTCATTGGGACTGCGGCTGACAGCGAATCATAGCCTATGTATGATACGTGACATCTTTGTATCATCACAGCTATAGAGTTGTCCCCTCTGTGTATTGCAATCTCGTGGTGGTTTTTGTGGTGTGACAATGGGGGGGGGAATTTTTGACGGTGATTTGGCACACCGAATACCATTTGGACAAATGGCGTTCAGGTGTAAGGTTCTGTTCATGCAGGTGCATGATGCTTTTCTATAGTTACAACATGTAACACAGGTCCCTCAGCTTTACCATTCCTCACCTTGGGAGAGGGGGATGGCTGTGACACTGATGGACCACAGCACATCATGTGTCAGACTTCCCAATGCAGGGGCAGCTTTGCGAAACACGGAGAGCCAGATAGACAGAGGGTTAAGTGGCAGTGAGGCAGGGGAGCAGAAAACGGGGATATGAAACAACGTGAAGGCCAGGGACATGCACATTTTGGCTGTAACATGTGGCTTCTTATGGCAAGCAACTGGCCAGCAGCATTCATAGGCAACTGTACTCGCAAACACACGAGCATTTTTCCAGGGTGATTCGGTGACTGCCAGGACCACATCCGGAACAACTTGAGGTGTTTCCACTGATAGACCCAAGAATGATTCTTGTCTCTGGGGGGAACAGCTGACCCGTGGGGAGGTGTCATAGCGACCACAGATATGCGTGGACTCCCCACGGCAAGGTACCTGGTGTCCCCTCATCCCAGTGACCAGTTTTCAAGTTTGCGAGCCTCGGTTTGGCTGGACCCGCTGTGTTTTGACCTAATCACAATCAGCCATTGTGAGGTCAGGTTGCTGCAGGCTGACGTGGGTTGGATCATACCCATATAATATCAACGGACATCTGGGAGATGTACCATGTACTCTTGTGTGCATAAATGTGACCCAACATATCTATATGGGGCAGATATCATCCAGGGGGAAGTCCTGAGTGTCGTACGTTTGGCCGGCACGCTTCAGGGACCCCAAACCCTCATCGAACAATTGACCTGTGCTCCATTCCACTACGGGTGCATACACGTACACAGGTGGGAGAGGTGGTAACCAACACTGCCATGTCCATGCAGATGGTTTCACACGCCAGATGACATCATGTCTCATCCAGATCTCACATCTGCTAGCAATAACCTTCCCAAAGGGTAGTGAGCCGACCTGCTAAACAGGTGTCCAAGCCATGTACCTGTGGGGGCATAGTGTAACCACTGTAATGAGCTCACGAGATGTCCCCATAGATGCGGGTGCAATACATGGCCCAGAGGTTTGGTGCTGATCATGGGTCAAACCCACCGGGGTGGATATAGCCCTGTGCTGGTCTTCCCAACTTGGGGCAATGATTGTGTTTGCAGGACAACAGGGTTTGCAGAACCTGTCTGACTCGTCAGAAGATTGGGTTTACGGCAAGGCCTGGATACGGTTTCCTCCTACGTACGTAATCCTAGTTGGGTGGAACGTCTGCTGTTCGGTGGTGGTACCTGCCTGCAGGGCTCCCTCGACAAAGGACACATGGACGCTGCTGGGTACCGCGCTGGGTTACAGTACAGGTTACATTATCGCTCTGTTGCCCCATTTGTTTACACATACTCCATACAAAACAAACACATGTGACGCGATTGTGTAAATACAGTTTTGGAGGGGACATCGTGTCTGTATACTGACTTCCTATTTGTGGTGACCATTTCCCTTTCGCCTCCTAGCCGCTGGCCAACTTATATATTCCCGCCTGACAACTGTCTCCGAGGTGTGACCCCATCGCAGGTAGGAGACATTAATCACCATCTACATATGATTACTTCGTTTGCATCCGCCTGTAGTCGGTTTCCACCTTCAGGGATACAACCCAAAACACAGTGCGCGTAACACATCTCAGAGCCTCATGGTTCCGGAGATAGTGGTGGCACTGGTGTCTAGGTGTTGGACACCATAGGGTATGAATGGGGTGGTGCACACAGCCCGTCAGACAACCAGGCCTAAGGGACATTCTTGGACTGGGGAGAGTACATTCTCCTGGCTGTGTCATTCCTGCAAATGTTCAGCTGTTATCACATGTGGTCATATCAGGGAGGTTATGAGGATGGTGATTGGATATGGCGTGACCATACTACCTAGCATAGCAGCCTGGTCTCCTGCAGCTATCCAGCAGGCGCAGCTGCAGCCCCATAGGTGTACACCGGACCGCAGGTCGTCGTCGGCGGGCAATCCATCCCTGTTGCTTCGAGGGCCGTCACTCAGCTGGCGATTTCTGGTAGTGGGCGCCCCAGGCTCCCCTCCTCTGTACCCCGTAGCATGTTGTTCTTCGGCTTCGGCACAGAGGAAATGCTTGCCGTACAACCATCTTTTGATGTCTGAACACTCGTTTTTTTGTTCTTCAGGCTATCGATATCCTGTGGATGGGAGGCCCCCCTGCCGTTCGCCGACCCCCTTTGCTGGCACCCCCTCATCTCCCACACCACCTGACGCCGCTGCTGTGGGCCTGTCTGTGTGCTGCTGTCTGGCCTAATCACAGAAACCCTCGTAGTTTTCAAGGACCAGGGAGAGGTGAGGGTTGCGTGCGTTTCTCTCTCAGCGATCCTGTGAAGGCCCTTATTGCCCTCCAGCTCCGTGAGGGCCTGCAGACAGACACCAGGGACAAACGCCTTCGCATCTCTTCGCCAGTGTGCCTGCTGGGGAGCGCGGCTGGCAGGTACCTGATGGCCCTGGCTCGTGCCCCCAGACCGAGGCCTCCACAGGTCCCATTCAGACTCCCGCAGGCCCCTGCCACCAGTCGAGTACGTGGCGGCACCAGACCTACCCGTCAGCACCTGCATGGAAACTGGCCACCACGCATACCCCCTGGTGGGGGGGTGCGCTCGAGGGTAGTCATCGTACACGTGGGGTATTGCGCGGCTCAGCCGCTCCCCCACCACTTCATCCTCCCTCTCACCCGGTGTGTCCATCCTCTGTCACTCTCTGTGATTCTGTGCCCTCCCTGCCTATCCCTATTCCTCTCCTCTACCACTCTCTTTCCCTCCCTCCCTCTCCCTATATCCTCATCTCTCATCTAAAATCTACCCCCTCTGTGTCTCCCTCCGCCTCGCTCCCCCTCCCCCTCTGGCTCCGACTCTTGTCTCTCCAATACGCCCTCCTACTGCCCTCCCTCGCTGCTGCTCCCCACTACTCTAAACCCTCCCCACTCGTTCCCCCCTCCCCACCCTAGCACCTCACTCCTCGCGCCTCTGGTCCCCGTCCCTCCACAACAGGCGACTTGACAGACACAAGCAAACACCCACGACCCACCCAGCAACATGGCACACAGCACAGGAACAGAACAGTCACACACACAATACACAGACCAAGTTTTAAACCACACCCAATGACGAGACTACAGATATGGGTACTTATCATGTCCAGACAACCCTGGAAAACTACTGCTACACCAATGAGCACAGACCCACGCTCTTCACTATCTACAACCCCGCCTATCTCTCAAGTATCAAACACCTCTCTCTAGCACATACGCATCATAGCTCCTCAACCAACCCTCAACGTTTGGCTCTTGGCGTTTGGGTGCATTTTGTATTTTTTTGTTGGACGGAGCAGTACGTTGCGTCATCGATCGTCAACCCTGGATGCGACGTGCGCTGCTTGTGTCGATGCGCATTGTGTTGGAATTGCGCGATGATCATGGCGTTTTCGCTCTACGGTTCGTGGTGATGCGTACGCTGCAACCCGGTGCGGCAACTCTTAGCGCAATGGCCGGTATTGTGTGGTTGGAATCAATGACGTGCGGCAAGACGGCATACTCCCATGGCGTAACGGGGTTGTCACATTGGGCTCCGCAGCACACACCAAACTGCACATGCGCGTCCCAATTGGGGCTACATGCGCATCGCAGTCATACACAACGCACACGTGACAACATTTGCCACATGCGGCGGCACGCACAGATAAAACATAACGCCCGATGCGTGACGTCCTGCGCATGGCCGCACCTCTCGCGTCACAGAAAAGCTGGCGCGGTTAAACGAAAACCAGTGAAATAACAGTAATAACATTACGCCTGTTATAAAAGGAGACTGCTGAGTCGGAAACATTGAGGGTGTTTGTGTATGCGCGGCGAGTGTTTGTTTTGAGAATCTGAGAGAAGGTGTTGTGAGCCATATTGTGGGATTTGTTTGTTGTCTTTGTTGTTTGTTGTGGTTTGCCATTTGTCCAGTGTTTAGGGAAGTGTGTGTGTGTGTCTGTGTGTGTGTCTGTGTGTGTCTGCGTGTCTGTGTGTCTGTGCGTGTCTGTGTGTTTGTGCTTGTGTAGTCACAGAGGGGCTTACATGGAGGACGTAATAGTTGTTGCATGTGCCCGAAGACATGGGCAGATGCTGCGGTTGCTGGACAGGGGAGATGATGTCCATTGGCCTGTGGCACAGGGCATGGGTGTAGACCCGCAGCAACTCAGACCTGCTGCTGTGCCAGAGAGGTGCTGTGCGGGGACGGCACAGACGGCGTGCTGAGGTGCAGGCTCGGCAGATGCGGCTCTATAGGCCCAGGGCCCAGCTCCAGGGCATGCGTGAGGACCAGGTCATCTCCCTGTACCGCTGAGCACAAGGGCTATTAGGGGGCTGTATGAGGATCTGAGACCTGACCTCGAGCCCCTGACTAGCCGGTCCCATGCCATACCAGGTGTCGTCAAGCTCCTTGCTGCCTTACATTTCTTTGCCTCTGGCTGTTTCCAGTCATCTGTGGCCGCAGTGGGTGGCATGAGCCGCCCCACCTTCTCACGCTGTCTCCACCAAGTACTGCGTGCCTATGGTCAGCCGGGTGGGGGATTACATAGGCCTTCCCCACAGTAGGCATCATTGGGGGACCCTGAACCAGGCCTTAGAGGCTTTAGCCGGGATACCACACGTGATGGGAGCTATTGATTGCTCACATGTTGCACTGGTCCCGCCCAGAGACAGGGATGTGGTGTTCCGAAACCGCAAACACTACCATTCCCTGAATGTTCAGGTTGCATGTGATGCTAATCTGCATATTCTGAATGTGGTCCCAAGGTTTCCAGGGTCCACCCATGACTCCTATATCCTGCATCGCTTAGCACTATTTTAGGGAATTTGAGGATGGACAGTACGGTGACTGTATATTGCTGGGTGAGTATCCTCCATATATATCTTCTATGATTAGTCATATATGTATGTGTTTCCGTAACATCACCCATGTGTTGCAGTATTTGCCCACTGTGCAATAGCAACATGAACTCACATTCAGCAAACCGAAAAATGTTGTGACGTTACCTAATTAAAGGACTGTAGACATTGTTTAACAGGGGACATGAGTAGCCATGTCACATCCATTTCGAAGCCATATGTGATGTAGAGATGCTGGTGGTGTTACGGAACATATGCACCTGTTCAGATGTGTGTCTCGGGTGTGTATTGCTACTTGCGTCTCTATTCCCTCTGGACACAGGTATTGGGGGGGGGGGCAATAGCACCCACCAGTGTAAGGATGGGTTTAGATTGTACCTGTGTTAGTCATGTCAGATGTGTGTTATTTACAATCCATTCTCCTCATGCTTGTCATGTGCGTGTGAGGGCCACACACTCAAGCAGTCATGGGTTTGTCAGCTGTTGTTTGCTGGACAGGAGGGGGAGGGGGTTGACAACATATGATGCATGTTCCTTGCCTTTGCTATTGGGTGTACTTTTTGGCATAGCTGGGGAAATGCTTTTGTCCTCTGCCATTACAGGGGTGGGGTCGAGTCTAGGGTTACGCATTACCTTTGTCCACCTGCACATAGTGCAGTGCCTAGGCGTCATTGTCCGTGATTCTCCTGATGTGACTCATCATTTGGGAGAGGTGACAGCAAGGACATGGGCCTATGTTGTGGCCTGACGTAGGGGTATTGGTGGGACATACACAGGAACGTTGTCATACTCAGTAGCTGTGATGTTTTACAACTTCATGTGGCCTACAATGTTAAATTCAGTGGAGCGCAGCTTAACAAGGATGGAACGGTGATGGTAACAGTAGACATGGTGTGTACTGAGATGGTTTGTGGACAGCAGTCAACAGCATTTTGCGTTACACTGTAGATATGGAGACCTTTGAGGACATGGGGTGTCAAGGTGATATTGTGTTCATCCTGGCTGACATCACAGTCAGACATGTTGTCCTGTGTGCGCCTACATTGGCTCAGCACACATTATTGTGCTCTTTAATTTGCTAACATATATTGTTTTGTATGTGTCATGTGTGTTTGTTGCGTAGTCTACCATTGATGGTGATGGTGTAGGTTATGAGAACATGAGCCACATGAAATTTCACTTGTGCTCAACATATGGGTTTTTTGGGGGACAAGGTGGGATTGTGTTGTTCTCTGACATGTCTCTACTGACTTCACAGGGCATTTGTTGTGTGTCTATCACAAAAGGTGTTGTTCGGCCTGGTGGATATTTGTGATGTCAAATATGTCTTTCCTGATGTGTTGTGGGTTGTCTCTCTCGTCTATACGTCTGTCAATTGATGGTGTTATGCGCTCATTCATTCACATGCAACATTCTTCTCTGCAGGTGATGCAGGGTATGGGTGTCGGCCCTGGCTCATGACACTCTGTGCGTCAACCACGGACACGTGCAGAGCGGAGGGTACAATGAGGCCCACGCAATCCAGCCGCTCAGTCATAGAACGCACCTTTGGCGTGTGAAAAGTCGCTTCAGGTGTCTGGATAGAACAGGTGGGGCCTTACAATATTCGCCAATGACTGTTTGCAGGAGATTATCGTTGCTTGTTGCATCCTGCACAACATTGCTCTCAGGCATGATATCCCTGCAGAGATTAATGAGGATGTGAAGGAGGATCCACCGTGCCCCCCTGTACGTGCCTGTGGTGACACACAGGCAGGCACTACGGTCAGGCGTCGATTGATTGCAGACAGATTCACTGGTATGTATTGCACATCTACCCACATATATGTGCTGTTGTGTGCGTGTGAGGTTTAATAAAGGGTGATGTTTTGACCATTTAGCATTCAGATGCAACACTGCATTGTCCTTTTGGTAAACATCCATCATAACATGTAGTCATGGTGTGTGATGGACAATGTGGACAGAGCACAGTAGCAGCTGTTGGTGTATTGGGTCAGTGGTGTTTGCTACACCTTTCAGAGCTTTTGGGGGTCAAAGTACCAGTTAGTGGTTTTTTGTGATAGCAACTGCTGTGCAGACACAGTTATTTGTTGTTCTTGTGTGTGAGGAGCCCGGTGTCTGGCAGATGGTAAGGGGTTTTGTGTGATAGGGGGGCCCATGTTTGTGTAGAGCTTTCAATGCGGGCTCTTTTGTTTGTGTAGTACAATCTGTGGGTGCTTGTGTGTGTATGTTCTGCTCCTGTCAGCTTGCTATGTCTGTATGTTGGATATTTTCAATGCAATATGTCAGACATAGCACAGTACACATGCGCCTGATAACGTTCCAATGGTGTTATTGATAACGTGTCACGTGTATTGCTGCAACAGCACAGTGTGTGGTAAGGTATGCCTCATCAGGTGTCACAGACATGGATATGGTGAATTATTTTGACATGTGCAGTGTGCAGCCAGGGGGCCATATGATTGCTACAGTCCATTTGTGGTGGAGTCATGCATTGCATTATATTACATGTACACACATACAGATGTGCAGTGGCTCCAGATCCTCAATGGGTGGATTTCATTAGGCAACTGTGGACGCTGGATGTGTTGGGCCTTGCAGTTTTTTGGGGTTTTCCATTTTGGGGGTGGCATATGTAGTTGATTGTATCTCTACATCTGCCTCATGCCTCTGGGACATGCTGTGTGTATGGCATGAGAGCACAGTACAGAGACACGGATACCTTGAGGACACTAGCAAGGGATGTTATATCCACATACACACACAGACCTATGTGGTGGTTATTTGGGCCAGTGAGACATCGAAACTATCCTTGGTGGGACATTCCTCACACAGTTACACAATGGGTTAACATGCAACGATCATGGTCAGGTGACATACAGACATGGGGGTTATTTTGGACAGACATGGTGCTGACATTGCCATGTATTTCGGCACCAGGATAAGCACACACAACTGTCATTATTGCTTTGCTGGGGGAGATGTACACTGCATAATATGCATCTACACAGTGGATACAGGTGGTATTGAGGCATATTTCCAGGTGACAGAGGTATTACACTGTGCTACAAGACAAAATTGGAGGGTACTACACACAGAGAGGGGGTGTTGGTCTCAACATGGGAGACACAGACGTATAGTGTGACCTTGGGATGCGTCACCAACATGGTGTGTCCATCCACCTGTTTTGGCACGTGTGTGGGACAGCAGGAGGGGGGGGAGGCATCTGAGGGATGTGGGGGGGGCCTTGGAATTAGCATCACACATGTACATGTTGCCTCTCCCATGTGCAAGATCTGTGAAGTGTGAGTGTGCACAGTCAGTTGTTGGTTCATGTTTTTGGTGTATTACAGCTAGGGACAGTATGTTTGCAGTGTGGCGTTCCCCGCTGGAACCTGACAAGGTTGTTTTTTTCTTTCCACTACACAGGACATACGTGATGACACTGCTGTCGGTGTGTGTCACTGGCACATGGCAGAACATCAGCCGAGATGCTGGAGTCCAGGGTGTGTAGAGCTAACAGATACATTGTATGTGTGTGATGTCAGGTGGACAACATCTAGCCTGTTATGTATCATATTTTGCAGCTGGTGTTGTTAACGTATATTCTGTGAGCCGCTCTCACCCATATTTTGCTGTTGTCACACATCTCCACGTGCGTTTGTGTGTCCATTATTTGTGCTGTAAAGGGTTTTCGGCTAGATTTACACCAGATCCCACATGTGGGCCTTGATTGGCTTGTTTGGCGGAACCTACACCTGCTGCCTCCACCATCTTAGTTAGATAGGCCATCATCAGGGTGTCATTGCATGTGACTCGACCATTATTTGCACAAATTAGCACTTGGCCCACAGACAGGCCACGTATTACAGCTGTCACATTGTACGACGCATATTGTGTGGGTGGGTGTTTATGGGTTGACTATGTGGTGCTGCATTGTACAAGCATGATACATTGTCATGTGCTGTGATGGGTGTGGGGCACCTGGGGGGCATTGTGGGGTTTGATACCTCTACAGTTGTGCTGTTCACCTTTTCATCATCGTCCCGTTTCTGGTGAGCAGAGTTGTGTCTTGTGTTATGTGGGACTGGTGTTGAGCAACATTTCATTCTCTCTTACATAGGCATGATGTGGAGATCCCTCATGTGTGACTTTACATGTTGGTTCTACTGGTTGGCCTGACATCGTCTCCGTTCGCTGTGACCTGGTGTGGATATGCAGCAGTTGATGGAATTGATGAGGGACACATGATGGACACATAGGTTTTAGGTTACACCTTTGTTTTTTTGTGATTACATCTGCTGTACCTGTTGTGGGGTATCAGTTCATCTCATGGACATGTAATGTTGCATCTCTGTAGACACAAACAGATGCATATAGTGTGTAGCTGTGAGATGCCTGTGTGACATGGTATTTAACATACCCATCTCCATGTGACACCCGTGTCTGCAGCAACATGTACTTTTCCTTCCCATTTGTGTTTTATTTTGATGTGCATATCCTCTCATGTTTGCATTTGCATCACTTTAATCTGAAATTTGTGCATTGTGGCAATTTGTGCTGTTGTTGTGCAGGGTTACTAATATTGGCCATACCTATCCTTTCTTTGCACGGGGCAGTGGACATGACGGACCCATTTCCTCCAGTGCATCTCGGCTCCCCATCCAACACCTGTTGTGTGACAGTGCACCATGTTATTGTTTCCTGGGAAATCTCCCATTTGATGTTTGACTTCTGTGAGTGGAACACAGGCCTGTGCTGGACATTATTGCTCTTGGACTGCTGGTTTGACCATGACAGACATGTACAGCACACAGTTTGTGCCATGCTGTAGCTGAGAGTCCTGCTGATTGCAGGGACACAGATTGAACTTCCAGGGACTGTGCCATATTGGCATGTGACACTTTACTATGCATGCCCATGTTTGCATGGGATGTTTTGTAAGTGATATTTTGGATGTCAGGGAACCTTTGTTTTTGGTACAGTTTGCGCATCAGGGACTGACATCATCTGTGTCGTTTGGACATTCCGCACAGTTGTTTAGTGCACAGCTTTGGCCCATGTCTGTGACATGGCACACAGGATACCCTGATCTGTTTATTTGAACTGTAGCATACAGCCGTGATTGTGCCAGGGGGGAACAGTTACAGCGTTCCAATTGTCTATGTCCACCTGCCACACACCTGGACATGCTACATGTTTTGCCAATAACACGCGGTCATGCCCACCACCATCCTTGATTGATGTGTGGAGGCGGCAATGGGGTTGACATTCATGTGTGGCATCACTGTACCATGTTAGTGTCTGGCTGGTGCTTGTGCATCGGAGTGACTATGTTTGTGAGCCACAACAGGTGGAACTATGGCCTCGGTGTGGTGCGCTGTGAGATTATTTGTTCCATCCTTTGCATATTAACAATGCTGATTATTGTTTTTGTTTGATGTTCAGAACATGACACTCTGCATGTATGGCCACACCTTGCATTGCACGTCTGCACAGTCCTGTGTTACCCCCTGCATTTACCACACTCTCATTAGGACATTATATTTGGGGTGTATTAGTGTGGGTGTCCATTTTCGTACTACACATCTGCATTCCATGGAACCTGCTATATGTGGCCAGGGACTGTGTAACCAACAGACAATGCAAGGGAACCTCCTGCATGGTGTTTATGTCTACACAATTCAGCCGGTGGTGTGGTTTGTATTCACTCTGTGTTCATGTGTCCCTGCTACCTGTTAGCATATAGTCAGTAAGCTTGAGATGAATATTTGGGGTGTACATTGACGCATTGCTGATGTGGTGATCAGCCATTATGTGGGAGTTCTGACATTCGTTTGCAGATGTGTTTGTCACATTACAACATCTTGGCAGCAATATGTTTTTTTTCATTTGGTGACCTCCTCTGTTGCATGAGGGCTATGTTTGGGGGGGAAATGTTATGTGTTTTGGTTTCTCATCCTGCGACACCTGTAGTCTACATGCACTCATATGTGAGTGACACATTGTGTGCATGCAGCATCTGCTGTGGTGTGTGGCCCTGCTACACAGTGCATATCATGCACCTGATGAACATTTTCTCTCTCGTGCCATTATGTTTTTTGCTCTGGAGTTTGACCTTCGCGTGGCAAGTGCATTTTGACATTGCAGACTGTGTTCCCATCAGTTGACAGGCTGTGACACACCTAGCAATTCTGGTTACACTGTGTATGTTATGTATGAGACGTGTTAGAGAAATAAATATGTTCATTGTTCAGACATGTGTCTCTTTCTCTGCTTTATCTCTGTGACATACATGCAGTACAATGTTTACATTCATCACACATGACTCCTTGGGGACCAATGGGAATCCAGGGTTTTCTTGCACATGTACCTCCAGTGACTTGCCACGGGGCGCATGGTGTGCTGTTGTGATATGATGCGTGTTTGCCTTGTGTGCAAGACATTTTTGGGGATACTAGACTGCTCCTCCACTCATGGACCACATTTACACGTGTTGTCTATGGATTTGCTGGTAATTTCCATGGACCCCTGTGCTCACATTGGTGTTTGATGACAGCTGTGTATGTGTCTGCAATTTGGCACATCACTGAGTGGTGCACATCCCCATACAAGCCCTCCCTTTGGAATATAATGTCTTGATTTACCTCAGTGTGTTGTTTGTGTGTATGGTTGGGGGCATGTTTGTTCACACAGTGCTTAGCAGTTTGTCTCACAACATCTTATTTTATTTTGGAATATATGGTAACTGGAACATTATTTAACAGCTGCTTCATCACCTCCACACACACCCTTGTCTGTCGTCAGTGTACAGCAAGGTGTTCACTCTGTGTTGTCTAGCCAGCACATATTAGCTGTTACATGGGTCTCTTTCTTAATGTTGTTTGCACAGCACTGCACCTGGGGGTGTGGTCATCTTGAGGTTGAGCAGGTGTGTGCTGCGCCTTTTCTCATGTTGAATTGGCTCCTATCCTGTCCGCAATTGCTGGCAGCTCCAGCACAGATCAAGCACTGCCCTTGTAGGTTATTTACTTTCCTCTTGTTGTGTGTTTTATTTTTTATGTATTCATTTATGTAGGTGTATGTTGATGCACACATTTCTGCGGGTCATATCAGCATTCCATTACATGTGGGGGGGGGTGTTTTACAGGTAGGGCAGGGCCATCCCCAGGGAGGCTACATTGAGGGTGACCGCAGGGCACATAGGACATGCTATGGACATTGACAGATTGTGGACAGTGTCTGATTCGTATAGGGTTGGTTATGTGTAAGGGTTGAGGACTTCCTGGTACTGGATTGTTTTCAGCTGTTTTCTATAAGATATTTGGTCTGTCTTATTTCCAGGGCAGCTTGGTAGGGTTTTCCGTAAAGAGGAGGCATACAGTTCAGACGCTAGATGTCACGTCCATTGCAGGCATTAGTTTAATTTCAGAGGTACAGTGAGGGGGTTGGAGGCGTCTGGTCTGGTAGTTCTTCCGTGTACGTTTCATTACTGTTGGGTTGTGATTTGGTGTGTCTGTGTTTGATATATGGCTGTGTGGGTGGGTGGGATGGCTTTGCATTTAGTCCGTGCTTCAGGTAGGGGTATGTGTGGGTCGTTCACGATTGGGGTGATGTGGTCTGTTCCTTTTGCATGCTGTATCCACTGCATAACATATCATTGTGTGTGTGTGCATGTGTCCCTGGTACCATATACAGAATGTGATGTGATCTGTACACAGCAGATCACCAGGTGCATTTCTCCATGCTTTCTCCTGTGGGTTTGCCTGTCCTTACAACCAGCATGTGTGTTGTGTGGGTGGCTGGACTGTTTGTGAATGCAGCCTTTGCTATGACGTGGACGTTGTTGTTCTGTGCTACCGTTGGTTGTTTTTGGATTTGTGGGAGTGGTCATCGGTGTGATTCATCTCTGTTCTCTTGGCTGTGTCTGCTTGTGGTACAGATGTCGTTTCCATGTCTTTGGCGGCCAGATGTTGGCAGGTTTGTGATGTAAGCACATTGTACCCTCATCTGAGTTTTGAACCATGGTTCTGTCCATCTTCTGTCTCCCAGCTCTTGTGTCATCCTGCCCTGATGTGCATGCTGCTACAACCCATCCTGCACTCCTACACCTTCCTGCATTTCATCTCTCCATGGTTGCCTCTTGTGTGTGTGCTCTGCATAGCACCGCTGGTCCACTATCATCATGAGATTTCACCTGTCGTGCTATTTCAGGCTCATCTGCTGGACACATCTTCACGTCGTCTGTCGCACACTATCATGATAGGATGTTACATTACCATCACTCTGTACATAGCTACAGCTAGCCCCAATTTGTGTGTGCATTTCTGTGGATGCCACATGGCCTGGATGTCATTTTTGTACTGCAGCACATGTGATGTCTGTGGTTCATGTCGTTCAGCTTTACGTTTCCTTTCAGATCTGTGCAGTGTTTGGGTTACATGTGAACTCGCCATCACTGACATGGGTGTTTATGATGTGCATTCTGTGACACCCTAAAGGACATACTCCTGTGCACTGGGGTGGGCTTGTGTTTAGCTGGCCTCACAGATTGCTGTCCAATTGCATGCTGTACACAGATGTAGGTAAGCCAGGCTTAGTCACTGCTCATTTTGACACATGACCCCTTCACGTTCAGTTCAGTGCCATGACCATTCTGCTACACTGCTGTTCCATCTTGCATGTCTGCTCACCTACTTTGGATTTCCATGCATTACAATACACAATGGTGCTAGCACTGACTGTGTTTGGTCAATGCCCTGCCTCCTACGGCAAACAATACGCACCCTATACACAACATTGTGTGTTTCGTTAGTGGACAGTGCACGTTACAATTTGACCTCTGAGGTACCTTGATGGGCGCCTTATGCATTACCTGCTATTACAGTGCTTCCATAGTTCATTTGCTATCAGTAGTAAAAACAATAGATGGTAGCATGGCTCCTAGCTCACTATTCATCATGACAGGTGATGGCTCAACCAGCATTATTCATTGGACACAGCGGGGGATTGGACCCATGATGCAAGCACCATTGGGCAGTGTGTTCACCCTTCTGCTGTGGCTCTGTTCATTTGGCTTAGATATCAGCGCAGCGCCTTTTGCCTCTAACACATTATGTGGGCAATAACTTCATGTTCCTCCTCTGGCAATATTACCTAGGACAGGTGATGCTTTACCCAGCCTTTTCTATTTCTGCACAGCCGTGTATACAACCCCTGATCAATGCACCATTGGTCAGTGTCATCATCATTGTGCTGTGGGTCTGTTCCTGTGCGTACCCATCAATGCGCCACTTCTGCAGGCTACTATTACAGTGCCTCCAAAAGGATATTTTGCAACGCCTCATGCCCATCAGCGCACCGCCTTATGCTGAACATTCGTTCTATGACCCCTAAATAGTGCCTCGTTGTGGACGAACACTGTGGGTGATTGGGGACATGCTCCCTGCACTATTGTTCAGTGTGTTCACCATTGTGCTACGGCTCAGTTCCTGTGTGTGGACATTTGCGCACAGCCTTATGCCGTTCACAACTAACAGCGCGACGCCTACTGCTGCCAGACCCGCACAAGAGTAACAGCGCGCTGCCTGATGCCGCCCACATTTCCAGCGCATCACCTCATGCCCCCCACATCTGCCAGCGATACGCATAATGACGCTCAAAATTAGTTACTGCCGCACAAACTTTCATGCGCGACGCCTGGGGACGGCCAAAATTAGTGTGCCTCCATAAACTTTCTTGTTCAGCATTACTATTTATGCCTCTGCCAGCCTTTTTGGATTGCACACAATGGGGTATTGAACCTGTGGCCCCTGCACCATTGGTTGGTGTCTTGACCATTGTGCTACGTCTCGGGTCCTGTGTATGGACATTTTCCCACCGCCTCATGCCATCCACAACTAACACAGCACCACCTACTGCCGCCCAAAACGCAAAAGATGTCCCGCGCACAGCCTAATGCCGCACGAAACGCAAGCGACGTACAGCGTGCCGCATAATGCACCACAGATTTTACAGCGCATAGCCTCATGACACAAAATATTACCTACTTCCGCACAAACGTACCACCGCAACACCCACAGCCGCCCAAATGTGGTATGCCTCCTGAAATGATTTTTCAACATTACTATTCATGCCTCACCCTGCCGCCTTTGGTTGCGCACACTGGGGGATTGAACCCATGGCCCCTGCACCATTGATTTTTGTCTTCAACATTGTGCTACGGCTGTGCTCTTCTATGTGCCCGGCAATGCCCCGCTTAGCCTTCCCACGCGCTAATGTGGGACCCGCACATTAGCGCGATGTGCACAGGTATGGTCCTTTTTTCCGTTTTTCGGCCTGGCCCGCCCACTCCTTATATGGCACCCGCACACTAACGGGAACCCGCACAGCAACGGTGTTTAGTAAACATGCCCCATAGTGTTTTCACCAAACTGTCTTTATGAGACACTCCATTATATACAACTGTGGTATGTGCTTTCTTAATTTATACCTTTTAAGATTTTTTGTTTTGTTTCATTCCTATTTATTATGAATATATTCATATCTATATAGCTTCTTAGGTTGTTTCTTCATGTTTTTGTAATCAATCTGTCCACCATTCATTAATATTTCATTCATATTTTAATTATCTGTCTCTGTCTCGGCCCTCGTTTTTATAGTTATACTTAATTTAATTTTATTGTAAATTTTAACTTTATTTTATTTTATTTTAATAATAATTGTATTAATATCCTTAATTTTTCGTTGTGTCCTCTGGATAGTCTTTTTTGAATTTATATGTAAACCTATACACATATATCATCAGTTTAGATATATATTTTTTATCTATATTTATCATAATTTATATTTCATCAGATTCATTTATTTGTTTTTAAATGTAGCGTAATTATTTATTTTAAATGTTGCATACCTATCCTTTGATTTTTTTTTATTTTAACATTATTTATCTAACCCTATGGTAGCTGTATGTCCCCCGAAGAAGGCTCAAGCCGAAACGCGTAGGGACCATCTTCAATAAAGCAGTCTGTTCCAAACCTGCTCTATTCTCTTGCTTCGTTTGTTCCCATCGAAGGGGAAAGTCACCCTGCCACCGCGACCGCAATTGGCCCGAGACATCCAACGCCTCCGATTTGTCCCTATTGATGCAGAAGCCCGCGAATCTCCCAAAGGTCTGAAATTCTTCGAGAAGCGCCGGCAACGACGTCTGGGGGTCTAGTAAATGGACCAAAAGGTCATCTGCGAACGCGGAGACCTTGAAGCCTTGCCTCCCGATAACATTACCCCGTATTTCGCGAGAGCGTTCCACTTTGCGAATCAAAGGGTCCAAAGACAAGGCAAAGAGCAGTGGGGAGAGGGGGCAGCCCTGTCGCGTCCCTCTACAAAGCGGGAAAACCTCAGAGAGCAGCCCATTACATGAGATCGCCGCCATCGGGTCTGCGTATAACCCCCACACCGCCCTGCAAAAAGAGTCACCCAGGCCATAACGCGGAAGTAAATAATGCAAATATTGCCAACTGACCCTGTCAAAGGCTTTTTCCGCATCAAAGCTTATCAGCAAAGAAGCCTGATCTTGTCTTTGCACCCCTTCCAATGAGGCAACGATTTTCCGTAAGTTACGCACGGCGTAGCGGGACTTCACAAAGCCGACCTGTGATTCATGAACCAGTTGGCCAAGAACACCTGCCAAACGTTCCGCCAATACCTTGGCCAGCAGTTTGAGATCAAAATTAAGAAGTGAAATGGGACGATATGAGGCTGCGCGAAGCGGGTCCTTCCCTGGCTTTGGAATAAGTATGATGTGAGCCTGATTGCTACCCCATCGAAAAAAGCCCTGTTCACTTCTACGGGTATACACCTCTCGTAATGTCGGGGAGATCAACTCGTTCAAAATCTTGTAGAATTCCGCACCCAGCCCGTCCGGGCCCGGGGACTTGTAACAACACGCATTAGCTATAACAGTCTGCACCTCTTGCAGAGTAACCGGCTGGTCAAGGAGCTCTCTTTGCGCTACTGTCAACTGAGGGAGATTCAAATCTGCAAGGTAATCCCCCATCTGTATCGGGGAGTCGGGCTCCGCCGCATAAAGCTTTTGGAAAAAGGAACGAAAAGCTTCAGCAATCTGCGGACTATCCTGGTGGAGCACCCCCTGATCGTCTCTTAACGCTGGGATTAACCTTGAGCCCCGGGGCCCTCGCAGGCAACGGGCCAGCAATTTCCCCGGCTTATCTCCTTGTCTGTACAATTGGTACCGGTAATATTGTATAGATTTTTTTGCCCTCTGGTGCAGAACTTCGTTTAGTGTCGTTTGAGTCTCCCATAGCTTCCTTTTAAGAGGGGCAGTAGGGCTGCTGGCACAAAGCCGGCGTAACCTGGTTACCTCCCGTTCCAATCGGATGATGCGTTCCGACATCAATCTCCGTCGCCGTGCCTGGTAGCCCAAAATATCGCCGCGCAATACCACTTTGGCAGTCTCCCAGACCAATTCAGGATCATCCTGATGACTAATATGATCCTGTTCAAATTCCCGCCAACGGCGACGCAGAAAGGAACGAAATTGGGGATCCGTGTAAAGCGCTAAGGGGAAACGCCAAACTCGTGGGGGACGGGTCGCCCCCCCCCCACTGGAACTCCAACCAAATTAATGCATGGTCAGAAATCTCCCCTGGTCCGATCTGTGCATCTCGCACGGCAGCGAATAACCCCCCTGAGATCAGCAAGTAATCAAGGCGCGCCGACGATCCATGGGCTCGAGATTGATGGGTGAAATCCTTCTCAGATGAGTGCAATAATCTCCAAGGGTCGACAAGTCCCAGCCGGTCCCGCAGGGCAAGTAACGCCCGCGTGCTTCGCCGTCGCTCCCGCGAACCCCCAACCAACGACGTATCCAATGCCACATCCATTACGGCATTAAAGTCACCCCCGAGAATTACGGGCACTTCCGGTAGTAACTTAATGTTAGTGGCCAAACGAGCATATAAGCCATTGTCTAAGACATTAGGGGAATAGACGTTCCCAAGGATCACCGGCCTTCCCTCAAGGGTCCCGTATATGAGAACAAATCTTCCAGAAGAATCAGCAACTTCCTTCTCAACCTCAAAGCGCACACGTTTGTGAATCAAAATGGCCACCCCCCCTTTCTTACCTTGCGCTGGGGATCCATACACCTTCCCCATCCACTGTCTAGTCAGTTTACCATGCTCTACTATTGTCTGGTGTGTCTCTTGGAGCATAGCTATATCTACTTTCTGCCGAGCAAGGGCCTGCAGCACTTTAGAGCGTTTAATGGGGCAGCCCAGACCACAGACATTCCAAGAAATAATCTTCAAGGTATAGCAAACAAAAAAAGACCCTGTGCCAGCATAAGTACCATTTTTTGTTTGGAAGGAGCCCTCCCAGCCTGGGGCCCCCCCCCCCGACTCCCTCGAAGGTGGTAAAGCCCAAAACTAATAGCCCAACAATAGGTGTGACCATGTCTCCCCGCGCCCCCCTCCCCCAACCCTCCCCTCCCCCCCCATCCCCCCACCCACCTCCATCTCTTCCCCACTGTGGCCCTCTAACAGCCACTTAGCCATAGCGAGATTCCTACTCTCGCTAGTTGCCTTGATGCGTCCGGTCACCCTCACCCCCGTATGTCACCCTCTTATTAGAGGAGTGGGATAGCTCTAGCTCCCGAGGATCTAAGAAGGAGTCCGGCTTCCCCCCACACACAGCCCATTAGGGCGGTAAGAGTCAAAGTGGGGAAGAATTATACAGCGGCCCCATCAGTAACCCTCCGTCATGGGCAAGAGGAAGGAGGAGGAGGGAGCAGCCTAAATTCTCACCCCCTCTCAGCCCGTCCCCCCCCCCCCGGGGCCACGATGCCCCATACAGCATCCCTGCCCCAATTCCCACCTACCTCCCCCTCAAAGGTTCTCCTCTCGCTTCTTTCCCTACTACCCTGCACCCCTCCTTATCCCAAGCCCCATCCCCCCCTTCTCCCTCTCCCCCCTCCCTCCTTTGTTTTTTTTGTTTTTTTTTTTGCACATTCTGCACCCCCCTGGCCCTCTTATCTGAACCCACTCCCCACTCCCCCTCCGGCCACCCTAAGTCTCTCCTTTCCCGGTGCCCTCCCTTCACCACCCGCAGCCATCCCCCTCGCTCTCCGCCCTCTCCTTCTCCCCAGTCATAATGCGCTCTCCTCTTCTCCTCCCCCCAACGAGGAACCGCCGGCGAAACCCCACTAACCATATGGAGGATCATCTATAACAGTTAAACACCAAACAGAACAATTCTACAATCAAACAACTGAACCACACCTGTCCCTCCCCTACCTACACCCACACACACTCAAACAGTAAAGGTGGTTACCCCCACTTGCGAACAGCAAAGGCAAACCATAACATTATCCAGTAGTGCAGGCCTCGTCCAGGCCTTATGCCAGGGTCTCAGCAGTCAGTTCTCGATATCTTCGGGCACTGGCTCTGGGGTCGCAAGCCACTGCGCGGTCTCTAAAGTATTCAGCAGCCGCTTCAGGAATGTACACTGTCCTGGCCACATACACAAACCGCCACTCAGTGCGGTGTTCCGGCTCGGCCCCGGCAAAGACACATTTAGGTCCAGTATGTTCAGGGTATTTAATGTTCCCCGGTTAAGGGTCTTCTCCGCTCGCCAATCCGAGCCCAGGCCAGGCAGCTTTCTCCGCGTCAAGGCCCATCAGGTTTTAAGTAGGACTCGCTGACGGGTTGGCACCCTGCACAATGGTCTCCACAAACGAGGCTGCCTCGTCTGCTGCTTCAAAAGTCTTATGGGCTCCTGCATGGTAGATATGCAGCCGGGCCGGATACTGCACCAAAAATTTCACCTTAGCAGCAATCAGTTTCTGACAAAGTGGAGCATAGGCTCGCCGACGCAGGCTGAGAGCCACCGAGTAGTCCTGTGCTATCCGAAAGATGAGATTGTCGTGTGTCAGAACTCCACGTTGTCGGGCAGCCCGGAGGATCGCCTCTTTCTGTGGGAAATGAAGAAATTTTGCCAGCACCACTCTAGGCCTGCGCTCCTGGGCTTGTCTGCTCCCCACCCGATGGATCCGTTCTATGCTCAGATCGCCGCCGTCGAGTAGTCCCTCGAAAAGCTGTGGGAACAGGGTTTCAACATACTGTTTCAAGTCCTTATCCGCCACCGTCTCTGGTATGCCCATTATTCGGAGGTTGTTGCGGCGGGAACGATTTTCTAAATCGTCGAGTTTCGTTGACTGCAGCTGTACCTGGGCCCTCAGTGAAGCCAGCTCCTGGGTAACTGTCTCGAGGGAATCTTCCGCCTTCCCAATTCTCTCCTCCGCCTCCTCTAGGCGATTTCCCAGGGCTCCCATAGAACTTTGCAAACCATCCATCTTCTCATGTAGGGCCGCAAATTGAGAAGAAAGTGCCTCCGACACCGCTGAGGAAACCTCCTCCAGAAAGGCCGGTGAAGATGGTGAGTGTGGCATCGTGCTTCCCTCTGCCAGTTTGGCCGCAGAGGCCGCCCGCTCTCGCTCCCTTCGAACGGTTTTTGTGGACGATGCCATGCCTGATAGGGCTCCTCCGTCTCCGATCCCGACTCACCAATAGTAGGGGGGTGAACAGAAATATTTGGCCCCAGTGAGCTTTCGCTACAAAATCACTTTAATTTGCCGGTTTGGGGCAAAGGAGACCGGAGCACAGCTAGAACACGTCTGCTGTCCTCACCGCATCACGTGACTCCCATCACTTTTTCAAGTTGAAAAGCCCTAAACTTTTTCCATTTCCTGAAAGATGCTCTTTTGGCTACAACAGTCTCTCTGATCTCACTTTTTTAACCATACTGGTAGTCATTTGGTCTTCCTTTCACATGTTCCCCGTTCCTCTCCAAAGGGATTATCAACAGTCCCCTTTAAGAGAGACTGCAGCCCAGAGTTCAGAACTGGGAGGGCATGGCTCAGAGGGAGAGTTTAAGAGCCCAGGAGGGAGAGAGGCCTGTGGAACCAGAAATTCTTTCAAGGCAAGCTGTGCAAAGGAGTTCTGAGTAGGAACTTTAACTGGGGCTGAAGTAAGGGCCAGGAGGACCAGCTTGTGGAGGTCTAACAAGCTGGGACAGAATTAAGCTGATTTTGTTTTCCCTGAACTGCTGTCTGTTATGGGTTTTGTTTTGTGGAGGTTTAACAAGCTGGAACAGAATAAAAACAGCTTTTGGTTTTCCCTGAACTGCTGTCTGGCCTGTTTTTTATTTAAAAAAAAACCCTTCCCATCATATGCCACGCTTACCACATTCCCAAGAATTTCTCATGAAGGACCTTGTCAAAGGCTTTCTGAAAGTTCAGATACACTATATCAACTGGCTCCCTTTATCTACGTTTTTATTCATACCTTAAAAAAAATATAACAGATGTGAGACAAGACTTTCCTTGGCTAAATCCTTTTTTGCTTTCTCCCTTTAAACCATGACTATCTACAGTACATGTTCAATGATTTTGTTCTTTATAATGATTTCCATATCGTCCTGCTAGACTAATCCAGTCCAGACAAGTGGGTTATGTATGCCTTATAGCAGATGTGGAGACAGAGGAAATTTCCATAGGCTTCTTTATGACATCATCATGCCATATCAGCCAGAACCACCAGAGGGAGCCTTCAGTAATTCTACATTTCCAACAGATGGTGGATGCATCATTTCAGCTCCCCAAAAATCTGAGAAAATACAAGAAAGAATTGAGAGGAAAGATTAATTTACCTTATAAGCAACCATCCTTGGGGGTGGATTTCTCACTGGACTGCGATGTGGGAGACTCCACTAGGGTCACCCTTAAAGCCGGTGCCCTTTTTGGATGCCATAGGAGGAGGGAAAATAGTTCAACTCCCTGCCCTTATCTTATTAAGGACATGTTGAGCAGCCCAAATATTGGAAGGAAAGGAACTGGAAAGATTCTTCAGCTGTAGAACTTCAGTGCCCCCCCTCCCCTCCTCTCCTTCCCCTGCTCTCCACCGAAGATTGAAGAGGACTCTTTAGAGAGATTGTATGTGACTGCACATCTGGTAACAGGAGAGTAGCACTGAGCCTGGCATAGTATTTACCTGACAGGGGCTTCCCGGGGGAGAGTGCTAAAGGCTAAGCCTGTCTGTATTCTTATGGGGGCTCCTGACTTCACCTATTGCTGGGGCGTTAAGTTGGGTTTGGGCCACACAGGGCATGCAATGGAATTGGTGCTGGTATTTTCCTGTCTTGACTAACTTGCTTTGTTCTTCCTACACTTTGCTATATCTGTTCCATACCTTCCCAGTATGCCAGTAGTGCACGGTATCTGTGTATGGCACTGTATGTGCAGCTTCTCTGCGCAGTATCTGCATGCATGGTTGATCCCTACATGGCAATAGCATGCATGGCCCTGTCCATGCAGATTTCTGCCCACACAGATTTGATGTGCAATCAACACGCTGCCTAAGCCTGCCTTCAACCTGTATTACCTAACTGTTTGTGGTGGTGGAGAGTGTTATGCTACCTTGAAAGAAGCACTGCCTGGTCCACAGAAGATGGAGAGCTTCATGGCTGGATTCTGGTACCTGTTCTGCTTGCATGGATATATCAAGCACACTCTAATAAAGTCCATCCTTCCCTGTGCTGGTGGGAGATGAAGTGCATAGCCTTATCTTTTGTACTGTTGTGGCAGTGGGCATGGCCATAAAAAAAACATGATTGTCAGGCTTGGCAGTTTTAGTGTACTCTCCTCTGGCTGCTCCCCTTTGCGGAACCTTCCAGCAGCCTGCATCGCTCAGCAGCTCCCCCAATTGGGGTAGAGCGCCTGAGCGGGAAGTCCTCCCGCTCAGAAGCTCCTGCCCAATCGGGGCAGTGGGAGCAATGCAGCCACAAGCACCGGACACAATTAAAGTGGTGCCCCAGCACAAAGGGAGCCACTTTAACCTTCCAGCAGCCCGCATCGCTCAGCAGCTCCCCCAATCGGGGTAGAGCGCCTGAGCGGGAAGTCCTCCCGCTCAGAAGCTCCTGCCCAATCGGGGCAGCAGGAGCAATGCAGCCACAAGCACCGGACACAATTAAAGCGGCACCCCAGCACAAAGGGAGCTGCTATAACCTTCCAGCAGCCCGCATCGCTCAGCAGTTCTCCCGATCGGGGTAGAGCGCCTGAGCGGGAAGTCCTCCCGCTCAGAAGCTCCTGCCCAATCGTGGCAGTGGGAGAAACGCAGCCACAAGCACCGGACACAATTAAAGCAGCGCCCCAGCACAAAGGGAGCCGCTTTAACCTTCCAGCAGCCTGCATCGCTCAGCAGCTCCCCTGATTGGGGTAGAGCGCCTGAGCAGGAAGTCCTCCTGCTCAGAAGCTCCTGCCCAATCGGGGTGATGGGAGCAACGCAGCCACAAGCACCAGACACAATTAAAGTGGAGCCCCAGCAGGGCACGCCCGCACCTGGCGGGCCCGCACGTGAGGGCCCGCACCTGAGGGCCTCGCCATAGGGCCCTTTGGCGTGGCCCTTAGGCGCAGCACAGAGGCGCATACAAGCAGAAACAAAAAAAAAGAACAGACCCACCAACAGAACCCACTGGAACCACAGAACAACTTCAGAAACAACAAAAAGCAACATAACCCGCAGAAAAAACCACAAAAACCACCACAACAAGCAACAGAAAAAACCACGACAAAACACAACCGTGGAACTACAGCAACAACCACCTAAACACGAGACAATACAGAAAAAGGGCCCTCAAAACATCAAGAAACCAGCACAGAAACACAGCACAGCCCCTGAACACCAAGGTACGCCTACAAACCATGCCATCCCTCCTAGTCCCTATTTACCTCCTAACACCACTCCTGACCCTCTACCCCTCCCCCGCAGACATACTCACCAACCTACCCCAGCCAAACACCACAACCATCCAAACCGCAAACATCTACAACCTCCCCCCTCACACGGGACAACACCCACACACCACACACACCAACCTACATCCCCAACCCCCCGAACTGCAGCCCCCTCTCCATTTCATTAATAAATGCTCAATCGGTCAGAAACAAATACCACATGCTCCAAGACCTGATCACAACCAAAAAGATTGACATCCTATGCATAACAGAAACTTGGCTAACAGACACCGACACGGTGCTCATGAACCAACTAACACCAAAAGGATACAGCCTTCAACATTGCTCCTGAGCACACACCAGAGGAGGAGGCGTAGCCATCATAGCGAAAGCCAACTTCCACCTCAGGAACCATGCATCAGAAACGACCAATGAAGCAGATATACTCACCCTCACCAATAAGCACCTCTCACTATGCCTAGTCTTCCGAGCACCCACCCCAAGCACCGACCTAACAAGGATACTACAACACATATCTGAGAGCGCCATCTCCACAAAAGAGCAAATAATCCTAGGAGACTTCAACCTCCCATCACTCCAAGACAAGCAAGCAGAAACCTTCATCAATGCTATGGAAGCAATGAACCTAACACAGATCATATACGAACCAACACATGAAAAAGGAAATACATTGGACCTCATATTCCTAAATTCCCAAACCGCCATCTCATACAAAAATCCAGAAATCACACATGTACCATGGTATGACCACTACTTCATCAGCATATCCCACACCTACCAGCACAAGAACAGCAAGGAGAACAAACAACACACAAGAAGATTTAAAACATTCATCAAAGAAGATTTCCTGGCACAAACTCTACCTGAACTCCAAACAAGCTCCAACAATATCGATGACCTGATCCACAATTGGAACACCACAATCTCCTCTGCATCCAGCGCAACAACAAACAAGACTAAAACCAGACACACCTCCTCAAAAGCCCGATGGTTTACCCCCAACCTCCGGAAGCTAAAGACCAAACTCAGAAGAGCGGAAAGAAAATGGAGAAAAACCAAAAAAGAGGATGACAAAATGAACTACATGTATGAACTAGACGCGTACCACACAGAAACAGACAAAGCAAAAAAGGCCTTCCATTCGAAGATCATAAACACATCAATAAACAAACCACGAAAACTCTTCAATATTGTCAAAAAACTGACAAAAGCGCCCAACCACTCCAACCAACTACCAAACATCCCACCAGAACTACTAGCACGACAATACAAGCAGCTTCAACAACCACAAAATCCACAGTTGAACACAGAGACAACAACAACAAACCACCCCACCACCATAGACAGAGACTGGAACACATTCGAAGCAATCACGAAAGAGGAAATATCATCCACCATCTCTCGTCTGAATACCACCACCTCTCCGCTAGACCCCTGCCCTACAGAATGGATAAAGAAAACCAAAGAAGACCTGAGCACACCATTAACCCGCATTGTTAATGAATCCCTCAGCCAAGGACACATGCCAGACCTCCTCAAAACTTCAATCATCCGACCAACCCTAAAAAAACACAACCTGGATCCCCTTGACCCCGCCTCTTACAGACCTATAGCAAGCCTCCCGTTCACCGCCAAAATCATTGAGAAGGTAGTTCAGCAACAGCTCCAAGAACATTTAGATACCAACAACATACTGGACCCGCAACAACATGGCTTCCGTCCACTCCACGGAGTTGAGACCCTTATGACATCACTAATGAACACCCTCATCATAGGAACTCAAGCCAAGCACTCTGGATATGCCATGATCTTCCTAGACATATCAGCCGCCTTCAACACCATCTCCCACAACATCCTCATACACAGACTACAAGCAATTGGCATCAAAGATACCGTACTTCAATGGTTCCATTCCTACCTAACCAATAGACAACAACTGATCCGCACAAACATATCAACCTCACCACCCTTCCAGCAACACCAAGGAGTACCCCAAGGATCCACATTATCTGCCATGCTCTTCAACATCTACCTGCAACCACTCTGCTCAATCATACACGCACACAACATTAACTATCACATCTATGCGGATGACATAAAGCTCTATGCCCCAATCACAACCTCTAACCCAACAAATAAACACTTATCAGAATGCTTCACAGAAGTATCCAGCTGGCTACAAAAGAACAACCTATCCATCAACATAAAGAAAACAGAAGCCCTCATAGTAACAAAGGACCCAGACTTCACACCACCTTCACACCACCTTCACACCTCAACATTGGAACCACACAAATACAAATACAACCACACATAAGGTATCTAGGAATCATCATAGACCAAGCACTCACACTCAAGCAACAAATCAAAAAAACCACCGCAACAATATTCCACAAGGCAAAAACAGTACAGCGCCTCAGACCTCTCCTTGAACCACAGGACTTCAGAACAGTGATGCAAGCCATGACACTCCCGCACCTGGACTACTGCAATATAATCTACCATGGACTTCCAGCCACCCATACCAACCCACTTCGAACTGCCTTAAATACCACAGCAAGGATTATCCAGAACGCAAAAAAACAAGACCACATCACCCCAGTCCTGAGGGAGCTACACATACTCCCCCTCGAAGCAAGAATCAAATACAAATCCGCCCTACTCACTCACTAGGATCTCTACCAAACTCAGACTTCCCAGCTCCGCACACTACTGCCCCGACCATCCCACAACAGAACAACCAGACAAACCACCAACAACTCCCTTACCATCCCCCATAAACAAACTAAATGCAATCAACAGACCAACAATAGAGCCTTTGAGCTTTATGCACCAACCCTCTGGAACTCTCTACCGAATCACATCAGAAGCAACAAAGATCCCTTATCTTTCAGGAAACAACTAAAAACCGCCCTATTCCAGGAATACCTCGGACCAGAAACAAGCACCCACCACTGACTACCTCTCAACCACCCTATTTCATCCCCCTGAACATATGTTCTATGAGACTGTAATACAATATCTATGTCTATGTCCCAAACATTTGTTAAAATCATTAATTAATTTATTTATTTATTTAGACAGTTTTGTATACCGCCTTATCCTTCAATCAAAGCGGTCACAACACAATTGGGGGATACATTTAACACGCGGGGATATGAGACACATACACTAATACTTACAGGGAACATGGGCAATGGAGGGTTAAGTGGCTTGCCTAAGACCACAAGGAGCATCTGTGGGACTAGAAACCCCAGTCCTTCCGGCCCAAGGTTGCTGTCCTCTAGTGGGATTTGAACCCCCGACCTTCCGGCCTGAAGTACCGTGCCCCAACCACTAGGCTACTCCTCCCTTAATGTTGGCCACCTGGTGATGGCCCCAACCCCAGAAGCTGATTATTGTCCACCCCCCCCCCCCTTTTAATGTTCTACCGCTTTGACCCGGTGAAAAGCGGGATATAAATACAGATAAATAAATAAATAAATTGTCACCCGATGCTCACCCCGGTGATGGAGGTCATCAGGCCACTGGGGAGTTCCTGGGTCCTCGACTGTCATCCCTGGAGTTTCTTTGTTCTGCAGCACACTTGGGCTTCTGACATGGCAACATGGACCCTAGAGCCTCCAGGTCTTCTTGGGTTCTTCTGCCTGCTCGGAAGAGGGACAGAGAGCAAGTTTGAGTCTGGATCAATGTCCACCATCTAAGTGCTTTCTGCTACAGTTGGAGCTTGAGATTTGGATTGGCTGGCCTTTGATTGCGACCAGGGGTTCAGTCCTGATGTTTTCCACACTATGGCATATCAAGAGCCTGATGGCTACCCATTAAGACATAGAAACATAGAAACATAGAAACATGATGACAGAAAAAGACCACAAGGCCCATCTAGTCTGTCCTTCCATAACAACTACAACAGTCCACTTTTTACCTTTAGAGATCCTCTGTGTTGGTCCCATGCTTTTTTGAATTCAGTTACTGTCCTCATCTCTACCACCTCCACTGGGAGACTATTCCACGGATCCACTACTCTTTCCGTAAAGAAATATTTCCGCATATCACTCCTGAATCTATCTCCCTTCACCCTCATCACATGTCCCCTCGTAGCAGAACTTGCTTTCAATTGAAAGAGGCTCTCTCCCTGAACATTTATGCCACGGAGGTATTTAAACATCTCAATTATATCAACTCTATCCCGCCTTTCCTCTAAGGTGTACATATTAAGATCCTTAAGTCTGTCCTCATATGCTTTATAATGAAGCACATTAATCATTTTAGTAGCAACCCTCTGCACCGACTCCATCCTGTTCACATCCTTTTGAAGGTGAGGTCTCCAGAATTGCACACCATACTCCAAATGAGGTCGCACCAAAGACTTATACAGAGGCATTATCACCTCCTTTTTTCTGCTAGCCATTCCTCTCCGTATGCACCCAAGCATCCTTCTAGCTTTTGCCGTCACCTTTTCTACCTGTTTAGCTACTTTAAGATCATTAGACACAACCACGCCTAGGTCCCGCTCTTCTTTAGTGGACAAAAGTACTTCACCTCCTATACTGTATTGCTCCCTTGGATTGCTGCAGCCCAAATGCATGACCTTACTTTTTTTAACATTAAATCCCAGCTGCCAAATTCTAGACCATTCTTCAAGCTTAGCTAGATCCCTCCTCATGTTATCTATACCTTCCTGGGTGTCTACTCTATTGCAGATTTTGGTATCATCCGCAAAGAGGCAAACCTTACCCGACAGCCCTTCCGCTATATCACTAACAAAGATGTTAAAAAGAATCGGACCAAGGACAGATCCCTGGGGCACACCACTGGTAACATCCTTCTCTTCAGAGTGAGCTCCATTTACTTGTACTCTTTATCGCCTCCCACCCAACCAATTTCTAACCCAAGCAGTAACTTTAGGGTCCATCCCTAGGGTGCTCAGTTTGTTTATAAGTCACCTGTGAGGAACAGTGTCAAAGGCTTTACTGAAATCTAAATACACCACATCTAGAGCTCTCCCTCGGTCCAACTCCCTGGTCACCCAGTCAAAGAAATCAATCAGATTTGTCTGACAAGACCTGCCTCTGGTGAATCCATGCTGCCTCGGATCCTGTAATCCGCCGGACTCCAGAAACCTCACTATTTTCTCTTTCAGCAGCGTTTCCAATAATTTACTCACCACCGAAGTTAAACTAACCGGCCTGTAGTTTTCAACCACATCCTTACTTCCGCTTTTGTGTAAAGGCAACCACATGAGCCTCTCTCCAATCCTTTGGCACCACTCCCGACTCCAACGAGGCATTGAAAAGGTCAGTCAGTGGAGTTGCTAGAACGTCCCCAAGTTCCCTCAGTATTCTAGGGTGTATCCCATCCGGTCCCATCGCTTTGTCTACTTTAAGTTGAGCTAGTTTCTCACGAACACAGTCTTCTGAAAATTGTTCAAGATGTCCCTCGCTTCTGTTCTTATTTGTGGGTGTTTTCTGAGGTCCTGCTCCTGGTTCTTCATCTGTGAACACAGAACAAAAATATTTGTTAAGCAATTCCGCTTTATCCTTATCAGCTTCTACATATTCCCCCCCTGCACCCTTGAGTCTGACAATACCACTTTTGCCCTTCCTCTTCTCACTAATATATCTGAAAAATGTCTTATCCCCCCATTTTATTGCATTGGCTATTTCCTCCTCCTTTTGAATCTTTGCCTTCTTGACTACTTTGCTAGCTTCTCTAAGTTTTTCCAAATACAGATGCCTGTCTTCCTCTCTCTGTGATCTCTTGTATTTCATGAAGGCCTCCTTCTTTTTCTTCACTTTTTCAGCTACTTCCTTCGAAAACCATAGCGGTCTCCTGTTCCTTTTGCCTTTATTTACCATTTTAACAAAAAGGTTGGTTGCCTTTAAAATACCCCCTTTCAGTTTTGCCCACTGTTTTTCTACATCCCCCAGCTGTTCCCATCCCACTAACGACTCCCTGAGGTATTGGCCCATCTTCGCAAAGTTAGTCTTCCTAAAGTCTAAGATCTTCACCTTGGAATGGATTCTAACAGCCCTAGTCCTAATACTGAACCACACCATCTGGTGATCACTGGATGCAAAATGATCTCCCACTACAACATCAGAAACACTTTCACCATTGGTAAGCACCAAGTCCAGTATGGCCCCTTCACGTGTGGGGTCTGTTATCAATTGCCTGAATAGTTCTCCCTGTAGAGAATCCAGGATCTCCTTACTTCTAGATGATACTGCAGCAGGAATGTGCCAATCAACATCTGGCATATTGAAATCTCCTAGCAGTAGCACTTCCCCTTTCCTAGCAATGCTGCGTATGTCTTCAATTAACTCTCTGTCCACCTCTTCCTCTTGTGAGGGAGGTCTGTATATCACACCAATGCAAATAGATTTCTCTTTCCCTCTTTCTAGTTTAACCCACAATGCCTCCTCTCTCCCTTTTAAGCTCTGTAATTCCAAAGCTTTAATAGTAGTTTTTACATATAGTGCCACTCCTCCTCCCCTTCTTCCTACCCTGTCCTTTCTGAATAAAGTATAGCCAGGTATAGTTACATCCCAGTCATGGTTTTCTGTGAACCATGTTTCTGTAACTGCCACTAAATCAAAGTCAGCCACTCCCACCAAAGCTTTAACTTCAGGGATCTTATTTCCCATGCTACGGGCATTAATACACACTGCTTTCCATATGTTACCCCTGTTACCCATTTCTATAAAGGTATTTAATGTATCACCTACCTGGGGGCTTTCACTTATCTGGGGGCTTTCTTCACCCATCCCCAACGAATCTAGTTTAAAGCCCTCTTCAGTAGAT
Source organism: Ichthyophis bannanicus (assembly GCA_033557465.1). Classification (NCBI taxonomy): domain Eukaryota; kingdom Metazoa; phylum Chordata; class Amphibia; order Gymnophiona; family Ichthyophiidae; genus Ichthyophis; species Ichthyophis bannanicus. The sequence goes on along the minus strand of CM066039.1, from coordinate 162,251,339 downwards.
TAGCCAGTCTACTACCAAAGATGCGTTGACCTTTCTTGGACATATCAGTAAAGTGTTGGCGGACTGTCCAGCCTACTCGACTGCCATGAGCTCCTGAAATATGAACCAGTCAGTACTCCTAGGTACTGTCAAGAGATGATGTTAAAACAGCCTATAGGCCATTTCCAGATGGTCAGTGCATCATGAAAGGGTTGTTGGTAGTTATGTGTATCTGTAGCCATAGGATGCCATTCAGGGCTAGATAGAAACATAAAAAAGAAACATGATGGCAGAAAGATCAAATGGCCTATCGTGTCTGCCCTTCCATATCAAAAACTAAAGTCCCTTCTTTTCCTTCAGAGATCTTCTGTTTTGGCCCATGTTTTTTGAATTCAGATACTGTCCTTGTCTCTACTACCTCCACTGGGATACTATTCCATGTATCTAACAAAGTGCTTTGATGCAATAGCAGACTGGTTATACACGCAAAATCTCAGGATCAATCACACCAAGACAGACGTCCTCTTCGTTACAAAAAATCAAGCTTTCATCCCCCCAACAACATTAAAAGTCAAGAATGCAGAACTGACAACCAAATCTTCAATCCGCTACCTCGGGATCACCTTAGACCAGAAACTGGACATGAAAGCTCATATAAAAAACACGGTAAAAACAATATATCACAAAATACGAACTCTCCTTCATCTTCGACCACTTTTAGACCCTAGTGACTTCTGAACAATTTACCAAACTTTGGTTCTCCCACATTTCGACTACGCTAACAGTATCCTATACGGGCTCCCAAAGGCAACTCTTCACCCACTCCAAATGGCAATGAACTCCGCAGCAAGAGTACTGACCGGGACACCTCGAATGAACCATATCACCCCAATTCTGATGAATCTACACTGGCTGCCCATTCACGCAAGACTCTTATACAAGATTCTATTCACTACTTTCAAAGCCCTGAACAATCAATCTTCCCCAGCCATCAAAGAATTGATCCATTATTCACATCCATATAGAACCAAACGATCTGTAATGGCCAGCACATTGCTAATTCCCAAACAAATGGCCATTTGCACAAAGATAGCCTCTAACAGAGCTTTCTCAATCTGTGCCCCCTTGGCCTGGAATGCCCTCCCAGCCGACATGCGTACCATTTCCAGCCAATCCCAATTCCGGAAGGCACTCAAGCATTATCTATTCGTGAAATACTACCCGGAATCTAACATACTGAATAACATGGGGCCTCAACCTCCTTCTTCTCAGAGTGAGCTCCACTTACCTGTATCCTTTGTCGCCTTCCACTCAACCAATTTCTAACCAAGTCAGTCACTTTAGTGTCCATCCCTAGGGTGCTCAGTTTGTTTATACGTCGCCTGTGCAGAAGGGTGTTAAAGGCTTTACTGAAATCTAAGAATACCACATCTAAGGCTCTCCCTCAGTCCAACTCCTCAGTCACCCAGTCAAAGAAATCAGATTTGTCTGACAAGGCCTGCCTCTGGTGAATCCTTGCTGCCTTGGATCCTGCAATCCACTGGACTCCAGAAACCTTACTATCCTCCCTTTTAGCAGTGTTTCCAATAATTTACTAATAACAGAGATTAGATTAACCAGCCTGTAGTTCACAATGTTATCCTTGCATACGCTTTTCTATAAAGGGACCACATGTGCCTTTCTCCAGTCCTCGGGGACCACTCCTGACTCTAAAAAAGCATTGAAAAGGTCAGTCAGTGTAGCAACAAGAACATCCCCAGGTTCCTTCAATATTCTCAAATGCATCCCATCCAGTCCCATTGCTTTGTCTACTTTTATTTTAGCTAGTTCCTCATGAACACAGTCTTATGAAAATTGTTCAAGATTCCTGTAACTTCTGTTCCTATTTGTAGGTATTTTCTGAGGTCCTGCTACTGACTCATCATCTGTGAACACAGAACAGAAATATTTGTGAAGCAATTCTGCTTTATTCTCATATTCCTCCCCTCAACCCTTGAGTCTGACAATACCACTTTTCCACTTCCTTCTCTCACTAACATATCTGAAAATTGTCTCATCCCCCCAATTTATTGCACTGGCTAATTATTCTTCTTTTTATTTCTTTGCTTTCCTGACTAAAGTTTTTCCAAATTTGTTTGTTTAACTAGGCTTATATACTGCTTTTCTACAAGTCAAAGCGGTGTACATTCAGGTACTGTATATATATATTTCCCTTGTCCCCACAATCTATGTTTTTGTACTTGAGGCAATGGAGGGTTAAGTGGCTTGTCCAAGGCCACAAGGAGCACCTGTGGGACTAGAAACCCCAGCCCTTCTAGCCCAAAGTTGTAGTCCTCTAGTGGGAGTTGAACCCCTGGCCCTCTGGCCTGAGGTAACTTGCCCCAACCACTCCTCTCTCTCAATCAAATATAGATGCTTGTCTTCCTCCCTCTGTGATCTCTTGTATATATGGGCAGGCTGTGTGTGGCATCACCCACCATGATATGATCCATGAGGGCAGCAATGCCTGACTAATGTAAGGGATCTGGTATGTGTGAGGACAACATCAGAGAACACAGTTCTTGTGTGTCACAGTTCAGTATGTACTACATTCCCTGAATGAAAGCATATGTAGCATCGAAGAGCCCGTCCAGCTTTTGATATTATGGTGAGGCTTAGGCTTCCCCTTAAGTAAGGGAGCATCTCCCCTCCAAACATGCATACGTATGACATTCACATATGGGTGGACAGTTGGCACTGGTGAGGAGGAGGCTATGGTATAGTCCATCTAGTCTGCCCAGCAAGGCGACAAGAATAGGTGCACCTGCCACTCCGTGCAGGTCACCCTCCCCATTCCTTTGTTTAAGGGTGTTGCCACCGCTCCGTGTAGGTCACCCCTATTTATCAGATATAAGAGATAGTTATGTTTATTTTGATTTTATCCAGTGGATCCCTTTATAGCAACAGGATAAAATTAAAATAAACATAACTATCTCTTATATCTGAACAAATAGGGGTGACCTACATGGAGCGGTATGGTCCATCTAGTCTGGTCCTTGCTGGGCAGACTAGATGGACCATACTGGTCTTTATCTGCCATCATATACTATGCTACTATGAAGAGGGCTTTAAACTAGATTCATTGGGGATGGGTGAAGAGAGTCCCCAGGTAGGTGAAGGCAGAAAGCAGGGCTTTCTGGAAAAAGCCCCCAGATAAGTGAAACATTAAATATCTCTGTAGAAATGGGTAATAGGGGCAACATCTGGAAAGTGGTGTGTATAAATGCCTGTAACATGGGAAATAAGATCTCAGATGTTGAGGCTTTAATGGAAAAGGCTGACTTGGATTTAATGGCGGTTATGAAGACATGGTTCACAGAAAACCATGACTGGAATATAATTATGCCGGGCTATACTTTATTCAGGTAGGGCAGGGTAGGAAGAAGGAGAGGTGGAGTGACACTATATGTAAAAAATAATATTAAAGCTGTAGAATTGCAGGGATGAAAGGAGACACTGAGGCCAATTCTGAATGGGGTATGTCTGGGCCTTCTGAATGGCCAAAATCTGGATGGCCCGGATCAGCACCCAATTCAGCACCCGTGGGAGCTATATGTTCATGCGGGAGCAGAATCGGGTGCAATTGGCTTGGATGGCCCATCCGTGCCTCTATTCTGAGGGCCTAGACAGTTAGGGAACACCCCATTTAATCCACCCAAGGCTCCTGCATGGAGCCCGATGCCGTGGTGTCCTGTTGCTATGGCACATGCAGGGCCGTCCCGTCCATTGAGTGATAATGTTGTTCGCACAGGGCACCGCGCTTCAGGGGGCCCCTTGCAAACTCCATTATTGCACACCAGTCTGCTTCAGAGGGAGCCGGGGAAGCCCGCGCGAGGCCCCCCAGCTCCCTCTGCACAGCCGCCAGCGTGAAGAGCCTTTTCCTTCACGCTGGCGGCTGTTTCTGTGAAGACGCGAGTGCCGGGAAAGGTTAAAGGCAAAGGTTAAAGGCAATAATGTGGTATCATCAGCATAGCGAAGGTTGTTGATGAATCTTCCACCAATCTTCACAGCTTGGTTGTCTTCATATAGTCCTGCTTCTCTGATGGTTTGCTCTGCATATAAAATGAAGAGGTAGGGGAAAAGTATGCAGTCTTGTCGTACACCTTTGCTGATTTTAAACCATTCTGTTTCTCCTAGTTCCATTTGAACTGTTGCTTCTTGATCAATGTATTAGGACTAGGGATGATAAAATCCATTCAAAGATGAGGGTCTTAGAGTTTAGGAAAACGAACTTTGCCAAGATGGGACAATACCTCAAAGAGTTGTCAATGGAATGGGAACAGCTGGGGGATGTAGAAAAACAGTGGGCAAAACTGAAAGGGGATATTTTAAGAGCAACAAACCTTATTAGAAAAGTAAATAAATGTAAAAGGAAAAGGAGGCCGCTATGGTTCTCAAAAGAAGTAGCTGAAAAGGTGAAGAAAAAGAGGGAGACCTTCATGAAATACAAGAGATCACAGAGAGAGGAAGACAGACATCTATATTTGGAAAAACTTAGAGAAGCTAGCAAAGTAGTCAGGAAAGCAAAGGTACAAAAAGAAGAAGAAATAGCCAATGCAATAAAATGTGGGGAAAGACATTTTTTATCCACTCTCTGTCCAATGTCACACAAGTCAGCTCTCAAGTCTGTGATCCAAGCTTGTGCCTCTTCTTTGAAGGTGCCCACCTCTTTGAAGCTGCTTTTGGATCCTGATGCTTCTCACTCTCTTGTGTACTACTTATGCGTATCTTACCATACTGTTGTCCTCAGTTTCACTATGTGGGTCATTCCATAACATGTGCGACAGGGACATGTATGTGCCAAAAATGTCCCCGACCATATTCTGAAACACTGCTATCATACACGTACATGGCGCTAGCATGTAGATCTCAGAACATGCCCAAAAGGGGTGGAACGGGGGCATGGTCAGCAACGGAGATGTATAAAGCGTATTCAGGAAAGGATTGTGTATGTTTTAAGTGTTTCCCATAAACATCCAAGTTATTCCTGCTGAAACATGGAATAAGGCTTGAACTTAGAAAATATTCTGCTGTGCTCTGCTATTTGTCCCATATAGAAGAATGGTTTATTTACTTATTTAATTAACCAGTTTTGTATACCGCCTTACCCTTCAATCAAAGTGGTTAACAACACAAATTGGAGGTGAACATTTAACAGGAGGGAAGGATATGACAGGACATACATAAAGACTATCTTCATTCAGTTTTCATTTAATCATGTGGGTTGTGAGTGGGCCATTTGTAGCAGCACTCTGGTGCTTGACCATTTATGTTCCTTGTCCATAGGAGTCCATGAAAAGGAAGGTCTTAAGAGCCGTGCTGAACTGGTGTGACTGCAGTCTGAAAAAATACAAGATGCTGTTACAAAGAACAGAAAACAAAGGTGCCAGAATGTTGTAAGGTAAAGAAACATTTATAAACACCCTTACAGAAATGTTAAGAAGAGCAATAGTGTTCATTCAGGCTATGCTGAAATGTGCTGTTTGTGCTAAAACAGCTGATCTAGGGGACCCTGACAAATCCTGTGTTCTGAAAACAAGGACTGCTGATGTAAGAATAGTATGTGAATGGGTCTGGAAACAAATCATGTTGCAGTGAGAAAGGGAGATCATAGATGTTGTCACCCCTTTGTGCTGAACCCTGCTGGTGGAGTAGGGCACTGCGCTGGGGCTTGTGTTAAACGGACTTAATTCTATTATGGAGACCTTGTTTGGCCTTCTGGGAGTTGTAGTTGTTGATAGTCAGTTAAAGAATTAGTTGTGAAACTGTGGTAAGGTTTTAACAAGGGATTTATTTCCCCTTCCAAGAGGACTTTTTGCTGTGGTGTGAACAAAGGAAAACACAACCCTTCTTGGGCATATAAAAGGAACAAAATATGAACAAAAATAGCTTCTCTTCAGCTCTTTAACAAGGAAAGTAAAAGTATATCAAACAGTCATTTGTAAGCATACAAAAACCACTTCTTTACTGTTTTTGGCTTACTCAGCTCTTACTTCCTTCTATCGCAGTGAGGAAATGCTGTCTGCTATTGAAATCGTACAGTCCATGTATTCAGTGCTTGGCTCAGCTTCTGATGTCTCACACTGCATATCCTCAACACATGCTTTCAATATATCTTCCCTTTCAGCATTAGGGACGTCTGTTAACAGTCTCTCTCTATTCTGCCGGGATTCTCTTCCTCCCTCTGTGAGAGTGTGTGGAACAGAATTACCACCTTCACTGTAATGCTTCTGCTGAGAGCCTCTCCACTGCTGGTAGCTATTAGGTGAATTATAACATTCCCTTGCACCTCTATTAGGGTAAATTGGCTTACCTCTCGGCTCTGACTGGCTTAGGTTCCTGTGAGCAGCTGTAGTATGAAACGGCAGTTTTGCAGGGACTCTGCTTCTTAAATCCTCTCCAGAGATACAAACTTCTTCTGGTAAAAAGCCTTTAACCCTCCTATGCCTGGTATAAGGGTAAGTAAACTTATCTGTACCTCTCAAGCTGGCTTCATAAGGCTTTAGCGTTTCTGTGCATTGCCTTCCACTGCCAACCCCTGGGTTTTCCCTTTCAGGGTAAAAGTAAAACTTCTTGGCTTTTACCGTTCTCCCCACGGCTCTGTTCCAACCTGGGTCTTTCTCAGTATACTCTGGGCTCCCTCTGATATCTGAAGCTTCCGGTCCTGGCTTTGCTACCTCCTCTGTAGCTCCTTCCACGTTTGCCGTTGTTTTCACTCTCAAACTCAGATTCCAGCTGTCTCAGACTCTCTCCCAAACACTTGTGGTAATCAGTCAGGCTTTCATTCAAACTTTCATCATTATCCTCATGCAGGCTCTCTTCACGGCTCTGTTCCCAGCTCTCTCCATGACTCTGTCTAACTGCTTGTGAGCTGTGCTTATCTACGTACCCACGAGCTCCACCTCCCCCCAGCTGGCTTGCATCAGGTGATGACCTCCTAGCTTTTCTGCTGGCTGGGTGTGTCTCTCTGGCTCGTGACCACATTTGTTTCTGTTGCCCATAGCAACTTCCTGACCTGTGTTTACTAAGAACGTCAGTGTCAGCCTGATTCACTGCTTCTTCATCTATCTGCATGGGCTCTGCTGGATCTGCTCTGTGACAATGTGTAGTCTTGGACGTCATACCATTTTGGCATAGCATCTGTTAGTCATAGGTTTGGTTTGGCAGAATGATGTCTTCCTGTACGTAGCCCCAGTCTGGTCCCGGACCTCTGAGTTGTCAACCTTAATCAGCAGCTTGGAGACTGAGGAACCACCTTCTTTTCATGATGTCACTCCTATATAACTCTGGTATCCGCCTCCCTTCATCAGTTACCTCAGTCTCCAAGCAGCTGACTAGGTTGAGCTCGGGGTCCGAGCTCACTGGAGGAACAACTAAGCCATAGTTTTAGTGATAGGGATTAGTCTGAATTTGGTTCATTTGGGTTACAAAAAAAAAAAAATATATATATATTAACCTAGAAGGAAATTGAGGTGCTGTACCTTTAAGGTATAGGACCTGTGCCTGCCGGTGCCTTAGGCCTTTCTCTCTCCCTCTGCCCGTCTTCAGCTGTTCGTCAGAGTCGGAGGGGTCGGCTCACCACCGGTTTGGAGCGGGGATTGTGAGCCGGCAGAGTGCTTCGCGTCCAGCCAAGCGCCAAACAGAGGATCTGCCTGTGAGCGCGCCTCTGGCTGGATGGAAAGAGGAGAAGCAGGAGTCGATCTGCCACGGGGTACGCGACGTCCGGGGATTGCCAGGAGGGCCGGACTGTGACTCCTTTCGCCCCTCCTTCGCTGCTTCGGCGGCTCAGGTAAGGAAGCGGGGGGGCATGTGATTTCGGCGATCGCTTCTCCCTTCACACCACAGCGCGAGTACGCCTTGCGGCTGTACAGGCCCGGCCACGTGGCACCCGCGCGGGAGTGCTTTTGGATCCCGCGCTTTTTCCCGGCCCCTTCTGCTCGGCTAGACCGCCGTGTGGTAGTGCGAGTGGCTCCGGGGAGCCGGCTGGGCGATTTTTGTCTTTTCTAGCAGTGCTAATAAAAAAAAAAAAAAAAAAGAAGAGTTCCTTTTTTCCTGAGGGGCTGCTTGCCTTGGGGATTGGTAGGGCCTTACGTTGGCAGAGACCTGCTTCGGGGCAGTGAAGCCCCCCTCCCCTATGTCTCCCAAGGCACAGTGTATGATTTGTGGGAGTAAGAGATCCTCCCTGTCGGACTCCGGGGTGTGCAAAGGTTGCTCTAAGGAGGCAGCAACCCTGGATCCCCCCGAGGTGGGCGTGGGGGTGCTGCCGGGGTCGGAGGTGGGGCCTTCGGTTGGCTCTCCTCCAGGCCCATCCCGGGCGGAGCCAGTGGCGGGACCGTCTACCACCGCAACGGGACAGGTACCCCAGGCGCCCTGGGCGAGCAGACTTGAGTCAATTTTCTCCGCGGAGTTCGTGGCACTGCTGCGGCACGCAGTGGGTGGCCTACCTCGGCCTCCCGCTGAGGTTTCGGAAGGGGTCCGCGCCAAGCGGGGCCCTCCAGCTCTGCCTGCTGAGGACCGATCTAGCAGCAAGAGGCTGCGGTTGGATACGGAGTCACTGGAGCCCTCCCTGGCATCGGAGGGACTCCCGTCGGAAGAGGAAGGCGACGCTGGGCTCCCTGAGGACGACTTGGAGGAAGGCGAGCTCGATGACGAGGAGGAGCAGGCCAGAGTGGTCAGAGTCTTCCGGAGGGAAGAACTGCCAGCTCTCATCACTGAGACGCTGAGCGCTTTAAATATGCCAGCGCAGGGGCCGTCGGAGGACGAGTCTCTGGAGGATCCTTTGTTGCAGGTCTTCCGTAAGTCTCGGCGTGCCTTCCCGGTCCATCGGGTCTTCCAAGAGCTGATTCAGGAGGAGTGGAACGCCCCGGGGGCGGCCCTGCGGGGGTCGCGGGTACTGGGGCGGTTGTATCCTCCGGTGGATCGGGATCGGGAGGTCTTCACGCCACCCAAGGTGGATGCTGCGGTAGCGGCGGTGATAAAGAAGACCACCATCCCAGTGGAAGGCGGCGCAGCCCTCAAGGACGCCCAGGACAGGAAGCTGGATGCCCTTCTACGCCAGGTGTATGACACTAATGCGTTGTCTCTCCAGGCCGCTATTTGTGGGGCCTGGGTAGCCCGGGCCTGTCTTCGCTGGTCTCAGCAAGTGCGCCCAGCGCAGGTGGAGGGCAGATCTGTGGAGGCGGCCCGCCTGGAGTCGGGGGCGGCCTATTTATCTGATCTGCACTATGACCTTATGAGGGGTCTATCTAGCAGTATGGCGTCGGCGGTCGCTGCCCGCCGGTTCCTGTGGCTCCGTTCCTGGGCGGCGGATTCTTCTTCGAAGACCAGGCTGAGTAAACTCCCGTTCAAGGGACGTCTCCTATTTGGAGAGGACCTGGAGAAGTTGGTCAAGGACCTGGGCGAGTCTAAAGGGGGTAAGTTGCCGGAAGACAAACCCAAGCAAGGCCGTGGCGCTCCGTCCAACAGATCGCAACAATGGGACTTTCGCCGCTCGCGCTTTCCCCGGTTTGCTGCCGGTCAGCGGGGCCGGTTTACCTCCCGAAACCAGGGGTTTCGTGGCTTCAGAGGAGCTGGCAGGGGTTTTGGGGGGGGGCCTCGACCTCCCCCTCCCCCTCCTCAGCCCTGCGCAAGACGCAATGAGATACGGCGGACCCAGGAGCCGCTGGTTCCCGTGGGAGGCAGGCTGCGGGAGTTCTATGGCGCCTGGGTCCATATGACTTCGGATCAGTGGGTCCTAGAGGTCATCAGAGACGGATATGCGCTGGAGCTACAGCGACCGGTGCGCGATGCCTTCGTACGGTCCCCCTGCAAAGCGCTCAGCAAGTGCGCGGCGGTGCGGGAGACCGTGCAAAGGCTGCTGGACCTCCGGGCGATCGAACCGGTACCGCCAGACCAACACGGTTGCGGTCGATACTCCATATATTTCGTGGTCACAAAGAAGAGCGGAGGGTTCCGGCCTATCCTGGGCCTCAAAGGGGTAAATCGGTGCCTGCGGGTGACACACTTCCGCATGGAAACTCTCCGGTCCGTCATTGCAGCGGTCCGGCCGGGCGAGTTTCTCACCGCTCTGGACCTGTCCGAGGCCTACCTTCACATTCCCATTCGACAGGACCACCACCGGTTCCTCCTCTTTGCGGTGCCTTTCGGGCATTTCCAATTCCGAGCGCTGCCGTTCGGGTTAGCGACGGCCCCGCGCACCTTCACAAAGGTGATGGTGGTGGTGGCGGCGGCTCTGCGCAAGGAAGGAGTCCTGGTGCACCCGTATCTGGACGACTGGTTGATCAGGGCAAAGTCGAGGGAAGAAAGCGTGAGGGCCACGTCCCGGGTAGTCGGGTTCCTGGAGAGCCTAGGTTGGATGGTCAACAGGACGAAGAGCCAGTTGGTCCCCTCTCAAGACATGGAATACCTAGGAGCGCGCTTCGACACGGGAACCGGTCAGGTGTTCCTTCCGCGGCAGAGAGCCCAGAAGTTGCGGTTGTTGGTACGGAAGTTCTTGAAGAGACGGGAGTCCACGGCGTGGCAGTACCTTCAACTGCTGGGCACCATGGCGGCGACCCTCGAGCTGGTACCGTGGGCGAGGGCCCGCATGCGGCCCTTGCAGAGGGCGCTTCTCAGACGCTGGTCGCATCAGCGGGATCCCCTGTCCCAAAAACTCGCATGCCCGGACGAGACGCGAGCGGGGCTGCGCTGGTGGCTGGATACCCGCTCCTTGCAGAAGGGGAGGCCTCTGGCGGTGCCCGAGTGGATTGCGTTGACAACAGATGCCAGCCTTCGGGGTTGGGGGGGTCACTGTCGGGGCCAATTCGCTCAGGGACGGTGGGACCCCCAGGAGCGCTCGTGGTCGATCAATCGCCAGGAATTGCGTGAGGTGTTCCGAGCGTTGGAATGGTTTCAGTCGATTCTCGACGGTTCGGCAGTCAGAGTATTCTCCGACAACGCCACGGCCGTGGCTTATATCAATCGCCAAGGCGGGACCAGCAGCGCGACTCTCGAGGCAGAGGCCGAGGCCCTGTTCGCGTGGGCCGAGAGGCATCTGCTGGCAGTGTCGGCAGCGCACGTGGCAGGAGTGGACAACGTGGAGGCCGACTTTCTCAGTCGAGTGCGAGTGGATCCGGGAGAGTGGGTTCTCCACCCGGAGGTGTTCGCGATGATCACATGGCGGTGGGGCATCCCCGTGATGGATCTGATGGCCACTTTCTGCTCCACGAAAGCCAGCCGCTTCTTCAGCAGACGAAGGGAGCGCATGTCCGAGGGTCTCGATGCGCTGATTCAGCCCTGGCCGGAGGGCCAGTTGTTGTACGTCTTCCCGCCGTGGGTTCTCATCGGCCGGGTGATCCAGCGAGTGGAGAGCTTCGGGGGGATAGTGATCCTGATAGCTCCGGACTGGCCGCGCCGCCCTTGGTACGCGGACCTGCGGAGGCTTCTGGTCGCGCGGCCGTGGCGCCTTCCGGTGCGCCCGGACCTGCTAGCGCAGGGGCCTCTCTTCATGCCCCATGTGGATCGGTTTCTCGCTTACGGCTTGGCTATTGAAAGGGCACGGCTGAGAACTCGGGGCTATTCCCCGGCGGTGGTTTCCACCCTGTTGAAAGCTCGTAAGCGGTCTACGTCTTTGGCGTATGTTCGGGTCTGGAGAGTTTTTGAGGCATGGTGCAGTGAGCGGCGCTGGGTGCCTCTCAAGGCTTCTCTCTCTCAGATTTTGGACTTTCTGCAGTGCGGTTTTGACAAGGGTCTGGCGGCGGCTTCGCTTCGGGTGCAGGTCGCGGCTCTGGCGTGCCACCGCGGGCGAGTAGCTGGTAGATCCCTGGGCGAGCATCGGGATGTCAAGCGGTTTTTGCGCGCGGTGGCGTTAATTCGACCGCCCAGGAGACAGCCGGTGCCGCAGTGGCATCTTCCCCTTGTGCTGTCGGCACTGGAGCGGGAGCCTTTCGAGCCCTTGCGCTCGGCTTCCTTGAAGGATCTCACGTTGAAGGTCGTGTTTTTGGTGGCCATTTGCTCAGCCAGGCGCATCTCGGAGTTGCAGGCGCTGTCCTGTAAGGAACCCTTCTTGGTCTTTTTCGAGTCCAAGGTGGTCTTGCGGCCCGTGCCGGCCTTCTTACCCAAGGTCGTGTCGGCGTTCCATTTGAATCAGGAGATTTCCCTGCCGGTGTTCCGGTCGGACTCGACGGGCTCCACTTCCAGGACGCTCGATGTCTGTCGGGCCTTGAAGAGGTATCTTCGACCTACGGCGGGGTTCCGACGTTCGGAGCGATTGTTTATCCTGTTCGCGGGTCCTCCCCGAGGAGAAGCGGCATCCAAAGCCTCCATCGCCAGGTGGATCCGGGAGGCGATTTCGTCGGCTTATTTACTGAAGAGGAGAGCGGTGCCGGAGGGACTGAGAGCCCATTCCACCAGGGCCCAGGCTACGTCCTGGGCGGAGCTCCATGCTGTGCCGCCAGCGGAAATTTGCAGGGCGGCCACGTGGTCTTCTTTGTCTCCTTTTATCAGACATTACCGATTGGACGTTCAGTCCGCGCAGGATGCCAGGTTCGGGGTGGCGGTGCTGCAAGCAGTTGCGGCTGGGCCCTCCCGTTAGATTTACTGCTCTGGTACTTACTCAGAGGTCCGGGACCAGACTGGGGCTACGTACAGGAAGGTGAAATTAGACTTACCTGCTAATTGTTGTTCCTGTAGTAGACCCAGTCTGGTCCCGCATCCCACCCGGTGTTGCTGGGGGGGCTTGCAGCACGGTCTTCTGTTCTGTTTTTTCTGATGACAGGTAAGAAAAGCAGTTTCGGTGTCATCTTTGTGGGGGTGGTCGGACGGGTGAGAGGTTGGTCGGCACCCTCAGTGTTCACAGTTAGCGAATTTATTCGTGTTCATGTTTCAGTCATGGGGGGTTGGACCTTGCGGTTTGTAAGTGGGGTCTTAACTTATTTGTTGCTCTGGTGAGTCTGCTTTGTCATTAGGGTACTGATGAAGGGAGGCGGATACCAGAGTTATATAGGAGTGACATCATGAAAAGAAGGTGGTTCCTCAGTCTCCAAGCTGCTGATTAAGGTTGACAACTCAGAGGTCCGGGACCAGACTGGGTCTACTACAGGAACAACAATTAGCAGGTAAGTCTAATTTCACCTTTTATGACTGTAGGTGAGAGTGTGTGGTGTGGGGATAGTACAGGAAGATCTGGTGCGCTGCTCTGCAATTCAGGGAGGCCATTAATGGCTGGCTGGTACCTAGACCATATGACCACAGTGTCACCATGTGCCAGTGTGATAGGGCAGTCATACATCAGCTGTGCCAGGCACTGGGAGACACGACTAATGTTGTGCTAACATCCCCCAGATTGTGCCATGAGGTCTGCATCTTTCCCGAGTCCTGGTTCTATTCAAGCTGCGAGAGTGGTGATATATCTGGAGACTGGCTACCGGAGTATGATGGCACAGGGATCCCCCTCCCATACTCACACAGTCCTGACCAGGGGAGCAGTGCCTCAAAACAGATCGTGGGAAGGCAGACAGGGTTGTCCACAGATAGCAGATGTATACAGACGAACATACACCAAAATGGGACAGGTGTAGCTGCTGTGAGAAATGTCAGCACCCAAATATGTGGGAATCAGATGCCATAGCCAGAAGGCCATACTACTACCACTACTACTATGACTGATAATTTGTATAGTGCTACAAGATGTATGCAGAGCTGCACAGACAAATATAAAAGATGGTCCCTTCTCAGCAGAGCTTACAATCTAGTCAAGACAGACAACACAGCAGCTATGGTCAGGATACATGTAGAAGGAATGGCAGGAAGATACCTAGCCCTGTGCGAGCTGTGTGGCCACACAGGGTGCAAAGGCTTAAGGGGCGTATTTCGGCTGTCTGCCGTTGCCTGCCGCTGCCTGCCGCCGCCTGCCGCCGCCACTATTTCTTCACTCAGTGGCAGCAGGCAATGGCAGACATCTGAAATGTGCTCCTTAAGCCTTCTTGCGGCATGCTAAACACATCTGTCCCTCCCTGCTCTGATGTGATGTCAGAGAAGGAAGGGACAGATCTGCTTAGCGCACCGGCAACTTACATAGCAGACACGCCTCTTCTCTCCCGCCATGGGGGAGGGGGAGCGCGTGCCTGTTGTGCCAGTTGCACAGGGCGCTATTCAACCTCAGTACGACCCTGAGGAATGGAAAGGAAACACAACATAAGAACATAAGAACATAAGATATGCCATACTGGGTCAGACCAAGATCCATCAAGCCCAGTATCCTGTTTCCAACAGTGGCCACTCTAGCTCACAATTACCTAGCAGTTTCCCCAAAAGACACAGGTTCCACAGTGCTTGTATTGGGGCAAGCAGTGGATTTCGCAGGTCCCCTTTAATTTATGGACCTTTCCTCCAGGAACTTATCCAAACCTTTTTTAAACCCGGCTACACTAACTGCTTTTACTACATCCTCCAGTAACTAATTCCTAATTTTTATTTACACGTTGAATGAAAAAATATTTTCTCTTATTAGCTTTAAATAGGTTACACTGTAGCTTCATTGAATATCCCCTAGGGGCATGTTTACTAAACAGTGCTAATGTCGCAGCAGCGACGTTATCACGTGATAAGTTACGTTATTGCGCAATAACATCACTTATCGCGCGATAACATCTCCGGTGGCGTTAAGGCGCACAGAGGGTGGAGTAAGGCTCCCCAGAGGGCGGAGATAAGGGGTCAATGGGCAGAGAGTGGGTGGAGAGAGGCTCCAGGCACACTAACGCTGTGAAATCAGGGTCTGAAAATTAACGCCAGTGAAAACCTCGCGTTAGAGGCACATTTGCAGGAGAGAGAAACCATTTCAGTCAGCAATGTACAGCAAAGGCACGGATACCAAGAAAAGTGATAGTAGTGATACATGTGCAGCAACAGCATAGTGCCCAAGTATGAAAGGGCACTATGGTGAGGCTGCAAATGGGGTACAGGGGGCTGCAGGCGGGACATGCAGTGGGGCAGCTGGGGCACAGGGTGGACTAGGCAGATGCCTAGGTGACACATAGGAATGTAGAAACGGAAAACCAGCAAGACAGAAACTAACCAAGGGCAAACATGTCCACGAGTGAGTGTCCCACAGTGCCACAATGGACATTACCCAGCAAGTACCCCAAAGGGCACATAACATTGGCAGGCGGTGCCAAAGGGAAGCGTGGATGTCTATGCAGGCCCCCTACCCCATATCACGCATCATAGGTAGCCGCCTACCAGCACACTGGATGGCCTGGGACTGCGCACCACCAGCACCACCGGCATAAGGGCATGTCAGCATGGTGGCAGAGGGATGCTGGTGGCGGAGGGGGCAGTGGCATCTGCCCACAGCACACCAAGGCCAAGCCCTGTTTAGGTGGGTGCCATGTACTGCAAAAGACAAGGTCTGTCTGATGAACAGTAATGATATCCCCAGGGAATGACCTGCCTCTGTGGCAGCAGTTTGGTGCACTACACACAGCCACTGTGTTCAGAGGCAGAAGGTCACAGGTTCAAGTCCCAGCTGTGGCTCCTGCAGACCATGTCCCTTTATTTTACCCAGTACTAAACTGTGGTAATAAAGAAGGAACCTTTATTGCAGATAAAATAAACACACCATAAACGCCTATATTTTACCCTAGACCATACCATAGACATGTGCAGTACCTAGAGCAGAGGTTCCCAACTGCAGTCCTGGAGGGCCAAACACCATTCAGGTTTCATACTGTCCCTAAGAAATATGTTTGAGATGCATTTGCATGCACCGCCCCCATTATATGCAAATGAATCTCATGCATATTCATTAGGGACAGCATGAAAACCTGAATCATGTTGGGCCCACCAGGACTGGAGTTGGGAACCTCTGCCCTAGAGCATAGGCCAACAGGGGCACAAACATCCACACCCACAGGCTCCACTATCCAAAGCCTCATGGAGAGTCAGGCTGTTGGGCCCTGCACGGAGCAGCATCTACCAATACTAGCACCTGCATACCTTAGCAATGCCGTCACAAACATGGCAACCTGTTCCTCATATATCAAAAGGTTGCTATTATCAATGTCAGATAACAGATCCTACATTAAACACAATTTGTTAACAGAGATTCATCATAGCAACCTTTTGATATATGTGGAGTGTGTTTCATATTTTGTTACTGACAGTGTTTACCACCCCGGAGAGTGACCCTAACAGTATTGAGTACCATAGCAATGCCTGCACTGTGCCCAGGACTGGTTTGGCAGCCAGGGCTGCCAACCACCTCTCTCTTTGCACAATGCTGACATAGGTATGGGAGTGTGTGTATGTCTACCCAGTGTTTTGTGGCTGCCTACACCTTAGTGAGCCCCCAATGCTTGCACTGTCTCCAATGTGCATAATGCAGAGCAAGGTATTTTGGGTATGGCCCGGACACAGCGGTCTGGGCAGGATGCATCTGCACAGGGCATAGGGCAATGGCTGGGACATTGTAGTGCCTGACCACCACCTGCACGGACAGGTTGGCCAGAGCATATCATGCTGGGAGGTCACTCTCACCCTGACTGAGCAGTGACCATGGCATGGCTAGGTTCCCCCATAATGCTATAAAGTATTTCTCTCAAGTGATATCTATGAGTTTCTTTTCTGGGGCCCAATCATTGACCTACTTGCTTGGTGTGTGTGCTCACATCCCATTTTTGAGTGCAGACAGTTCTTCCAGTAACATGCACTATTTACTAGCTAGCAGACTGTTTGCAGTTAGCTTGTGTATGGCTGCAACATCTTGCAGGATGCAGCGGGTGAAGACTGACTGTGCCCCCTGCTGGTGAATGTCAGATTGTGGTGGGGGGCAGCGGTGCTTTTCCAGGCCTACTGCCTGTTTGCCAGTGCCTTATGTGATACGTATAGAGCTGCATAGACTGCCCCGGAGGGTGCCCTTCCCCTGCAGGACTGGGGTTGATGGTCCCACAGCCCTTCATCATGTCCCTCTACTGCCTCCATTGCAAAGATGTAGAGTGTGATTCTGTTGGTGGCAGATCCTGGCCCCCACCCTAACCCAGAGAGGGGGGGTTGGTAGGTGGTGCTACATAATCCGCATGTGGGCCCAGACACCCCACTGCTCTTATAACAAGTGATCATGGCAACCATATAGCATATGCACTATTCTGGGTGTGTCACAGTCCACAAGGGCTAGACGTGACTGGGAGATACAGATGGCCACACAGGTATCCTAGGTGTGTCTGCAAGGACTACCTGACACACACTGGCACTGATGGGGACTTGCAGCACAGCCTATCTCAGCCAAGCCAGGTGCTGCGGACCTGGTGCTGGGCGCCCCACACCCTCAGGGTGAGCACAGGAACCGCACAATGTCATGGTTTGTAGCTATTCTGTATCAGTAACACACATGGTCAGTTCCCCCTACCAGGCCAAGGTGCTGTGGAGGTGCATACCCCATCTTGTGATCAGATGTAGACTGCTGATCTGCATGTGCAGTGCATCATAGGTATGGGTGGGTTTACCCTATCCTGGTAACCACAGCAGACAGTTTGTGCGGTGACCTTCAGTGTTTCTGTAGCCAGTCAGCACTGTGTTTGAAGCTATAGAGATGTAGCCCACTGGTTATTACAATGACTGAGGTCATGAGTTCAATCCCACAGTGGTGCTATTTGGTAAGGCTGTCTGAGGGATTTCCTTTTAATTTAAATCAGTGCTGCCAGCAAAAACACCCTCACAGTGCTATAACCTAAGGTGCCTCATAAGGTGCCCTATAGGGCACCCTATAAAGCGCCCTATAGGGCACATTATAAGGTGCCTTGGCAGACAGGGCACTTTATAATGTGCCCTTTGGGGCACCTTATAGGGTGCCCTATAGGGCGCCTTATGAGGCACCTTTGGTTACGGCACTGTGAGGGTGTTTTTGCTGGCAGCACTGATTTAAATTAAAAGGAAATTCCTCAGACAGCCTTCTTACATAACACCACTGCGGGATCAAACCCATGACCTCTGCCTCTGCAGTCATTGCAGTAACCAGTGGGCTACATCTTTATAGCTTCTAGTACTGCACTGGCATGAACTTAGGGTTAACGTGCGTTAACGAGCCAAGACGCCCACTATCGCGCGATACAGATTCCTTGCTACCTTCCCTCCGGAACACCCACTACCTTTTATGGCATTCTTCACATTAACACTGCAACTAGCACTGGTAACATTAAGATGGTTTAGTAAACATTCCCCCTAGTCTTTCTATATTTTGATGACGTAAACAATAGATCTACGTTTACCCATTCCACTCCAATTTATAGACCTCTATCATATCTCCCCTCAGCCATTTCTTTTCCAGGTTGAAGAGCCCTAACCTTTTTAGCCTTTCTTCATAGGGGTATACTTCCATCCCCTTTACCATTTTGGTGGCTCTTCTCTGTACCTTTTCTAATAACACTATATCCTTTTTAAGATATGGTGACCAGAATTGCACACAATATTCAAGGTGTGGTCGCACCATGGAACAATACAGAGTTATTACAATATCCTTTGTTTTAGTCTCCATTCCTTTCCTTATGATTCCTAGCATTCTATTTGCTTTCTTGGCTGCTGCTGCACACTGGGCAGAGGTTTTCAACATGTTATCCATAATGATGCCTAAATCTTTTTCCTGGGTGGTGGTTCCTAATGTGGAACCTTGCATCGTGTAACCATAGTTTGGGTTGTTCTTTCCTAGGTGCATAACTTTGCACTTGTCCACATTAAATTTCATTTCCCATTTTGATGCCCAGTCTTGTAATTTGTCAAGGTCCTCTTGCAATGCTTCACAATCTTCATGGGTTTTAACAACTTTAAATGATTTTATGTCACTTGCAAATTTGATTACCTCACTCGTTATTCCTTCCAGGTCATTTAGAATATGTTAAAAAGCAGCGGACCCAGCACAGATCCCTGGGGTACTCCACTATTCACCTTTCTCCATTTTGAAAATTGGCCACAATAGTACACTACCTCCTATCCCATGACTTTCTAGTTTTGCCAAGTGTCACTGATGAGGGACCTTGTCAATGGCTTTCTGAAAGTCCAGGTACACTATATCAACCGACTCACCTTTGTCTACCTGTTTATTCACACCTTCAAAAAAACATAACAGATTAGTAAGACAAGATCTTCCTTGTCTAAAGCCATGTTGACTGTCTCCCATTAAGCCATGACTATCTACATGTTGAGTAATTTTGTTCTTTATGATGGTTTCTACCATTTTTCCTGGTATTGACGTCAGGCTCACCGGTCTGTAGTTTGCCGGATCATCCCTGGAACCCTTTTTAAAAACTGGCGTTACATTGACGATCCTCCAATCATCAGGTATTACAGATGATTTTAATGATAGTTCACAGATTACTAATAGCAGGTCTGCAATCTCATATTTCAGTTCTTTCAACACCCTTGGATATATACCATCTGGTCCAGGTGATTTGCAACTCTTCAGTTTATCAAATAGTTGTAATACATCTTCCCGGTGTATTGATATTTCTTTCAATTCTTCCGCAGTATCACCTTTAAATACCACTTCAGTAATGGGTAAGATCCCTACATCTTCCTCAGTAAAGACCGAAACAAAGATTTCATTCAGTCACTCCGCTATAGCCTTGTCCCCTCTTACTGCCCCTTTTACCCCTCTGCCATTTAATTGCCCAACTGACTCACAGTTTTTTTGCTACGAATGTCCTTGAAAAAGTCTTTATTACGCGTTTTTGCTTCCACAGCAAGTTTCTTCTGAAATTCTCTCTGCCTGTCTTATCAATGCCTTGTATTTAATTTGCCAGTGCTTGTGCTGTTTCCCATTTTCGTCATTTGGCTCTTTTTCCCATTTCCTGAAAGATGCTTTTTTGGCAACAACAGCCTCTTTGACCTCACCTTTAAACAATGCTGGCAGTTTTTTGGACTTCCTTCCACTTTTTTTAAAGTGTGGAATACAGCTGGTCTGTGCTTCCAAGATAGTACTTTTAAACAACACCCATGTCTGATGTAAATCTTTAAACTTTGCAACTGCTCCTTTTAGTTTTTTAACTATTTTCCTCATTTTATCATAATCTCCCTTGTGAAAGTTAAAAGGTAGTACTGTGGATTTCCTTTCCATCCTTCCTCCATTTATTAAATCAGACTTGATCATGCTATGATCACTATTGCTAAGGGGCCCCAACACCCTTATCTCTTGCAGCAGATTTTGTGTTCGACTAAGGACTTGTCCAAAATGGCTTTCCCTTTGGTCAGTTCATAAACCAGCTGCTCCAAGAAGCAGTCATTTATTTTGAAAAATTGTCTCCCTAGCATGTCCTGCCGTGACACTGACCTAGTCAATACAGGGGTAATTGAAATCACTCATTATTATTACTGTGTTGCAACTTTTGTTAGCTTCCCTGATTTCTTTAGGAATTCATCATCCATTTGTTCATTCTGGCCAGGCGGTACAACCCCACTGTCATTGTCTTCCCCTTTTTACATGGAATTTCAATCCATAGAGATTTTACAGCAAATTTGTTTTCCTGCAAAACTTAATCCTTTGTGACTCAATGCCCTCTCTAACATAGAGCGCAACACCTCCATCAATTTGATCATCTCTATCATTACGATATAGTTTGTACCCAGGTATCACAGTGTCCCATTGGTTGTCTTCCTTTCACCATGTCTCTGAGATACCAATCATATCTAATTTCTCATTTAGTGCTATATATTCTTACTCTCCCATCTTATTTTTGAGACTTCTAGCATTTGCATATAATCATTTTAGAGACTGTATTTTATTCATATTAATCTGGTTATCAGTAGGCAGGGGTAATTTGGAATCTTTAAGCTCTGTCTGCTCTGTACTCAAGGGCATTTGTGCTACCTTTGTCTTTATTGGAACCTCTCTGCTGATGTGCCCTAACTTCATTTTTTTGGTAGCATCCTTCAAGGATACATTGTTCTGAACCATGTGCTCTTGGGCGACTGTTGTCTCTCCCCTATTAGGTAGTTTAAAGCTGCTCTATCTCTTTTTTAAAGGTTAATGCTAGCAGCCTGGTTCCATCCTGGTAAAGGTGAAGCCCATTCCTTCGGAAGAGCCCCTCCTTTCCCCAGAATGTTTCCCAGTTCCTAACAAATCCAAAGCCCTCATCATTGCATCATTGTCTTATCCATGCATTGAGACTCCAGAGCTCTGCTTGCCTTTTGAGTCCTGTGTGTGGAACGGGAAGCATTTTGGAGAACGCTATCCTGGAAGTTCTGGATTTCAACATCCTGCCTAAAAGCCTAAATTTAGCCTCCAGATCTTCCCTACCACATTTTCCTATGTCATTGGTAGCAGCATGTACCAAGACAGCAGACTCCTCCCCAGCACTATCTAAGACCTTGTCTAGGTGGCACGTGAGGTCCGCTATCTTTGCACCAGGCAGGCATGTTACCAGGCGATCCTCACATCCACCAGCCACCCAGCTATCTACATGTCAAATGATCAAATCACCAATTATAACGGCTCTCCTAACCCTTCCTTCATGGACACATGGCCCTGTAGAAACTTCCTCTGTGCAAGAGGGTTTTATATCACCTGGAGGACAGGTCCTAGCTACAGGATCACTTCCTGCCACACCAGGGTGATGTTCTCCTGTGACGTGACCTCTCTTCTCCATGGTAAAAGGATACTGCCAGACTGAGGTGGGACTTCAGGACTATATCCCTGTAGGTCTCATCTATGTACCTCTCTGTCTTCCTTATGTCTTCCAAGTCTGCTACTCTTGCCTCCAGAGATCAGACTCGTTCCCTGAGAGCAAAGAGCTCCTTGCACCTTGTGCACACGTAAGACCCCTCATCAACTGGGAGAAAATCATGCATGTGACACTCAATGAAAAGACTGGAAAACCCCCATCTCGCTGCTGGACTGCTGTCTGCATCTTAGTTTTAAGATTGTGTTTAGATATTTAAGTTATTTACTTACTAAGGGTTGCTAGGGATACTTATACTAATAAAACTATACCTAATACGATTAATGTACTTGGTTCACCTGAAGTTTAATTAATATCAGGTCCTTAATGTATGCTGATGAGAATAAACAGCTGCACCTGAGAGTGAATATGGTACCTCCTTTCTTTTAAGAGGTTTAGGCACCTATAAATCTATGATTAAACCCAGGGGTGGGTGGGTGTTGGGGAGGGAGGGAGGGAGGGAGGGAGGGAAAAAGACTTATTGAAAGCTGACTCCTACACAGTACCCTGTCCTGTGCTTCTAAGGTAATCTGTGACCAATCTCTAGGGGGAGTCCCATAGCCCTTGCTTGGATAGAGGGAGTCTTGGGTTCTAAATTTAACCAGAAAGCTCTCTTCTGTGTTTTAAATTTAAACTGAAAGCGCCTTGCTGCTACTAGGCCCTGACTGAGTCTGAAATTTAAACTGGAAGCTTTATGCTGGGTTCTAAATTTAACCAGAAAGCTCCCTGTTCTGTTTTAATTTTAAACTGAAAACTCTTTGCTGCTACTAGGCCCTGACTGATTTAACAAATACACTGGGTTCACAGATTAATCAGCTTTAATTTAAAGAATTCCTTTTTCCTCCAAGATTTAGAACACTTCCCTGAAGTAAATACTTACAATTGCAGATCTCTCTCCAGATGTAGCAGTCCCCTTTTGAGTCCTTCAAGACCCCATGATTGTGAGCAGAGGAAAAAGGAAGAGTAGAGAATTATCCACAGAAATAGAAGAAGGAGGAAGGGAGGAGGTAGGTTTAGGAGGAAATATAAGAAGCTCTGTTTTGGCCATGTTCAATTTCAAACAGAGGTGAGACATCCAGGCAACAAGGTCAGAAAGGCAGGCAGAGATATGGGCCTGGAATAATCTGAGAGTCATCACTGTAAATATGGTACTAAAAACCATGGAAGGAGATGAGTTCACAAAGGGACTTTGTATAGAGAGAGAAAAGGAGTGGTCCCAAGACAGATCCTGGGGGGTATACCAACTGAGATTGGGTTAGCAGTAGAGGAGGATCCACCAGGACATACACTAAAATTGAGGTGGAAGGGATAAGAAGAGAACCAGGATAGAACAGAGCACTTAAAACTAAGCGAAGACAAGGTATCAAGGAGAAGGTGTAAGTCAACAGTGTTGAGAAGGATGAGGATCGAATAAGAAAGGCAGAGCTCCAGAGTATTAATGCATGGATGAGATGATGGTGCAGGGAGGAAAGTTTTAGATTTGTTAGGAACTGGGAAAAATTCTGTGGAAAGGGGGCCTATTCTGCAAAGACGGGCTTCATCTTAACTGGGATGGTACCAGGCTACTTGGACTAACATTACAAAAAAGGATATAGAGCATCTTTTAAACTAGAACCTAGGCAGGAAGTCGACAGTCGCTCAGGAGTGTATGTTTCAGAATAAGGTGTCTTTGAAAGATGCCATCATAGCAGGCAGGGGCGGCCCAAGGGGGGTGCGGGGCCATGTGCGGAGACTCAGTGCGGAGCCTCATTTGCATAAGGAGCCTCATTTGCATAAACATTTGCATAATGTTACCATACACTAACTTTTAGTAAACATGCCTCTTAATGAGTGTATGGATAAAGAAGGACTAAAAGATTTCTACAGTACTATAATCCAGTGCCAACCGCCAGGCACATTAGGAACTACTACAAATACTGCCCATTTAGAACCCATAACAAACCCGCCATATCCTAACAGCACTACCAGGACTCACAAAGCACCATACTCTACCTATCAAAAGGCAACACTGCAAATATTAAACCAATACATTTCAGAGAATAACAATACATTACTTACTGGGGAAAGAGAACAAGTGGCAATGTCAAATAGGAATTACATAAACAGAATACCTCAGCTCAGTTACCCATGCAGAACATAGACTATCACCAAACAAGGAATCACAATTTAGAAACAGGAAGACAATTAAACTGGGAACCCCAAAAGCCAAACTTGGAATGTACAACAACACTGTAGAAATAAAACTATAAATTAATTTCCTCTTGTACTAAACAAAGCGCAGACGTTAATGATGCACATTGTGGGCCGGCACCCATACTAGGCGGTTACCTAGTAGGGGCGGCGGGCCATATTAACTTGTGTCTTGCTTCAGCCTGGCAGCTGAGGCCCTTAATTGTGTAGTTGTGGGGCAGTTAAAGCAGTCCAAGTGGAAATAGGCCGACACAGGAAAATTTATTTTTAAATTTTGTTTTAATCATCAAGTTTGCAATTGGACCTTGGCAGAAGGCTCCAAACCATGAACAGAAAGTGAGGATATTTTCTCCAACAAAAAGCTTCCTTATAAAGATATTTCAGCAGTGCTACGACAAAGTAGTTTCTTTCAGTCTTTGCAACGAACATAAGCTTCCTTTTTAGCCAAACAAAACACAGTTGAAAGTCACTGTTGTAAGCAAAGTCCAGCTGCTAACCTTATTAGCTTCTCCCAGCTGTTTCAGGTAAGCTTAAAACATTCTCTGCTTCTCAGTATAGGAACTAAACTGCTGTTTAAAACATTTTCATAGCAGAAATACTATTGCAGCTTTAAAAGATGAGACTTCTGTCTTTCCAGCACTTCTCAGTAGCAATTACTCAGAATAACTACTTCTTGGGCTTTCTTCACACTATCTCTTTAAGGGCTACAGACCTCCTTCCCTTTAGTGAAGCATTTTAAAGGTACTGTCTGCTTTACCTTGTTTTGTAGAAGCATTCTTCCTAGCAGGCTTTTCCCCATGTTGTATCAGGTCCAAAAACTCCATCATCGTTGATAAATCTGAAATTTTTTGTGCACAATTATTCCAGTCGAACAGTAAGGCAAAAGGAAAGCTCCAACGGTATGGAGTTGCAGATTTCTGCAGCGTTTGAAACGTCTACGCCGCTCCAGAGTATATTGAGATAGGTCTTGATATATTTGGATCTCTTGGCCTTTAAAAACCACCGCACGTTTGCCCCTAGTACTTCTCATTAAAGGAACTTTATCTTCAAAAAAGCTAAAACAAGCAATTACTGCATGCGGCTGCATGCTAGAAGTCCTTCGAGCTCCACAACTCTGGTGAGCCCTTTCCAGATGTACTGGGTTAGGAGCAGTTGGCACGCAAAAGGCAAAGAGCTCCTGCATTAGAGCCACAGTATTCTCTTGCTCTCCCTTTTGTTCAGGAAGCCCAAACACTCTGATATTATTGCGTCTTTGACGATTCTCTAATTTGTCTTGTCTCTCCTTGAGATCCTTTGTGAGATGATCTAATTTGTTGATTTTGGATTGGAAAGCTATAGATGAATCCATTTGCTCCCCTATATTGATCTCGGTTTGTGTGGCTTGGTCATCCAGTAATTTGAGGTCCGCCCGGATATCGCTTACCGCCTTAGTAAAATCTTGCCGGAATAGCTTAAGTTCTTTTAGAATTTCCAGATTGTCAGCTTTCGTGACTGGAGAATGCGGCTCCGAGGTGGTAATTTTTGAGTTGGAAACTCCCTCTGTTGTTGGTGAGGAGCTCGTTGATGGGGAGTCCGAAGATCTAGAGAACTTGGAGAGAGATGACGCATAGGATTTTGGCGTAGCCATCCTGAAGCTCCCTGGCCCAGCTCTCCTGTCGCAACTTCGCTACTTGTACAGTGCGACACAACACTGTATATTACGGAGCTATCAGCCGTTTCTCTCAGTTTGGAACCTTCAGGATATGCACTAATCTGGGATCATCAACGTTCACAAGATCTGGACATGACCAGAGAATACAGATGGACACAGGATTCCCCAGGGTGTAGCTGCCGGACGTACCTGTCACGCACTGGCACTAATGGGGACCAGCAGCCAAGCTAATCTCACCCAAGACTGGACGGGAACAGTATACTCGTCGGGGTTAGAGTTTCAAATCTGGCAGTGAGACTGTGATTGGAACTTATTGCTGACATTCCAGAACATTAAGGGTGTTCATGATTCCCGAGAGATATCCTCCGCTTCCATAATTTGACTCCCAACCTTTGGGGCAAGAGTCACCAGTACCAGTCTTTTGGAGACCATAAAGCTCACATATACTATCAGAATTGAAAGCAGGATCTTGATACTTCTTGAAATAATTTGCCTGCAGTACTGGAAATGACCACATAGGGGAGCTCCTGTCTAAACCTGTGAAGTTAGACAAGGCACTAAGAAGCCAGCATCTCATCAAAAACGCTGAATCTTGCTGCAACTGAACATAAAGAAATAAAGCCTTGTCCTGCGCCTCGGAGTCAGGTCTTCAACACTGTTTTGGAGCAGTGTGTCCACGAGTGCCGATCTGCAGCCACATAGATGATCCTTTTCTGGCCTGTCCCTTTAAATTTTTTCGTCAGCCATCTTGTCCAGCATCACGTGTTCCACTGATGCTTTTCAGCTATTGGCGGCCATCTTGGGGAGCACCAAAATGCGTTCCAGCCACTTTGCCGGTAGGGCAGCACTTGTGACGAGTGACGACAACCCCTCTATGCATTTCAGAGGATCTTCAGCACGGTGTTCACGCTAAAATAAGAACATAAGAACATAAGACATGCCATACTGGGTCAGACCGAGGTCCATCAAGCCCAGTATCCTGTTTCCAACAGTGGCCAATCTAGGTCTTACGTACCTAGCAATATCCCCAAAAGACACAGGTTCCACAATGCTTGTACTGGGTCAAGCATTGATATCCTGGGTCCCTTTTTAATAGTGGTTTATGGACCTTTCCTTCAGGAACTTGTCCAAACCTTTTTTAAACCCAGCTATACTAACAGCCCTTACTACATCCTCCGGTAACAGATTCCAGAGTTTGATTACACGTTGAGTGAAAAAATATTTTCTCTTATTTGTCTTAAATAGTTTACCCTGTAGCTTCATTACATGTCCCCTAGTCTTTCTATATTCTGATAGCGTAAACAATTGATCCACGTTTATCCGTTCCACTCCATTCATTAATTTATAGACCTCTATCATATCTCCCCTCAGCCATCTCTTTTCCAGGTTAAAGAGCCCTAACCTTTTTAGCCTCTCTTCATAGGAGTAGCCTTCCATCCCCTTCACCAATTTGGTGGCTCTTCTCTGTACTTTTTCCAATAACGCTATGTCCTTTCTAAGATACGGCGACCAGAATTGCACACAATATTCAAGGTGCGGTCGTACCATGGAGCGATACAGAGGCATTATAATATCCTTTGTTTTATTCTCCATCCCTTTCTTTATGATACCTAGCATTCTATTTGCTTTCTTGGCCGCCGCTGCACACTGGGCGGAGGGTTTTAACATGTTATCCACGATGACTCCTAAGTCCTTTTCCTGGGTGGTGGTTTCTAATGTGGAGCCTTGCATCGTGTAACTATAGTGTGGGTTGTTCTTTTCTAGGTGCATAACTTTGCATTTGTCCACATTAAATTTCATCTGCCATTTGGATGCCCAGATGGCAGATGAAATTTAATGTGGACAAATGCAAAATAGGAACTCCCTCCTGCGTTCCACTTGCGTTCCACAGGTATGTCAGCAATGGCATCTCACGTATTGAGCAGAATCGCTTGCAGAATTCAAAATAGGCATTGGGAGGGTCGCAAACGTTGCGGTGTTCATCCGGAGGCAGGCACTCACATCAGTAAACTGCATTCACCTGATTACCTTATGTGTAACAATGATCATTGGCAGTCAGGCTTGTCAGGGACACCTTCCCCATATATCTCTTTGCTCACAGAAATTATCAGGCAGAAATACCGGATCTTTCAGCTCCGTGGATGTCAGCCAGTCGGAGGTGGGGGAGAGGTATCTAAACGATGCAGGAGCAAGTAAAGAGGCAGATCATGATGGAGAAGCTGATGTGCTGATTAGTGCTCCGATCCCCTCACAGCTCCATAAGGCAGCAGAACCTTTGGATGATGATTTAAAGCCATCAAAATGGAGGAGGGGAGATCCGGAGGTATCAGCTCCATCTACTATGTAAGCGCTAGTATTGGAGGCATGTTGGAGTACTCAGAGCATATATTACTCCGGTTGTGAGGAGAGTAGAGACAGAAGGCTGAGGAGCCTCACAGGATCGTGGCCACCTTGATTGGGCTCACGAGCGCCCCCCATTTTATATACATTTTAAATGCTTGCATGCAAATGATAGAAGTCTAAAAAATAAGATGGGAGAGTTAGAATATATAGCACTAAATGAGAGGTTAGATATGATTGGTATTTCAGAGACATGGTGAAAGGAGGACAACCAGTGGAAGACTGCGATACCTGTGTATAAACTATATTGTAATGAAAGAGCAGATCAAATTGCTGGAGGGGTTGCACTCTATGTTAGAGAGGGCATTGAGTCACAAAGGATTAAAGTTTTGCAGGAAACAAAATTTACTGTAGAATCTCTATGGATTGAAATTCCATGTAAAAAAGGGAAGGGGAAGGCAATGGCAGTGGGGGTGTACTATCGGCTGCCTGGCCAGAATGAACAAATGGATGATGAAATGCTCAAAGAAATCAGGGAAGCTAACAAAAGTTACAACACAGTATTATAATGGGTGATTTCAATTATCCTAGTATCGACTGGGTCAGTGTCATGGCAGGACATGCTAGGGAGATAAAGTTTGTAGATGAAATAAATGACTGCTTCTTGGGGCAGCTGGTTCATGAATCGACCAGAGGGGATGCCATTTTGGAACTAGTCCTTAGTGGAACACAAGATCTGGTGCAAGAGATAAGGGTGTTGGCGCCACTTGGCAATAGTGATCATAGCATGATCATGTTTGATTTAATAAATGAAGGAAGGATGGTAAGTAAATTCACAGTACTACCTTTCAACTTTCAAAAGGAAGACTATGATAAAATGAGGAAAATAGTAAAGAAAAAACTAAAAGGAGCAGGTGCAAAGGTTCAAGA
The DNA here is from genome assembly GCA_033557465.1 of Ichthyophis bannanicus. Lineage (NCBI taxonomy): Eukaryota > Metazoa > Chordata > Amphibia > Gymnophiona > Ichthyophiidae > Ichthyophis > Ichthyophis bannanicus. The sequence continues at coordinate 162,222,530 of CM066039.1, read as the reverse complement.
TTTGCATCAAGCTTAGCTGTTGTTTGAAAATACTATCGTAGAAACCCAGTTCAGCTTTAAGAAAAGTGGAAGGAAGTCCAAAAAACTGCCAGCATGGTTTAAAGGTGAGGTCAGAGAGGCTGTTGTTGCCAAAAAAGCATCTTTCAGGAAATGGAAAAAGGAGCCAAATGACGAAAACTTGATACAACACAAGCACTGACAAGTTAGAACCCAGCATTGATAAGGCAGGCAAAGAGAGAATTTGAGCTTGCTGTGGAAGCAAAAATGTATAATAAAGACTTTTTCAAGAGTCAATTGGACCATTAGATGATAGAGGGGTAAAAGGGGCACTAAGAGCGGACAAGGCCACAGCGGAGAGACTGGATGAATTCTTTGCTTCGATCTTTACTGAGGAAGAAGTAGGAATGTTACCCATGACTGAAGTAATGACAGAGGCAGCCATCAGCAGAGGGAGTGAGCAGGAGCTCCTCCTCATCCCCCGGCAGCACCAATCAGCAGCATTCACAACGGCCCCAAACCGCCACTTCGGGTGCGCGCTTGGGACTGGGACAGAGGCAGCCATCCGCAGAGGGAGTGAGCAGGAGCTCCTCCTCATCCCCCGGCAGCACCAATCAGCAGCATTCACAACGGCCCCAAACCGCCACTTCGGGTGCGTGCCCGAGACCGGGACAGAGGCAACCATCAGCAGAGGGCGTGAACAGGAGCTCCTCCTCATCCCCCGGCAGCACCAATCAGTGGCATTCACAACGGCCCCAAACCGCCACTTTGGGTGCGCGCCCGAGACCGGGACAAAGGCAGCCATCAGCAGAGGGTGTGAGCAGGAGCTCCTCCTCATCCCCCGGCAGCACCAATCAGCGGCATTCACAACGGCCCCAAACAGCCACTTCGGGTGCGCGCCTGAGACCGGGACAGAGGCAGCCATCAGCAAAACTGGTTAAATAAATAAATAAGTGGTATTTAAAGGTGATGCTGCAGAAGAATTGAAAGAAATATCGCTACACCGGGAAGATGTATTACAACTATTTGATAAACTGAAGAGTAGCAAATCACCTGGACCAGATGGTATACATCCAAGGGTGTTGAAAGAACTGAAATATGAGATTGCAGACCTACTATTAATAATCTGTGAACTATCATTAAAATCATCTGTAATACCTGAAGATTAGAGGATGGCCAATGTAGCGCCAATTTTTAAAAAGGGTTCTGGGGGTGATCTGGGAAACTACAGAACGGAGATCCTGACGTCAACACTGGGAAAAATAGTGGAAACCATTATAAAGAACAAAATTACTGAACATGTAGATAGTCTTGGTTAATGGGAGACAGCCAACGTGGCTTTAGCCAAGGAAGGTCTTGTGTTACTAAACTGTTATGTTTTTTGAAGGTGTGAATAAACAGGTAGACAAAGGTGAGTCGGAGTATGTTTACTAAACTGCGGTAACGTTACAGATCGTGCATTAGGTAACGGTACCGCGCATTAGGTAACGTTACCGCGTGGTGCGTAACGTTACCGCGCAGTAACATTACAGCCCACGCGGAAGCGTTCCGCGGCGCGGTACACACCGTAGAGGGAGGAGAGAGGGCAGAGAGCAGGGGTCAATGGGTGGGGAGTGGGCAGGGAGAGGCTCCCTGCACACTAACACGCTGAACTGAAGGGCTGAATCCTACCGCGAATGAAAACCTGCCGTTAGATGCACATTGCAGGAGAGAGAAACCATTTCAGTGTCAGCAATGTACATCATAGGCAGGGAGCACAAGAAACGTGATAGCAGTGCTCCATTTGCAGCAACAGCATAGTGGCCATGTATGAAGCCACTATGGCAATGGTGTAAATGGGACATAAGGGGCTGCAGGCAGCACATGTAGTGGGGGTAGCTGGGGCATAGGCCAGACTAGGCTGTCGCCTAGGTGGCACATAGGAACATAGAAACTGGAAGTCAGCAAGACAGCATCTGACAAAGGCCAAACACAATATACAAATACCTTGACCACCCTAGCCAATAGTTGCCAGGGCAGAGAAAGGACATCCCTGCAGCCATCCCTCCCCCATGTTGAAGGGAAATAATGTTGTTAGGCGGTGATGGGGTGTGTGTGTGTGTGTGTGTGTGAATGTCCATGTATAGAAACATAGAAACATAGAAATATGATGACAGAAAAAGACCACATGGCCTATCTAGTCTGTCCTTCCATAACAACTACAACAGTCCTCTTTTTACCTTTAGAGATCCTCTATGTTTGTCCCATGCTTTTTTGAATTCAGTTACTGTCCTCATCTCTACCACCTCCACTGGGAGACTTTTCCACGTATCCACTACTCTTTCTGTAAAGAAATATTTCCGCATATCACTCCTGAATCTATCTCCCTTCACCCTCATCCCATGTCCCCTCGTAGCAGAACTTGCTTTCAATTGAAAGAGGCTCTCTCCCTGAACATTTATGCCATGGAGGTATTTAAACATCTCAATCATATCACCTCTATCCCGCCTTTCCTCTAAGGTGTACATATTAAGATCCTTCAGTCTGTCCTCATATGCTTTATAATGAAGACCACTAATCATTTTAGTAGACACCCTCTGCACAAACTCCATCCTGTTCACATCCTTTTGAAGGTGCCGTCTCCAGAATTGCACACTATACTCCAAATGAGGTCGCACCAAAGACTTATACAGAGGCATTATCACCTCCTTTTTTCTGCTAGCCATTCCTCTCCGTATGCACCCAAGCATCCTTCTAGCTTTTGCCGTCGCCTTTTCTACCTGTTTAGCTACTTTAAGATCATCAGACACAACCACGCCTAGGTCCCGCTTTTCTTTAGTGGACAAAAGTACTTCACCCCCTATTGCTCCCTTGCATTGCTGCAGCCCAAATGCATGACCTTACATTTTTTAACATTAAATCCCAGCTGCCAAATTCTAGACCATTCTTCAAGCTTAGCTAGATCCCTCCTCATGTTATCTACCCCTTCCTGGGTGTCTACTCTATTGCAGATTTTGGTATCATCCGCAAAGAGACAAACCTTACCTGAAAGCCCTTCCGCTATATCACTAACAAAGATGTTAAAAAGAATCGGACCAAGGACAGATCCCTGGGGCACACCACTGGTAACATCCTTCTCCTCAGAGTGAGCTCCATTTACTTGTACTCTTTGTCGCCTCCCACCCAACCAATTTCTAACCAAAGCAGTAACTTTAGGGTCCATCCCTAGGGTGCTCAGTTTGTTTATAAGTTGCCTGTGAGGAACAGTGTCAAAGGCTTTACTGAAATCTACATACACCACATCTAGGGCTCTCCCTCGGTCCAACTCCCTGGTCACCCAGTCAAAGAAATCAATCAGATTTGTCTGATTGTATGCCTCCCCTCCCCAGACGCCGCACCCTAGGCACCTGCCTACCTGAACAGTGGATGGCCTTGGACGGCGCACAACAAGCACCAACAGCATATGGTCATGTCAGCATAGCAGGGGGGGGGTGTCCATGCTGGAGGGGGCAGTGGCACCTGTCTGCAGTAGACCTAGGCCATGCCCTATACCAGTACATGGTGTGCAGTGCAACCGAAAAGGCCGGCTGAGGAGACGTAAAGGTAGGCCCAGGGACTGTTGTGCCACTGTGGTGCAGTACTCACAGCCAGTGTGACTCAGAGCAGAAGGTCACAGGTTCAGGTCCCAGCTGCAGACCCTGCAGAACACATTCCAATTTTTTACCCTACTATGTAGATACAACAGAAAAACAGGAAAAGTCTGGCTGAGGAGAAGTAAAGGTAGCTCCAGGGACTGCTGTGTCTCTGTGGCAACACTGTGGTGCAGTACACACAGCCAGTGTGTCCAGGAGCAGAGGGTCATATTTTGCCCTACTAAGTAGATACAACATCAAACCGTGCAATCCCCACAGCAGCGGCCAACAGGGGTAGAAACACCCACTCATACAGGCTCCACTATCCAAATCATCTTGTACAGGCAGGCTGATGGCCCCAGCACGGAGCTACAGGTACCATCACAGCACCACTGCTACCTCCTGCACAGTTCAGAAATGTCGGCAGTGTGGCAGGCAGGGTTGCCAAACACCCCTATCATTGCACAGTGCTGCAGTAGGAGTGTGTGTGTGTGTGTCTATCCATTGTTTTGTGGCTGCCCACCCTGCTCTCGGCCCACATTATCCAACTGTTACCAGCGTTAGCCTGCAAATATGCATAATGAGGAGCAAGGTAGTGTGGGTATGGGCCAGACAGGGTAAATTGGGCAGGCTGCATTTGCACAGGGAGTATTGCAATGGCTGGGACACTGTAGTGTCCGAACACCACCTGCATGGACAGGGTGGTCACAGCATGTCATGCTGGGAGATAGGTCTCACCCTGACTCAGCAGTGACCATGGCATGTCTAGGTTCCCCCATAGTGCTCTATCCTATCTAACTTCAGTGGGTGTGCTTGCGCTCCAGGGACTGGCCAGTGGCATATCTGCAGTTAGTTTGTGCATGGTGAGAACACCTTGTATGCTGCTGCAGTTGCAGTCTGATGGTGTTGTCTAATGATACATAGCATATCGTGGTATGTGGCATGTGAGAATTCACAGGCCTACCCCCACATTATTGCTGGTCTATCAATGCCCCAGTCACAGGTATGTCTTTTGCCATCAGGAAGTCCCCTGAGCTCAGGCACCTGTTCCTCCATGCCCTCACCTAAAATATGGGTGGTTTTGGGCCCTTGGGGGGCACATAGTGTATACTACTCTGAACAGTAGGGGGCAGTGGTACATAACCCTCATAAGACACTAGACACTCCTCTGCCCTGCTAATAGGTGGCCATGGCAGCCAGACCTTAACACTGGGTATGCACTGATCTGGGTGGTGTCTGGTCCCAGAGGGACACATGTGACTGCAGAACACAGATGAGCACAGAGGTACCTTTGGTTGCACAGCTAGGAACACCTATCACACACTGCTAGTGATGGGGATGTGCAGCAGGACCTATATGTAGCACCACATGTACTGCGGACCTAGTGCTGGGCAGCCATCCATACCCTCAGGGTGAACACAGAATCTACACAATGGCAGGGTCTGTAGCTACTCTGTGCCAGTATCATGCATGGCAGTCCATCCTACCAGGCTGCAGTAACAGAGAGGTGCAGACCCCATTTGATGATCTGCTGTAGACCGCTGTTCTGCATGTGCAATGCATCATGGGTGCTGGTGCGGTTACCCTATCCTGGCGCACAGAGCAGACAGTTTGTGCAGTGACTTACAGTCCCTCTGTATCCAGGCATTGCTGTACAACAGGCCATGGAGGTATAGGCCACTGGTTCATACAATGACATTCCAAACTGTGGTCATGGGTTCAATCCCCCACTGTTCCCTCCTTCCTTGCCTGTCCAACTCAGATATTTTGCATGCCTGTAACAGTCATATCTTTTCAGATTTGTGCTTCCAGCCCATAATAGCCTCACCACAGTGGCTGACATTCCTCTGGTCCGTCTATCTGCGTCTGTCAGTTGTGTAGAGTCCTGACTGGCTGTGCAGGCTGCCACCACAGGTCATGCACTGTTATCCTTTCCTGCATTGTGCCTCTTCATTGCCTGCCTCACCTGTGCCTCATCTGCATGGCACCAACATACCTCTGTCCACCCATCATTGTAACTATCCTGGCACCCCCGCCTCTCCTGGGGGACACGTATTCCCATCATCTGCCACCCACTGTCTTCCCAGAACTTTACATTGCCCACACCCTGTGTTGTGGTACAGTTGCCCACAACATGTTCATCAACAGTACTGGCAGCCACATGGTCTGCCCGCAGATATGGCACATCCAGGAGCTTCCAGCCCTCCCCCCTCAATCACTTGTGCAGTGCCATTACCCCATGGCCAATACAGTGTTAGGGTGACATTAGTATCAATTGCCATAGGTAATTCATGTCAACATGAGGCACCTTGCATGCCACAGGGCAAAGTAACCTAGGGCACCATAACATTGTTATGCCAGCATAAACAATGGCAAAATATCCCAGGGAGCCCCCGAAGATGACCTGTCCAGGGGTGTCCAGTACGGCACCCTGCCTAGGGAACCCGATAAGGTGCCTTAGAAGGTGCCTCACAAGGCACCTTGCAAGGCACCTGATGAGCATCCTATATAGCACCTTACAATATGGCGCTCACTAAGGCGCCTACTAAGGCGCTGTATCACAATATACCATATAAGGAACTTTAGAAAGCGCCATGTTCTGAAGTGTGGTTTTGGGCGACGTACAACGTGCCATTGGGGCTAAGGAGTCCAAGGATGCGCCCCCTAGCATACCGTGGCCTAAGGCGTGCTCCAAGGTGCTGTAATCAACGTTCGCGTAACACGCACCTGAGGCCCAGACGGCTGAAAGCCTGACACGCTGTAACATAAAGCGGCAATGCCCACAAGAACATGGTCCGTCAGAGCAATATAATGTGGTATGTGTAGCGCAGCGGTTAGGCAATATGGCTGACCACAATATATTGTGAGTTCAAATCCCAGAAGAGGATACCACAATGGCAAAAAGATGGGTGTAGGGCATGTCACAGACACAAAGAACAGTTGTGGTCAGATATACAAGAGGATACCTGAAACATAAACAAATAGACCAAACGCATCACAAACCAAGGTATGTGCGTGGGTACGCACACACTACACAGGCACATTTTTACTGCCTCGAATTGGAATGTTACAAGATGCTCAAGGTTCTATGTTGAATGATGCTGAGAAGATCAAGAAAAGGTGGAAGGAATATACAGAGTTTTTATATGATAAAGATCAAGTGGACCAACAGCCGTTTCAACCTATACCTTATGATCAGGAACCATTGGTGATGAAAGAAGAAGTTGAAGCAGCATTGAAAGCCTTATCAAAGAACAAAGCACCAGGCATTGATAGCATTCCCATAGAAGTATTGCAGCAATCTGATGCAGCTGTTACCGTACTTACAAGGCTCTGCCAAGAAATATGGAAGACAACATCATGGCCAACTGACTGGAAAAGATCTGTGTTTATACCAATACTAAAGAAAGGTGATCCAACTGACTGTGGAAATTATCGCACAATCGCTCTGATCCCACATGCCAGCAAGATTCTACTGAAGATTATTCAAAAGAGACTACAGCCATACCTAGAACAAGAACTACCTGAAGTGCAAGCAGGGTTCAGGAAAGGGCGAGGAACGAGAGACATCATTGCGGATGTGAGATGGATCCTTGAAAAGACTAAAGAATACCAAAAGGATATCTATTTGTGCTTTATCGACTATAGCAAGGCTTTTGACTGTGTACACCATGAGAAACTCTGGGCCACATTAAGAAGCATGGGTATACCAGAACACCTGATCGTTCTCTTGCGTAATCTGTACATTGATCAAGAAGCAACAGTTCGAACGGAACAAGGAGAAACAGAATGGTTTAAAATAAGCAAAGGTGTAAGACAAGGCTGCATACTTTCCCCCTACCTGTTTAATTTATATGCAGAACAAATCATCAGAGAAGCAGGACTGTATGAAGACAACAGAGGTGTGAAGATTGGTGGAAGACTCATCAACAACCTTCGCTATGCTGATGATACCACATTACTGGCTGAAAGTGAAGATGATCTGAAACATTTGCTTCTCACAATCAAAGAACATAGTCTCAAAATGGGCCTGCACCTTAATGTAAAGAAGACAAAGATCATGACAACTGGCATAATCAACAGGTTCATCGTTGAAGGAGAAGAAATTGAAATCGTGAACAACTTTAACCTACTTGGATCAACTATCAATAAAGAAGCAACAAGCAGTCAAGAAATCAGACGACACATTGCTCTTGGCAGAATGGCTATGAAAGACCTAGATAAGATTCTCAAGAGCAGAGATGTCTCTCTCCATACAAAGATTCGACTTGTTCAAGCCATGGTATTTTCAATAACATCATATGGATGTGAAAGCTGGACAGTGAAAAAGACAGACAGGAAGAAAATTGATGCCTTTGAATTATGGTGCTGGCGGCGAATACTGTGTATACCATGGACTGCCCGAAGAACAAACCAGTCGGTACTAGAAGAGATCAAACCTAAGCTTTCTTTAGAAGCTCAGATGACATGACTTCGACTTTCATACTTCGGACACATCATGCGAAGAGAGATCATTAGAGAAAGACATCATGCTTGGCAAGATAGAAGGTCAACGCAAAAGAGGAAGGCCAGCAATGAGATGGATTGCTACAATAACAGCAGCTACGGGTACCAGTCTGTCAACAATGAGCCGCCTGACTGAAGACCGAACACAATTTAGGATAGCTATCCAGAGGGTCGCCATGAGTCGACTCCGACTCGACGGCACTTAACAACAACAACAGGAGGTTTGACCACATACAGCAGACAAGATGGCTGCCAGGTCAAGAAAACCTGCATTTACACATGCTGACCTCTACCTCCTGGCAGAACTAATATGCTGCCGCCAGGAGTGCCTGTTTCCAGGCTCCTCCCACAGGCAGAACCTTACCAGAGTGAGGAGGGCCTGGGGGCGCCTCACCAGGCGCTACAATAGGGACGCAGACTACCCACGTGAGGTAAGTGCATGGGGACAGGCACCCAAACCTAGGAGTGCTAAACAATAGCCGGCAACCAGCACACATATCAGACACGCACAGCAAGGGAAAAGGACGTGTCTGTGGGTCCAAATGGGATCAATGTAGGCCCCCCCTGTTGATATGTGCAGATCTGCCCCATCTCCAGGAGGCCGCAGAACTCATTACAGAGGTCAAATATTCATCCTGGTGTTATGGAACTTGCTCTTGTTGCAGTTCCCAGGTCTGCCCTATCCCCAGGATGGTCCACACCTCATCACAGAGGTCTCTTTCCCATCCTGGTGCTATGGTACTTGCTCCTGTTGCAGTTTCACAGATTTGCCCTATCCCCAGGGTGGCCCAGGTGTCATTGCAGAGGTCTGTTACTCATCCTGGTGTTATGGTACCTGCTTCTGTTGCTGGTCCCAGGTCTTCCCTATCCCCAGGATGCTCCAGGCCTCATTACAGAGGTCTATTATTCATCCTGGTGCTAAGGTACCTGCTCCTGTTGTAGTTACACAGATCTGCCCTATCCCCAGGATGCCCCAGGCCTCATTACAGAGGTCTATTATTATTCATCCTGGTGCTAAGGTACCTACTCCTGTTGTAGTTACACAGATCTTCCCTATCCCCAGGATGGCCCACACCTCATCATAGAGGTCTCTTTCCCATCCTGGTGCTATGGTATGTGGTCCTGTTGCAGTTTCACAGATGTGCCCTATCCCCAGGATGGCCCAGGCCTCATTGCAGAGGTCTATTATTCATCCTGGTGTTATGGTACCTGCCCCTGTTGCAGTTCCCAGGTCTGCCCAATCCCCAGGATGCCCTAGGCCTCATTACAGAGGTTTATTATTCATCCCGGTGCTAAGTACCTGCTCCTGTTGTAGTTACACAGATCTGCCCTATTCCCAGGATGCCCCAGGCCTCATTACAGAGGCCTATTATCAATCCTGTTGCTACGGTAGGTGCACCGGCTGATGTGTGCAGGCCTCACCTATCCCCATGTTGTCATTGGACCCTGGAGAGCATGTGGCGGCACATCCTCTGGCCACACCCAGGTGCAGCTGTTTCTGTGTCCAAGGGCCTCTGGTGAGTCACATGATCATCGCCCCCACCAGTGTGTATAGTGGCACATGCCTATGCAGTCTGTGCATATGTTGGACAAGAGTTTCAGCCAGGTTGATGGTGTAGCTGACATGCTGACACAGTGCACATGTGCGGGATGTGGCGCATGCCCTGCCCCCCCCATGGCACACCGTGCATGGATGACGACACCATGCAGCTCCACTGGCATGACGCATGTGACCCACAGCACGGCAATGGCAAATATGGCATGGTGGTGTAGGCCCAAGCACGGATAGGCCGTCAGGCCGGCAAAGGGTGCCAGGAGGTTTGCACGCAGGGCACATAGGGGCCAACCCAGACATGTGCAGCTGCACCGCACACATGCATGTGGCAGTCTCAAGCAGCACAGTGCCAATGATGGCCCCGTCTGGCTGCGGGTCTGGCACACATCGCCGCAGGCAGATGAGCCATACATGCATCCACACAGACAAGGGGAGATGTGTGTCTGTGCGGGTGCATGTGCGGCCTCCACCTGGCCATGGTGGTGCGTGCTCAGGCACACGCCCAGCGGGAGCATGCCCACATTCTGGGGCAGATGCTGGAGGCCATGGGCGTGGTGGCTGACAGCCTGCGCATGCTGTGCAACAGATGTGCAGCAAGCACACCTGACCAGACACCCGGCCATGAGGGCCCCCAGGGGGTGTGAGTGGGAGCCCCACACATGCCACCCCTGTCCTGTGCCGGCCCATGCCCTGGGACTGCCACCACCACTGGGAACTGGGGCAGTAGGGCCTAAGCCCACACAAGGCCCCACAGCTGTGTACCTCCCCCAAATAAACATTGTAAATATGTTTGCCATACTCACGATGGTCAGGTGTCCCATTTCGCAACATGTCAGTGGGGTGTGAATGAAGGTGTGAGCATATATGTGTGTGTCTGTGTGCATGACAATGGTCCCATACATGGTACCGTACCCGTGGCAAGGGCGGGGGATGGGATGGGTGGCACCCGATGTAGCACCACAGACGAAGGGATGTACCAATGGGTCACTACGGTCCGCCACCATGGCGAGAACCATGGTGTCACGCACATGCCACCGGTGCACACATACCTATACATGAACCACATCCCTTAAGCCTATTCCCTAATATATATGTCCTAAATTATATTGTGTTGGATATGTCACCATGAGGGGATCTCCCTCTCGCAGTGAACGTTCCCAATATGCACGTGTGATATGAGCTAGAGGTACCAGCTCAACATGCCACAAAAGGTACAGCAATTACCTCAAGAGGAATGCATAATCAACCACCTCCTCCAACAGCATACCTGCAGGTACGGGGAACATCAATACCTGTGGGAGACAAACCACCTACATGCCCAGACCGTCTGTCTCAAACGTTGCCCTTCATCTACCGGCCATACTCGCAAGAGGAGCCCCCAATAGTGCCCACATTGTAGGGGCACCCCAAAGCTCTCCCACCCCCCAGCCAGTTCACATATGCAGCATAGCGCCATGTGTCAGGCATAATATTCGTCAGGCCCGTTCCCGACTGAATCCAACTCAGTGTTGGATTCAGTCGGGGACAGGCCTGATGACGGGCCATGAAATATATTACACCGCCAACATGGCGCTATGTTGCGTATGTAGACTGGCCAGAGAGTGGGAGAGCTCTGGACTGCCCCTACGATGAGAGCAGTAGTGGAAGCACATATCTTCGATTACAAACAGAAGACAAAGGATGACGTATGAGAGAAATGGATCAGGCATATAGGTGTAGTGTTCCCCAAAACCATATTGATGTCTGTCATACTTTCAGGTATGCAGTTGGAAGGGGGGCCTGCTTACGCATGTCCCCTGAGGTAATCACAATATCGTTAGTTAAGCATGTTGAGCTGGTAAGTCCAGCTCAAATAAAGTGAGTAAAAGGGTATGCCACACCGCAAGAGGGAGATTCTCCCATGGTGACATATCCAACAATGAATAGTAGAAAACATTTATATGATGGAGTAGGTTTAAAGGGTGTTTTCAGGGTTTAGGTTTGTCTGTTCCCCTTTAGGGGTCTAGTGATCTATACTGGTGCACACATGGCATGGCGCCTGGCATAGATGGCACACAGTACACACATGCATGGGATGGAGCCAGGACAGCACACACACCCCTCTGCTGTGTGTGTTGTGGACTGTGGTCGGCATGCCAGTGGGTCTGTGTGCCATGTCTATGTTTATGTTTATGTCCCACCCTAACCGCAAATACCGGCTATACCTAGTAACATCTGGCCAGTGTGGTAACAACGGCTACAGCCATGGGGTTGCGTATGATGGGGGAAAGAGTTGCCACCAATACCATCACACACAGGACAGGGACGGCATGGATCAGTAGAGGTGGAACGTGTAAGGGTATGGACACTAGTGGCGGGAGGTAGGACACAGGTTGGACAGTTCAATGCACGTAGGTGTGGGGAGGGTAGACAAGGGGGCGAGCAGGGTTGTGGGTCAGAAGGGATGGAGAGGTGTTCCCATCACGGGGTGCAAGGGACAGGGATGGGGATGGGTAAGGGGAGCCCAAACACGGAGCAGATGGGATGGTTCCTGGGGTCAGTATTGGGGGGGGGGGGAACGGGGCTCCCAGGCTGAGGGCAGGGGGGAGTGTGTCCCAGAGACCAGGACCAGGGACGCAGGATGCCAAGGGATGGGTGGTGGCCAGGGGGCTAGGGGGGAAGGTGTAACATGCACCATTGTGAGTGGATTGGGGCATACGGTGAGGGAAGTGGGGATGTACCTGGGCAGTGAGGTGGGATGGGGTACCAGACCAACATGCCCTGTGAACAACTATGGGAGATCCAGATTGTATCCCAGAAACACTGGGGAACCATTGCAGGCCTCATGGGAATGGGGTGATATGACCAGGGAGTGCAGCGTGTGTCTGACTATGTACAGCAGCAGTGTGTACATGTCGCAGACAATGGATCTGCGACGGGGGGGGGGGGCACTGCCACGACATGCATCACACTGACCAGGACAGATCAGTGAATGGGACAACAGCAGTGTGCTACCAGAGGTGGACGTGAGGACGGGACGGACAGCACGGATATGTCACTGGGTGAACCGAGGAGATGTGGACGGCACTGCAAGGAGATGTATCTGGCACCACACCTACAAAACATAAGCAGGTAACAGTGGGGAATGGTGGCGAGGGGAGCAGAGGGACATGGGGTGAAGGGGCTACCATGGGTGACCACTGAGCGGATGGTATGGGGAGCCTAATATGGTGAACATGAGATGGGGGCTTGGAGGCAATAGAGGGGGTCAGGTATTGATGGGGGATACCGTCAGAAGACGCAGCTGTGTGTTAAGGTGGCCATATGCCTTCTGCGCACTGGTATGCGCGAACACTGCGCTGGTGGACAGGACAGGCCAGAGGAGCTGGTAAGGTGTGGGTGTGATGGGGAGTGCTATCAGAGTCCTGGGGGTCACCACAGGGGTTGTGGTGGATGTGGGGGACACAGACTCAGGTAACACCATGACAGTGCTACAGAGATTGTGAGGGCGGGCCACTGTGGGACCAGACTGGGGCAGCCGGCAACCCGAGGGCCACATAGCTGCATGCGCTGACACCCAGGTCATATGCACCACAGGGCCAGGGGGAAACAGCAAGGGTAAGCAGACCATGCCCATGCACAGCATGCAGGTCTATGACCATTAATGACAGATAGTTCATCTGCCATGGCGGGGACAGGGTCCGGATTGCCATGGGTGGGGTGTACGGGAGGCCCATGGCTGTGCTGGGAGCTGGCAGGACCCCAGTCCCCTAAATGGCTATTGTGGATAGGGAGAGCGTAGATGGTGCGCCAGCTGGGAGGAGGGGGGGGGGGTTCCCAGGTGACAGCCCTATGAGTAAGGTGCTCAGAGGCACCGTTCGAGGGGGGGGACAGACACTGGGGGGTTGTATCTGAGCTGGTGAAAGGCTGGATGGTGGGGGTGTGGGCAAGGGTGCGTTCCGACAGCCATTGTGCAGGGATGAGCCCAGCGGGGCAGGTGGCCATGCGGGTGGCAATGGCGACACCCGGGAGCGGGGGGAGAGAAAATGGCCAGCTGTGGACCAATGCTGGATGTGAGTTATGGGGAAGGGATGTGTGTGGGTGGGTGGGGGGGCAGCCTGTGATGGTGTGGCCAGGGTAGCTGTCCATGACAGGCAGGGGAGGCGACATGAGAGAACCCTGCCAGCAAGAGCGGGTTGCCAGGGACGCAGGTACAGGGGTGGATGGGGAGGTAGGGGGTGTGTGGATGGATGTGGAGCGATGGGGGAAGGGGGATGGTGTATACCCTGTGTGATGGCTCGGCAGTGGTGGAGATGTGGTCTACTAACCAGCTCCACTCAGCAGGGTGAATGGCAGAACAGCGGTGATGGTGGTACAGCCGATGATCCCCCCATCTCTGCTGGTCTGCCCTGGCCTGCTCTGCCTGGCAACTGCCGTCCCCCTGATGTGACAGCACCTAGTTCCACTCTCTGTCATGGGGTCCCTGCATTCACCCACATGCCACGTCCCTCTGGCTGGGGTGGTGGTGTTGGATCCCGGCACCCCTTCTCATGCCAGGCCGGCCCCCCCTTCCGACCCAGTCCCGCCACTTCCCCCATTGGCTGTTCCGTTGATCCATCATCTCCCTCTGCCCCCTCACCTGCTGGCTGTCCCATGTTGGGTACATCCTTGTTTCCCTGTTTTCGGTTGGGTATATGGCTCTGCACTGTCCTCAGTCGCCCCCCCATTCTACGCAACACTACCTCTGTGTGTGTTCCTGTCGCTGCACCCCCACTGCTATGCTGTCCCCAGTAGTTGTACCCCATGGATCTGTTCATGGTCTGCTTGCTTCCCTCTGTGTATGCAGTCCCTTGGTGCACTACCCCTGCCCATGTGTGCAGTGGCGGTCTGTGCATCTCGCAGGGGTTTTCTAGGCACAGGGCCACGCATGGCAGGTGGCCACACACTGTCCACACCCCTGTCTGCAGTACGGCAGGCTGCCAGCCCTTGAATGGGTGGATGGGGTACCAGGGCCTGGCCGTGGGCCTTTGCAGGGCCCTGATGGGATCGGCCAGTGACCTGGGATGGAGCTACATGGTGACCAGTGTTGTGTCAGAGTCACATAGTGTGGGGCTGGGGACATGGTATGGTGGGGGTGGGGTGGGGGGATGGTGTCTCCACATTGGGCCAGGTTTTGGCCATCTGCATGTGGGGACTGCGGGTGGCAGGTTGTACTGTGCATGGCTGACAGGGGGCTATGGTCTGGGGGCGGTGTGGGGATGATGCACCAGATGTGACAGTTACACCATATGTTGCATGGGACTGGCTGAGGACATGCTTCTCTATGGGTCTCCTGACATGGCCCTCCACCCTCCTGCATCAGTCCCTGCATTTGCTTGTTTATGGGCTGTCACTGGAACACATTTCTCCGTCTTACCTTCATGTCGGTGCGCTGTATCCAGCACAGGGGGCAGGCCATGGATGTACATCGGCCCCAGGTGGTGCACCAGGCACTGCTCCAGCGCGGTCAGGGCGGCCCCCTGCACAGCACCCCACCTGTGCCCTGAGCATTGCGCCTCTCCTGCATTAGTTGGGCCCAGATACCCCTCTTTATATCGCAATAGCGCTTGCGTAGGCTCTCCACATCGCGGTGTGGGCTCCCTGCTGACACCACTGCTGTCTGGACCTCTGCCCATGCCCTGGTGCACGCCCCGATGGTAGTGGTAGAGCTTAGAGCTTGGAGTGGAGGAGTGGTCTAGTGGTTGGGGCAAGGTACTTCAGGCCGGAAGGTCGGGGATTCAAATCCCACTAGAGGACAGCAACCTTGGGCCGGAAGGACTGGGGTTTCTAGTCCCACAGGTGCTCCTTGTGGTCTTGGGCAAGCCACTTAACCCTCCATAGCCCATGTTCCCTGTAAAATAGTTATCTCCAAGTTATAATGCCCTGTTCAATGTAATTTCAGTTTGTTCAATGTAAACCGCACTGATGCAGAATAGCGCGGTATATAAGAGAATGTAAATAAATAAAAATAAATAAAATAGCCGGCCAAAGAGCACCTCAAACTTGTCGAGGATGCTAGCCAGGAAGAGGTCATTCTCCTCCTGGGTGAAGCGGACTGCCCTCCTCCTGGCTTCATCGGCCATGGGCCTCCGGTGGCGCTTAGGGCCTGGCACACCTCCAGGCTGCTCAGGTGGGTGGTGTGTGACCCCGGATGGGCTACCTCCTCCCCCTCTGGATCCACTGTGGTGGGGACTGCTGGTGGCTGCTGGCTCATCTCACCTCCTGCCTCAGGTTGCCTCTCCTGCTCCATCATCTGGTACCTCCTCTGTACCATACACCCTCAGCATTATGTGCATGCTGTGACCATTTATGTACCTAGGGTGTAGTCCTACACGCATTCCGCCTGAGCATTGCATGCTTGCGCAGCAGCATGCATTGCATTTGCAAGCATTCTGCAGAGATTGGATCCACGGACCGCAGGTGGGAGGGGCACATGGTGCATCCATGCATATGTCTGATGGATGCCAGTGCGTGGGGACACCTTGTCTGTCTCACACAGGCACTGCTCCCATCTCACGCGCAGATACGCACCTTACACATGACATATCATGGCGTGCGAAGTATGTGCAGAAGGTGTGTTCCTTGATGTGCTACGCCCTTACTCCTCCACTCTCCATGTTCGGATCTATCCTCAGCACTGTTGTTGGTGTGCACTGCTGTATACACGGGCGGTTTATCCTCGGGCATTGTTCGTGGTGCGACCCGCACAGTCCGGTATTTATCATTGCTTTGAGTGCTGTCTGTTACATACGGCGCATTTTGGCATGCGTAGGTGGGTCATGCGGCTGTCCTCACGCACTAGTCTTCATCAGACATATGCGTGGATGCCCCGCCTGTGCGCGTTGGAATGCGCCTTAAGTTCTGCGCTCTCCAACTTGTGTGGGTGGGGCACGTGGTGCGTCAAGATGCATGTTTGTGAGATGCTAGGGTGCGGGGATGTGCCGTGTGCTCCTCCTACCTGCATTCCGCGGAGCCAATCATGGGACATGCTTTTTGGGGAACACACGTTTCTATGCGTGCTATGGCGTTATGCTTCTGTACGTGCTGGGCGTTCTGTCATGCTGCTGCTGGTGTGCATCCCAGCATTACCAGGTGTGTTAGGTTTGGTCTGATTATTTGCCACACCCCACACCCTTTTTAACATCTAACTGTGCTCTACCTCATGTCTATCATGGCTCAGATCGGGAATGTGGGTTGTGTGGTGGTGGCATTGGTGGAGCTGGCGGAGCTGCGGTTGCCTGATGAGGGAGATGGTGTCCCTGAGGCTGTGGCACTGGGCATGGGTGCAGTCCCACTGCAATTCAGACCTGTAGCTGTGGAGGCTCCACAGGCTGAGATGATACCAGCATGGCGCCATAGGCGTGCAGAGGCAAGTTCTCACTTACCTCGCCTCTACAGGCCCAGGCCCATGCTCCAGGACATACGTGAGGACCAGGTCATCTCCCTCTACTGTCTGGACACAGGAACTATTAGGGAGCTCTATGAGGATCTAAGACCCGACCTCGAGCCCCGGACTGATCGGTCACATGCCATACCGGGATTGGCCAAGCTTCTGGCTGTCCTACATTTCTTTGCCTCTGGCTGTTTCCAATCCTCGGTGGCCGCAGTGGGCAGGATGAGCAGGCCAACCTTCTCACGCTGTCTCCACCGGGTACTGCGGGCCATGGTCAGCCGGGTTAGGAATTACAATGCGATTCCTAACAATAGGCAACATTGGGGGGCGCTGGGCCAGGCATTCTAGTGGCTTGCAGGGATACCACACGTGATGGGAGCTATTAGATAGCACACATGTTTCCCTGGCCCGCCCCGTGACAGGGAGGCTGTCTTCTGCAACCGCAAACACTACCATTCCTTGAATGTGCAGGTTGTTTGTGATGCAAATATGCATATTCTGAATGTGGTTCCATGGTTCCTAGGGTCCACCCATGACTCCTATATCCTGCAGCACTCGGCAGTGTTTGGCCAATTTGAGGCCGGACAATATGAGGACTGTGTCCTGCTGGGTGGGTATTTACCATCTCTCACATGCGCGGATGGTGTATGATATCTGGGGTCCCATTGTCACCTATGACCTCTGCTTGCCTTTCCTTGCATTGTGGTTGTGGGGCGCTGCCTTGTATGGGGCTTTGTACACCGTCACACCCTGTCACCATCACCGGGGACGTAGTCACGTACCTTTGTGGTATTCTACACTTAACTGTGTCTACCATGTATGGCTCATTGCTCATCTGGGTGTCTCGGCACACATGTGGGTAACACTGGTATCTGCTACTGCTGCTCTGTTGCACAGGTCTTATGGACAGGGACACTCTGGGCACATATGGTGTGTCTCTTCTATGGTGGGGTGCGACACCTTTTGGTTGACAATGACTCCAGCACAAAGCCTCAGACATACCACATACACAGATGTACATGTGTGTGTCATTGTGGTGTATCCTTCATGGACTCAGTATGCAACGTGTGTGTGTGTGTGTGTGTGGTACAGGAGGAGGGGGGTTAGGTATACCCCAGAACCTTCCTCATGCTGTACGGTGTGTATGGGGGCCATTCTCCGTTGTCTTTGTGACAACACATGGGTGAAGTTGTGGTGACACTTTACATCACACATGTATGCTGTATGTCTGTCCACGTTATCTTGTCTTTACTGCCATCCTGACCTGACCCCTCAGGTATATGTTTCTGTGACAACTGCTGTGTGTGCACTGTATCATGGGCGTCACATGATTGCACACATGCGCATCTCTGCCTCTTCCATTGTGCTTTGCCAGTTGTCCGCCTGATGCCTTCACAACTGCCACTACTGCCGTTTGGGTACAGGTGGTTGGCCTTGTGTTTGGCCTGGATACAGTTGATGTGTGTTGCCCTCATTAACTTTCCTCGGGATTCCGTGTCTCCCACCTCCAGACGCTGGTGCAGAGCCATCGTGTGCCATTCTGTGATGTCATATGTTTGTGTCCCTGTTTATCTGTTGTCCAGTCACGCGTTGATGCTTCTGTGCTTTTGTGTGTCCATCATCTCCCGCTTGACCTTACCACATTTCATTCTGCAGGTGATGCGGGATATGGCTGTTGTGCCTGGTTGCTGACCCCTTTGCGTCTTCTACGGACAGGTGCAGAGATGAGGTACAATGAGGTCCATGCCTCCAGCCACTCAGTCATTGAGTGCACCTTTGGCGTTCTGAAGAGTTGCTTCAGGTGTCTGGATAGGACTGGCGGTGCCATACAATACCGACCCATGACTGTAGCACGTATCATTCTGGCTTGTTGCATCCTGCACAACAGTGCTCTCAGGCACAATGTCCCAGTCAAAATTAATGAGGATCTGGAGGAGGATCCTGTGTGCCCTCCTGAATGTAGCCGTGATGACACATGTCAGGGGATGGCAGTCAGGTAACATCTGATCGAGGAGCTGTTCTCCTGTAAGTCCTGCATATGTGGGACTGTGCATATGGGTCTCCATGTATGTGCTGCCCTTTGTGTTTCACGGCATTATCATGGCATATATATTTGTCACTTGTGTTTTTGACTCCCCAGGATAAGCTGCTGACCCTGCCCAGTGCTGTGGTACATGTGGGAACTGTGTGTATGTCATTCAACCTGCAGGTAACTGGGGTGGATGGACATAAAGGTAACTGTAATGTGGGCGCAGTGCAGAATTACACATATCTGTGGTTCCCTCTCCACTGTTCCGGTAGCCACGCATATGCCCATTGGCCTGTGACCATTTCTGGTGTTTACACACAGTATTTGGGGCACATGTGACCGAGCTGTGTGTGTTTCCGGGCTCAGGGTGTGGGGTTGGTGGATAGCACGTACATCCTTCTCTGGCATGGCATTACACAACATCAGTGTATCATTGCATGGACTGTCATGATTGTCTCCACTGGTTGCTGATTGTGCACAGACATGCCATATGCTACTTTCAGCATGCTCACCTTGTCTTACTGTGTGTGTCTCTGTGTCTTTGGGGCGTGTCTATGTGATGGTACCTTCTGATGCCCTCTGGCATTGTCTGGTGCAGGGATGTGTCTGGGCACCTGTGCAGTGGTGATCACTCATCTATCTGTGACCTTCTGCTGTTGCCCTTGTGTACATTGTGTGCATGTGTCTATGCATGTATTATGTATTGTTACCTGACTTGTCTCATGTTTGCTGACAGGACACTACGCATCAACGTTTTGGTTACACGCATCTCACCATACCTTGGACATGTGCCACTGATGGCTGAACATGACGACGTGGCGATTGGACACATTTCATTGACATCCTCTGCCTTTACTGTGACCCCTTGTGCCCTTTGCCTGCCTCAAAACGTCCCCATCAGACACCTGCTGCACACTGACGGTTGCACCTTTGATCTTCTTTGACTGACATCCACTTGTAGATTTTTCTTTTGGGCTGTTTGTATCATCGTGCCTTTCTGTGGGATCTATGTGCACCACCACTGCTAGACATGCTGTGGACCTCTAGGATGCCTGTGTGACATGGGCATAGACATGACCATGTCGAGATGGCAACCTGGTCTGCAGTGCCATCTCCTGCTGTGGTCAACATGCACTGTTCTATGGACATCTACACTGCTGTATGACCCACAGATACCCACACATTAGGTCTACACATCTGAGGGGTGGTGCTGGGCCATTGGGACATGACATCATTGGCATGTTTGTGCATTTGCCTGTGCACTGCGGATGCACTTCACTGTGTGGCAGCATGACATTACATCTTTGTATCTTCCCTTCAGACCTTATTATCTTGTGTGTGTGTTGTCAGCCTGGTGTGCCTGCCTGAAATGTGCCCCCTGTCAGCTGTGTGTTCTGGTGCTGTGGCTGTAATGGTGCAGACGTGTACTGCTACTACTACTGAGCATTTGTATAGCGCTAAATGGCGTATGCGGCGCTGTGCAGACAGGTGGGAGACATGCTCTGCTCATCAGAGCTTACAATCTAGTCAGCACGGACACAGATGGGGTGGGAGGGATACCACAGGGGACAGAGGAGGGGGTCAGAGGAATCATGCTTCCAAGGCTACAGTGAGGATGTGTGGTTTCATCCTGGATTTGTGGGGGGTTGGAGATGGTGCCTTGTGTACAGATAGTGGTAGTTTCTTCAAGCCGTACGGGGCATCACGGTGAGAGGGGCGGGGTCTAGAGTTAGCAGTAGGGGTGTACTGCATAGGTGGGAGGTGTCTGCTGGGGGCTGATGTTTTCAGGGGGGTTTGTACAGGGAGTTGGGAGACGAGAGGTGGTGGGGAGCCACAGAGTCTCTGCATTTTGAGCTCAGCAGGGGATGTTTGGCATGGATGTGATAAGGGATATGGAGGCTTTGACGTGACCTGACAGGGGTGGTAGTATGGCCATAACTGGCTTGGCGCAGGATTAGACGCAAAGCAGATTGTTGCACAGATTGACGGAGAAAGAGGTGAGTCCAGGTGAGACCTGCAGGGGGCAGATTACTGTGGTCCTGATGGGATGCGATTAGGGAGTGCATGGGCATATTGGTGGTGTGTTCAGGGAGGATGGGGCAAGTGTCACTGCTGTTGTAGAGAAAGAGGGGGCAGGTGTTAGCTATCAGATGGCTGTGTGTCGTGAACGGGAGAGAGGGGTCAGGGATGGCCCCAGATTGCGGCCTGGGGACACTGGGGAAGGTACAGAGTTATCCACAGACACCGACAACAGAGGGGGAGGCAGGGAGGTGTTACGGTGATGGATGGGAGGTACGGTCATGGCCATGTTCACTTTCAGACCATGGTGAGACATCCAGGTAGCAATGTCGGAACGCCAGGCGTGGATCATGGTTTGGTTAACTGGGGAGGGTTTAGGTGTGGGGAGGTGGCTCTGTAAGCCATCAGTATCTAGATAGTACTGCAAGCCATGGGTGGTGATGGGCACACCAGGGGACTATGTATGAAGTGAGTAATGAGGGATCCACGACAGATCCTTGGGGTACACCATCCGGTAGCAGGGTAGCAGGGGAGGGGGAGCCACCACAGAAAGAGGGCAATGGGGAGATGGGAGTTGGACCTGTATGGTACAGAGTCCTTCGAACCAAGCGAGGACAGGGTATCAGGGAGAAGGTTCCGGTCACCAGTGTCACTGGCAGCAGGGCGGTCATGATGGATGACCACATATTATGGGTTCTTTGATTTGGCCCGGAACAAGTTGCTGTGGACTATGGAAGGAGCTGTTTTGGTGGAGTGTAATGGCTGGAAGGCTGACTGCAGGGGATCGGGGGGCATGTGTGGAGAGGAGATCGAGGCATCGTACGTCGATGCCATCAGGATCACTCACAGCACCGTGACCACAGTCCACCTCTCATATCATTGACCTGTGTGTGGTATATCCGACCTTGTGCTGCTGCATTCCTGCCCACAGATTGTCTCACTGATATCTACATAGGTGTTCCATTTCGGCACAGGTACATTCATGGCTCCCATGGGCCTGGAGAGCTGCATGTCAGCTCATGTGGACCATTGTGCTTATGTTGGGGGTGCATCTCTACTATTTGGCCACATGCATGCTCAGGGCGATGAACCTACATCCCCACCTGGGAGGTGTTTGGGGGACATAGCTGCCATTGGTGTTTGTTGGCGCTGGTGCTGCCATGGTGGCAGTGGGACTGATTAGATATGCTTCTGCCTCCTTGTCTACACATCAACTGCAGATATATTCATGCTATGCTGTCGTGGGGTGGCATGATGTTTTGCCCCCTGGTATTGGAATCCTGCGTACAAGGGTTTGATTCCCATGGTGGCTTTTTTCCGGTCACATACCATTTATTGCGCAGACAGGATCCAGGTGCTCATTGTCACTCTTTGATGTACATTACCAGGATTACGTTGCCATGTACACCGCTTAGATTAAAAACATGGTGCTGTATCAGACAGCTGTTCCATATATATGTGTGTATACTTGCTGACATATTTCAGGGTCTACTTATATAGGTTTGTGGGCCCTGTACTGGCGGGAAGGCATGTTTGTGGTGGAGTGATCAGGACTGATGTGTGTTGGGTTCCCATCCTGCACCACCTACTTTCTACATGCATGCATCTGTGACCGAGACATTTGCTGTGTGCAGCTATGTGGTGTGCTCCGGGTTTCCATACACACATTCCCTTTTTGGAACAGATGTTCACTGTGCTTGCTGTGGTTGTGTGGGATACCGGTTACAGAATTGCATTGTGACACCATAGGTTGTGGGTTTGATTCTCACACATTCCTTTTTTTCTGGTGTTCTGCTCACCTTACCATACACAAGTTCCAGCCTTGTAACCTCTCCACACACACGTCTTCTCTTCACTGTGTGTTGTCATAAGAACATAAGAACATAAGATATGCCATACTGGGTCAGACCAAGGTCCATCAAGCCCAGTATCCTGTTTCCAACAGTGGCCAATCTAGGTCATACGTACCTAGCAGTTTCCCCAAAAGACACAGGTTCCGCAATGCTTGTACTGGCACAAGCATTGATATCCTGGGTCCCTCCTTAATAATGGCTTATGGACCTTTCCTCCAGGAACTTGTCCAAACCTTTTTTAAACCCAGCTATACTTACAGCCTTTACTACATCCTCCGGTAACAAATTCCAGAGTTTGATTACATGTTGAGTGAAAAAATATTTTCTTTTATTAGTCTTAAATAGTTTACCCTGTAGCTTCATTGCATGTCCCCTAGTCTTTCTATATTGTGATAACGTAAATAATTCATCTACGTTTACCCGTTCCACTCCGTTCATTAATTTATAGACTTCTATCATATCTCCCCTCAGCCGTCTCTTTTCCAGGTTAAAGAGCTCTAACCTTTTTAGCCTTTCTTCATAGGAGTATTCTTCCATCCCCTTTACCATTTTGGTGGCTCTTCTCTGAACCTTTTCTAATAACTCTATATCCTTTTTAAGATATGGTGACCAGAATTGCACACAATATTCAAGGTGCGGTCTCACCATGGAATAATATAAAGGCATTATAATATCTTTTGTTTTATTTTCCATTCCTTTCCTTATGATATCTAGCATTCTATTTGCTCTCTTGGCTGCCGCTGCACACTGGGCCGAGGGTTTTAACATGTTATCCACAATGACGACTAAATCTTTTTCCTCGGTGGTGGTTCGTAATGTGGAACCTTGCATTGTATAACCATAGGTTGGGTTGTTCTTCCCTAGGTGCATAACTTTGCACTTGTCCACATTAAATTTCATCTGCCATTTTGATGCCCAGTCTTCTAATTTATCAAGATCCTCTTGCAATTTTCCACAATCCTCTTGGGTTTTAATAACTTTAAATTGTTTTGTGTCATCTGCAAATTTGATAAACTCACTCGTTATTCCACTTTCCAGGTCATTTATGAATATGTCAAAAAGCAGCGGACCCAGCACAGATCGCTGGGGTACACCACTATTCACCTTTCTCCATTGGGAAAATTGTCCATTTAGCCCAACCCTCTGCTTTCTATCTCTTAACCAGTTCTTGATCCACAGTAGTACACTGCCTCCTATCCCATGACTCTTTAGTTTTGCCAAAAGTCTCTGATGAGGGACCTTGTCAAAGGCTTTCTGAAAGTCCACATACACTATATCAACCGACTCACCTTTGTCCACCTGTTTATTCACACTTTCAAAAAACATAACAGATTAGTAAGACAAGATCTTCCTTGTCTAAAGCCATGTTGGCTGTCTCCCATTAGGCCATGACTATCTACATGCTGAGTAATTTTATTCTTTATGATGGTTTCTACCATTTTTCCCGGTACTGACGTGAGGCTCACCGGTCTGTAGTTTCCCGGATCACCCCTGGAACCCTTTTTAAAAATTGGTGTTACCTTGGCGATCCTCCAATCTTCAGGTATTAGAGATGATTTTAATGATAGTTCACAGATTACTAATAGCAGGTCTGCAATCTCATATTTCAGTTCTTTCAACACCCTTGGATGTATTCCATCCGGCCCAGGTGATATGCTACTCTTGTCCCCTCCGTGCAGCCTATCCCACATGTGCTGTGTGTTACATATGGTCCCTTTATTTTGGCTTTTTGGGTAACGAGTTGGCTCAGTGTTTTGGTATTGTTGTCTGTGAGCTGTGTTTTGGCTCTTCCGTATACCGGTTTGATTCCCTCTTCCTCCTTTTTTCTCTTGCCCATTTTATCATCACACGTCTCAACCTGTGCCACACATGCATTAGGCATGTAGGGACATGTGTAGGAATGCGGTGCAGTCCGCAGATGCATATCTATTGCGTCATGTGCTCATGGACTGCAATACGGCAAAGATGTATGCTGTTTCGGGCAGTGGATGGCAAAGCATGATGCTGGGGCGCCGCACCAGCTGCAGGCAGGGGCGCCTCTTCCCAGGCTCCTCGGTCCTGCAGCTACTTCACAGGAAGAGGGAGGGCCTGGTTGCACCTCACCAGGAATACAATCAGGTGGCTATGCACCCACGTGAGGTAGGTGCATGGGCGCAGGCCACACACACCTGGGTGTATATCACAATGGGCGGCTATCAACACACCTATACTGCAGGTAGAACATGGGTATTGTACAGGTCTGTGGGTCACCCAGGCACCAATGCAGGTGCGCCAGTTGATGTGTGCAGGTTGGCTCTGGCCCCAGGTGGCCTCAGGCCTCATTACAGGGGCCTGTATTTACCCCTGGTGCTATGGTAGGTGCTCCAGTTGATGTGTGCGGGGCTGCCCTTAACACAGGCCCGTGGTCTGTACAGCAGGGTCTGTGATACATCCGTTGGACCTTCGTAGGTGAGTCCGCTGCTGTATGCATGGCACAATGGCTAGCCACATGTGCAGCACTGCTGCCATGGACACCTGTAGCACGGGCATGGGAAGTCACAGCATACCCTTGCCATATGTCTCAGGCACCTCATCAGGTGTAACAGACAGGGTGATCCATCACACGGCAAATGGCACCATGCAGCACTGCTGCTATGATGCACCTGTTATGCAGCCTGACACTGCCACAATTGGCATGGGGCAACCATGTCACACAGAGGATGCCCATCAGGTGGGCACATGGTGCATGTGTGGTTGCACACAGTACGTGCGGGGGGCAACCACCACATGTTGAGCTGCACACGCACACATGCAGATGGCATGTTCAACACCTGTCATTGGACCTACAGTTTGCAGCTGGTACATCCCTCCTGCTGCCCATAGCCATGTGTGATGTGCATCAGCTGATGGCCAGTGATGTCTGTCCCATAACGGTCCGTATCCATTGCTGTACTCCAAAGTGGAAGAGCTGTGCAGGATGGGGCTGTGGCTGTGGCTGCACCGCTTACAGCTGCTGCAGCGGCTTCAGCGTCGCGCATTGGTCAGCAGACATGGTGAGTTAGACAGCCTGTGTGTCTCACAACAGCATGATAAGGTGGGCCACCATCCTGTGGTACCACCTATTATGTGTCCATGATGTGGCAAACACATGGCCATGGTGGTAATGTTATTTTCTCCCTCCACAGTGGATGCAGATGCTGGCGATGCTCCTGACAGTGGATCCAGGCAGCCAGCCCCAGGGGCACAGGTTCACTGGGGATGGCGTCCTGGTATATCTGGCCATCTGACTACTAGTTTAGCTGCTCGTTCTATGGCTAACCTGGTGTTGTGCCCCCGCCGAGGGACCAGGCCATCTCAACGTGCCTCCTCTGCCCTTCCCTCGCCAGTGGTCTCTCACGTGTCCTTGAGTCTGGCTCTCTTAAATTGCCACTCTCTTCGGTCCAAGGCTTTGCTGGTCTTCGACCTCATACAGCAACACTCCTTAGACCTTTGTTTCCTCACCGAGACTTGGCTTAAAGAGGGTGATGATGGGTGTGGCTGTTTTTTCAAGATGGCGACGGAGAGTGTGTGAGCGATGCCTAAACGGAAGGGCAAAGCTCGGGCTCGTCCCAAGGAGCCCGAAATTGCTGTTCTTGGACCTATGGATCGTTATGTTTGTCTCACTGAGGAGCAGAGAGGGGAAATTCAGAGGGATTTGGTGGCGCCGGTGGTGGATGATTCGGCTGTACCTGCCCTGGAAGTATCGCTTTCCCCGGATGTTTGCTCCCCTCCTGTGTTATCGCGGCTCTCAGTTAGCGCCCCGGAGCGAGGTGCTGTGGAGACGCCGGTGATTGCTTCTCCTGTGTCACCTGCTTGGGACCCACCGGAGGAAGCAGCTGAGGGCCTGAAGGGCGATACCAAGAGCCGGTTAATACTCTCCGACGTTATACAGCAAACGGAGGGCAAAAGTACCGTTGGTGTGGAGGCTGATTCCGATAAATGGATGAATGTTCCTGTTGCTCCTCTGCCTGTGAGTTCCCCTGTGATTACTCTTATTCGACCTGCTAAGGTAACTCTGGATAGTATCTGGGAAGCTATTAGTTAGCTCTCCCAAGTAATGAACCAACAGCTGGCTCTATCGTTTTCTAACTTATCCACCATGGAGACTACTGTTAATAATTTGTCTACAGAATTTTTGGATATGAAGAATCAGGTTGGGTCTATGGACCAGAGACTTTCTCAGGTTTCGGGTATGTCTGATATGCTGATGAAAGATAATTTGCTCCTGAAAGCGAAGATAGAGACCTTGGAAAATGCTACCAGAGCGTCAAACTTACGTTTACTTAATTTTCCTGTAATTCCCGCGGTGGCACCTGTAGAACTTTTTAAGAAATATATGCAAGAGTCTTTGATGATTGCTCCTGAATTGTTACCTCCTGTTGCGAAGGCATATTATTTACCTCTGGGGAAGAAGGAGGGGAAGTGTGCAGTTGGGGAGTTACAAATGGACTCGCTTGATGTCTCAGCCCTACTTCGGTCTCCTCCAGATGAAGAAAGGAAGGTCTCCACTTTATTGGTGACATTAGCACTTTCATCTGATAGAGACTGGCTTTTGAAAGTGTATTTTAAGAAATGGAGTAATTTGTTTATGGGGAAGAGGATTTCTATCTTCCCAGATATCTCTAGAGATACCCAAAGAAGGCGAAAAGCCTTCTTATTGTTAAAACCTGGGGTTCTACGGTTGGGGGGCACATTTTTGTTAAGATTCCCCTGTAAATGTATTGTTGTGCATAATTCCCTTAAATATGTATTTTTTCAGCCTGGAGATTTATCCACTTATATCGGTACTCATTTGGTAACGTCCTCCCCCGTATTGGTAGGATAGCGTTCTTAAGTTAATAAGATCTCCTCGAACTCTGTCGCTTTCTTGTTTTTTTTCTTTTTGTATTAATTGCCTAATTTGATAAGACATTGGGGGTCCTCCACCCCAGGGGTCCTTTTTTTTTATGCTTTCACCCCCATTTATAGTGGACTACAGATGTATTACTAGGGGATTGATGTTTCCTTATATTATTTCTTTTGGTATATGTTGGTGTATATCTTTTCTGTACAAGTATTATGCTTGATTCTAATTGGAAATGCATAAATAAAAAAAAAAAAAAAAAAAAAAAAAGAGGGTGATGATTCTATTTTGAACTCTTGTCTGCCCCCTGGTTTTGCGGCCTTATTTTCTGCTCAAATCTAAATGTCTCTGAGATTACAGCAACTTCTATTCATTACGCAGAGTCCCTCCTTCTTCGCCTTCAGTCCTCCTCTCCGTTCTTCTTCCTTTAGCTGTACCTTCCCCCATCCCTTTCCCCCACACTTTGGGAGGCAGTCATTCAGACTATATCTGAAACAGTTCTTATATACCGTAATATCACCATCCTTGGTGACTTCAATATCCATGTAGACTCTCCATCTAGACTTAAAGACCGTGTTTTCCTTAATTTGGTAAATGATCTCACTTTAACTCAACATGTCGCAGTCCCTAACCACAGTGCAGGCCATATTCTTGACCTGGTCCTCACTACTGCCGCCTCCACACTTTCCCCTGTAACTGTTTCCATGTCTGAAGTCCCTTGGTCAGATCATTATTGTGCTTTATTGACCGCCCTACTTCCGCCCCATGTTACCAAACCTGTCTCTGCCGATCTCCCATCTTCTATATGTTACCGGCGACGCATTACCCCAGCAACTCTTCAGTCTTTTCCCTCTGCTCAGTATTTATTCCCTGCAGACTTTGCCCTTCTTTCCCCCGATGTGCATCAACATTTGGAATTCGGCTCTTCACTCTGCCTTGGATTCCATAGCTCCTCTCCATCCTACCTCTTCCTCGATTAAACGTGCCCACTCCCCCTGGTATAGCCCTGGCTTGTGTTTATATAGATCACAGCTTCGGAGTGTTGAACGTCTATGGCTTAAGCACCCAACTCCGGATTATTTTGCCCGAATCAGACAAATATACTCCAGCTATCGTTCAGCGGTTCAATCTGCTAAACGGACATATTATTCCTCTGAAATTTCTGAGGCTGCCAATTCCAACAAGCAATTGTATGCCATCCTTCGCAAGCTCTTCATGGTCTCTCCTCATATGTCCACTGTGTCTATAGCTCCTGCTCCAGCTTTACTGGCCAAATGTTTCTGTGACAAGATCCAGAATTTTCGCTCCTCTTTCACTACTTTGCCACCTCTGCCTCTATTGCCTTTGGCCTTCCTTTATGATCTAGTTATTTCTCCTCCATCCCCTCCGAACAAGGCATTGACCCATACCTGGTCACTATTTCATCCTATTACTGCCACCAAATTATACAAGGCTCTGTCCAATGCCAGGAAGACTGCCTGTGCACCGGACCCTATTCCCTCAGGCTGGTTAGTTGAATCAGCCTTGCAGCTACTGATGATTATTTTAACTATCATGAACTCTAGTCTCTCTGCAGGTATTTTTCCCACTCCTTGGAAATCTGCTATTGTTCGCCCTTTACTCAAACAATCCTCACTAGAACCTTCTGTTCTATCACATTGGCGCCCGGTTTCAAATCTTCCTTTTCTGTCTAAACTTCTTGAACAGTTCATGTTCCAGCAATTGGCTTCTCATGTGGAGGCTACAAATACTTTACACCCACGTCAATCCGGATTCCGTGCTGGACACAACACGGAGACAGTGCTTCTTGCTCTCTTGAATGAGAGTCATATTGCCCATGATCGGGGTGATATCACCCTGATTGTATCTTTGGATCTATCATCGGCGTTTGATTTTGTGGATCACAGAACCCTTCTTTCTCATCTCCAGGATGTTGGTTTGCAGGGTACGGTTTTACAGTGGTTTCACTCTTTTCTTACTTCACGCACTTTCTCGGTTCACTCTAATAACCAGTCTTCCTCTACTGTTCCTCTATCCTGTGGGGTACCGCAGGGCTCTGTTCTCTCTCCTCTGCTTTTCAATATCTTTCTTGCTCCTTTGCCCCTATTGATTCAACAATTCCCGGTCTCTACCTATCTGTATGCAGATGATATTGTCCTCCTCTTCCACTCATCCCCGGTAGATGTCTTTCCCATATTGCGTCTTGGCTCTCCTCCAATTTTCTCCATGTAAATCCCTCAAAGTCAACTGCTATGTGGGTGCTATGTGTCCCACCATTACTCCACAGCTTGCTTCAACTGCAATTCCCTTGGTATCTTCTTTTCGATATTTGGGCGTCACTTTAGATTCTTCCCTCTCTTTCCACGAACACCTATCTATCCTCATATGTTGTTCTTTTTTTGCTCTCAGACAGATTAGAGCGGTCTGCTTGCTCCTGCCTCCATCATCCCTTGTCACCTTATTACTTGCTTTAGTAATAAACAGATTAGATTATTGTAATGTGGCTTTGGCCAATCTACCTCTTTACCAGTTTCAATGCCTGCAAGTGCTTCAAAACACAGCTGCGCGGCTTGCTACACATGCTTGACGATCGGATCATGTCACCCCTCTCCTGCTCTGTCTTCATAATATATATAGTACCGCGTGCTGTCTGCCATAGTGCCCATAGAATAACATGAGTGCTGCAGCAGATAGTGCACACTAATGCTTAGGAAACATTGTCTACAATGTTCACATTGTAATTTACAAAATAAACTAAAAACCAACTGAAAAATGACAAGTTATAATACACCAATCTCTCTTGGCTCGATAGGCTTTTGGTCTGACCCCAGAATGGCACATCGTGTGTTGCAAGGATGCTTCCACTTATTATCAATAATGAAACAGAATATTCAAATTTTGATGTCATCTCAGTTCAGTGACAAACTCCTTCTTGAAGTAACACACAACTTTAAAAAACACTCAGCATCTGTGAGGTAACCCTGCCATTCCACAACAAACTAACTCCCAGAACTGTCACAGCAACAACTCTATCTGGCAAGAGATAGGAATACAAATATTACACCAGGTTCTGTAACAGTAAGGGGTATGTTTACTAAACATCGGTAAACGTGAATAACGCGCGTTGTACGACGTTAAAGATCATTAGCGTGCTATAGCGCGCGTTATCACGCGCTAATGAGCGTAATGCTCCTCGGCGCGGTAAAACACCGCAGAAGGTGGAGAGAGGGCGGAGAGAAGGGGTCAATGGGCGGAGAGTGGGTGGGGAGAGGCTAACGCGCTGATTTCCAGAGCTGAATTCCAACGCGAATGAAAACCTACCGGTAAAAGCACTTTAAAGGGGAGAGAAACCATTTACGTGTCAGCAATGTACAGCCTAGGCAGGGAAACCAAAAAGAGGTGATAAGTGTGATACATGTGCACAGAACAAAAGGGCACAGAAACACCGAAAATGACCCCAACAAACTGGAAAAAAACAACAACCAAGCTGGCCAATAGTGGTAGCAATGAGAAACATCAACCCCCCCCCCCCCCCGGAGTAAGCTCCATAAAACAGAGATAATTCGTGGAAGGGTCCATACTCCATCCCCATACAAGGTGCATGGGCCCATAGTGAAATAGCGCTGCTCAGGGATTTCCCCACCATCGGACAGGGTTCCTATGGTGTGCACATGTCCCGCAACATCAGGGCGGGAATATCAGAATGGGCAACCGGGCAGATGCTGGAAAAGGGGATACAGAGGGCTGCAGGCGGCACATGCAGTGGCGCAGCTGGGCCACAGTAGGGACTAGGGTGATGCTCAGTTGGCCCATAGGAATGCGTAAACAGTAGAGCCAGACAGCAGCTGATGAGGGCCCAACATGGGCACGAGTGTGTTTCGCAAAGCGTCACAGGGGAGAGTACCCAACAGCAACCCCCAAGGGCACGGAACACTGGCAGGCGGGGCTGGGGGGAGCGTGGACGTCTATGCAGGCACCCCTACCCCAGAACACGCACCATAGGCAGCCGCCTACCTCCACACTGGATGGCCTGAGACCGCGCACCACCAGCTCCACCAGCAGAAGGGCATGTCAGCATGGTGGCTGAGGGATACTGGTGGTGGAGGGGGCAGTGGCAGCTGCCCGGAGCAAACCGTGGCCTAGCCAACAGTCATGGTATCACCAGGGAATGTGCTGACTCTGTGACAACAAGGTGGTGCAGTGCACAAAAGCAGTGTAGTCAGAAGCAGAAGGTCACAAGTTCCAGTCCCAGCTGTGGTTCCTGCCAACCCAGTCCCCATATTTTACCCACTACTACAACGTGCTAATACAGACAGCACCTTTATTGCAGATGACGTAAACATGCCCAAGACACCTACATTTTACCCTACAGAGCACAGACACCATAAACATGCACATTACCTAGAGCAGAGTCACCCAAATGCAGTCCTGGAGGGCCAAACACCATTCCGGTTCCATGCTGCCTCTGATAAAGATGCCTGTGCTGCATTTCTATTTATTTATTTATTAACCATTTTTATATACTGTCTTTCTACAAATCAAGACGGTTTACATAAAACATTTGGTGGCAGTATGTTTCAACTGTTTACATAAAACAAGTTAACAGGGATAAATAGGTAAACAATATAAACTAATTAAATGAACAATGAACAACTATTTACAAAGGTATATACAGAGATATCACATGGCTGCATAATAGGTAATTGAGGGGTAGGGGTGGGAAGTAGATGTAAAAAAAAAAGGTAAGTACTAAGGTGGTAGGGAGAAGTGTTCGAGGAAAAGATGAGTTTTTGACTGCTTCCGGAACTCAGAATGGTTTTGACAGTTTTGCAGCTCGAGAGGAAGGGTATTCCATAAAGATGGAGCATAGAGGGAGAAAGCCCTGTTACAGGTAGATTGTTTGGAATGTCTTTTAGTTGAAGGGATGGTCCGTTGGTTTTTGGTATTGGAGCGGAGTGTTCTTGTTTTATTGAGGAAGGAAAGGAGTGGGGAGAGGCATGGAGCTGACTCGCTGGAAATGATTTTATGTGTAAGGGTAAGCACTTTGAATTTAACTCTGAATTGAATGGGGAGCCAGTGGAGATCATATAGAACTGGTGTGATGTGTGATCGTCTGGGGTTGTTGGTTATGGGCTATCGTGTTCTGGGCTAGTTGGAGCAGTTGTATGGTGTTCTTGGGAAGGCCGTGATAGATGAGGTTACAATAATCAAGAGAAGGGATTGTGAGGGCCTGACAGACAGAACGGAAAGAGTCAGGGCTTAAAAGAGGTTTGAGGTTCCGGAGGGTACGTAGCTTTGCATATATTGTATTGGTGGTTCTCTTTATTTGCTCAGTGAGGGAGAGGTTCTGATCAAGGATAATACCAAGATATTTCACTTGGTTTTTTATAGTGAGTGTGAGATTGCCAATAGTGATGGTTGGAGGTGGGGTGTATGAGGTATTGGAAAACACCTGAAGAACCTCAGTTTTGGATTGATTAATTAGGAGGTTATGCTGGGAGAGCCAAGATTTTAGGCTGGTTAGGCATTCACTTAGTTTAGTAAAGTTAGGGTTAGTAAGGTTAAATGGGGTGAAGCACATCATGTCATCCGCATATAACTGGTACTGAATGCCATAGCTTTGAAAGATCTTGCAGACAGGTTAAAGGAAAATATTGAATAGAAGAGCAGATAGACTAGATCCTTGGGGGACACCTTGTTTTAGGGTAAATGGAAGGGAGGTATCATTTCCAATACGGACCTGTTGTGTTCTGTCATCTAAGTAGGATCGGAACCAGTTTAGGGTTGTACCTCTCAGTCCTATTTCGTGGAGTCTGCTTAGGAGTTGATGGTGAGGAAGGGAGTCAAAAGCAGCGGATAAGTCAAGGAAAATAAGTAGGCATCCTTGGGTAGGATTCTGGGTGTGCAGGTATAAGGAGTCTAGTAGAGAGGTAAAAAGGGTTTCAACTCCATGGTTCGTTCTAAAACCATGTTGGAATAAATCTAGAGGAGAGTGATCATCAATATAGTTCTGAAGTTGGGTTTGAACTAGCTTCTCGGTTATCTTTGCTAAGAAAGGGATGCTAGAAATGGGTCTGTAGGAGGTGGGGGAGGTGGGGTCAAGTTTTGTTCTTTTTAGGATTGGATGAATAGTGGCACACTTAAGTGGGAGTGGTACAGACCTGTCTGGAGGGAGGTTTGTACAATATACAGGATGTAGGGGCTGAGAGAACTTCTAGTGGATTTGATCCAAGGGACAGGGCAAGGGTCAAGGGCAGAGGTTGAGGCATTTAAATCTTTT
The DNA here is from genome assembly GCA_033557465.1 of Ichthyophis bannanicus. Classification (NCBI taxonomy): domain Eukaryota; kingdom Metazoa; phylum Chordata; class Amphibia; order Gymnophiona; family Ichthyophiidae; genus Ichthyophis; species Ichthyophis bannanicus. The sequence continues at coordinate 162,188,408 of CM066039.1, read as the reverse complement.
ATGACATTGGATACGTTATCCAGTGTAAGGGGATCAAATGCATTCCATAGATTTAAGGGGGTTGGTTCATGTGATTGAGTGCAGTAGTCAGCAATAGGTAGGGGGATATTGGTTAGTGAGGGCGGGGGGAATTTAGAGATAAGGTGGTTAGCTATAGATTGTACAGATATTTTTGGTGGCTGATCCTGCTGTGAGGGTTCATTTATTAAGGATTTGGCAATGGAGAAAAGCTCTCTAGGTTTATTAAGTGACCGTTGGATCATGTTTTCATTATATTCTCGTTTTTGGTTGAGGGTTTCAGAGCAGTAGGTTTGGAGTTTAATTTTGTAGGCAATGTGTGCATTAGGGTCATGAGAGCGTCTCCATATACGTTCCAGGCGTCTAAGCTCCCTTTTGAGGGTTCTTAGTTTTGTGGAGAACCAGGGGGCTCTTTTGCGGTGCTTTTGAGGAAATTGTTTAGGTGGGAGTAGAGAGGCTGCAGATAGGATTTCGTTCCATTTAGAGATGTGGGACTCTTGGTTCAGTCTCTTACTATTTAGTAGGTCAAGAGAAGGGATTGTTTGCTCTAGAAAGTTGGCTGCATTGAATTGTTTAAATTTACGGGTATGTTGAGGATGGGCAGGAGGTTGAGTTCTGTGAGTGGAGTAGGGAAAGGAGAAGAGGATAAGAGCATGATCAGACCAGGGTATAGATTGAATAGTGTGTAGGACCTGATCAGCGAATAGAGATTGTTGTGGGATAAATATCAGGTCAAGGATGTTTCCTTTGGAGTGTGTAGGTTGTTCAAGAATTTGGGTGAAGTTAAGGGCATTCATAGCTTGGAGGAAGGTAGAGGATTGAATAGGAGTTGTGGAGTGTAGGTTTAAATCACCTAAGATTATAAGGGGTCGTAAGGCAGGTTGGGGGGAGCAGGCTGTGTCAAGAATCGTGGATAGATCAGTTGAGTCTGTCTGGGGTGCTCGGTATAAGAGATGTAGAGATAGAGTTGAGTTGGAAACTGTAATGGAGTCCATGCCTGAGGTAGAGGTGGATTCAGTAGTAGAGAGTTGTAAGTTGGATCTAGCTATAATAGCTACACCCCCTCCTCTGCCATTTGTCCTGTTGCATATATTAATTGAGTATGCTTTGGGGCATAATTGGTTTATTAGGACCATATCAGAGTCTTGAAACCAGGTTTCGGTGAGGCAAAATATGTCAAGGTCATAATCGGTTATAAGGTCAGCAAGTAAGGGAATTTTATTTCTGGCTGAGCGAACATTGAGTAGGGCGCATTTGAGGGGGGGATGGGGAGGTCAGATGGAGAGTTGGGTTTAAGGTTGGGAATTATACTAATAGGTTTGAGTTTAGAAGTGCGGTAGTGGGGGTTATGATGGGCATGTGAGAGATGAGGTGGGATGTATAGGTGACTGGGAGAGTGGATTATTGGAATGGGGGCACTATGGTTCAGAGTTAGTGCATAAGGGAATGTAATCAAGGAGATGAATAGTATAATGAGGGCAGACCTCAGGGTGAATGACCTGCTGTCTGTCTGCTATTGCCTTATGGATGTGTAGTGCTCTGCATTGCCTGCCCTGTAGGGTGTTTGATCCCGAGTAGGACTGGGGTGATGGTCCCCTCTACTGCCACCATTGCAGGGGGTTGAAAGTGGATCTGTGGGCGGGAGATCCTGTCCCCCACCCTGAGCCCTAGAGGGTGTGTTGGGTGGTGGTATGTAATCTCCCTGGTAACCACAGCAGAATGTGGGTGTGGTGCTGTGCAGTCCTCCTGTAGCCAGCCATGTGTTTATTAGCAGCTCTAGCCCACTGGTTACTTCACTGCCCATGGAGCCAGAGGTCATAGGTTCACAACCCACAGTGGGGTTCATTGATAGGGCTGTCTTAGGCATTGTCTATTTTTACTGTATATTAGTGCTGCCAGCAGAACCACCCTCAGGGTACTGTCACCTTAGGGTAGCTCAAAAGGCGCCCTATAGGGCACCTTTTACGGTGCCCTATAGGGCGCGCCTTACGCGGCGCCCTAGAGGGCGTGCCTTACGCGGCGCCCAATAGGGCGCACCTTACAAGTCGCCCTATACGGTGCGCCTTCCACTTCACCTTATAGGGAGCGCCTAAATATTCCTATCAAATGGTATATAATACATGACCATGTCAGAGAGAACGTCACTATTGGAACATATTGCATAAGACGGGTACAATTTTCCTGACATATGCAAACTGTAACCCGCCTGCAGACTGTGGATTAAAATATTATAGTTGGCTTTCAAAGGGTTACACAGGACCCCTCAGCCAGCCTTTTTCATTAGGCACACTGGGGAATTGAACCCATGACTCTTGTACCATCAGTCTGTGTAGTAACCATTGTGCTACAGCTCTGCTTCTGTTTTTGGGTGTCTGCGCGCTGTCTTAGGCGTGTGTGCAGTGGCGCGCGCTGTAGCGATCATTGCTGCGCGGCGCGTAATAACGCGCGCAACTGCACGTTATCGGTTACGATGTCCCGCCCATATCCTTTTTTAGCTTTCCTTTCACTAACGCGGCTCCTAACGCGAATTGCACTAACGCAGTATAGTAAACATACCCCTAATATTCTTTCTACTGGGAAAACATAAGCTGAAGTGCAGCAGATCCCCACAAACTACAAACTAACAGACTACTATACCTTGGTCGCACACTTTCACCAAATACAGAATATGGAAACACAGATTAAAAATAGAAATATTGGGACAGATTTTTGAAGGCATTTATATGGGTAACTGCCCTAGTTACCCGTGTAAATGCCTTAACAGGGATTTTCCAAAGGCACCTGCACGGGTAGTGCTTTTGGAAAATCCCGGTTAAGTCCCTAATGCGCCCAGATGCTATGCGGTTAGCATCAGGGCATGTTGAGGGCTTTCTGGGGCAGAGCAGGGGCAGAGAAAAAGGCTATGCGGGTAGCAGTGATTTTTGATGCTACCTGCTTAGCCCCTGCGCCTTAAAGATAGGTGCAGGGGCTAAGCGGATAGCATCAAATTTTGCTGCTATCTGCTTAGCCTCGGTGGCTGCAGGTGTATCCAACCAAACCAGGATTTTCACTTACGTCGCTGTGGAAGTGAAAATCTGGGTTAAAGGGGTCGATGGGCAGGCTATGCGCCAACATGGTGCATAGCCTGCCTAAATGAAAATTGGGCCCATTACTACTACTACTGATCTTTGTATAGTGCTACAAGGCGTACACAGTGCTGTACAGACACAATCTAGTCAAGACAGAGAATACAAGAGCTAGGGACATGGATATATCTAGGGGAATGAAAAGGAAACACTTAGTTGGAGAGCAGGAGATTAAATGGATTAGGATCCAAAAGCAACAAGCACTAAACTGAAAATCCCAAATGCATCCTAAAGAAAGAGGAAAATAGTGCATTTGCTTTTGTACCATACAAAATCCGAAAAATATCAGAGATGCACATTTCCAAAACTGAGAAAGTAAAATCAAAGATCTCCCACAAAGGAATGAACAGAAATGAAAACTGTATAATCACGGGGAAAATAGGGGGATGAGTGCAGCAGTGAGAAAGCCCATGAGCTACTGGGAGCAGGTGGAGTGCAGGAGAGGTAAGATGGAGGCTGGAGGGTTCCCAGCCCTGCACTTGCAGAATTCCTCACTTCAGTAATGTGTAGAACAAAAGCAGACCTTTATCAAATACAGAACATAGTTAATCACTTATTACAGATGTGCAGACAAAAACTAAAATCAAATCTCAAGATACCACTCTGTACGCAGTGCAAAACTTGAGAACTAGAAAGAGATGCATTTCCATCTATGCTAAGTCAAGCCCTAGTCATTGTCAATGCCATACCTAGCCCTGTGTGAGCAGTGCAGCTGCACAGGGTGCAAAAGATTAGGGGCATTTTTGGGGTTGCTGGCCTCATCTCCCCCCATGCTGCGCGCCCTTGCCCTGCCGCCGCCAGTTTTTGTGTTCCCTTGGTGGTGGTGATGCTGGCAGCAACAGAGCGGATCTGACCTCTGAAAAAAAACACATGGGTCTTTATGACTCTGTGCTTGCACGCAGGTCTGATCTCTCCCTCCTCTGCCGTAGGTTTATGTCAGAGGAGGGAGGAACCAGACCTGCCATTCAAGTGTGGAATTGCAAAGATGCGCATTTTTGTCTTCCAATTAGAGGTCACGTTTGCTCCACTGCCGCCGCCGAAGGAACACAAAAAATGGCAGTGGCAGGTCAAGGGCAGGTAGGTAACTAGGTAAAAGGGGCAACATCTGGAAAGCAGTGTCTATAAATGCCTATAGCCTGGGAAATAAGATCCCAGATGTTGAGACTTTAATAAGAGAGGCTCACTTGGATTTAGTGGCAGTTACAAAGACATGGTTCACGGAGAACCATGACTGGGATATAACTACTCCAGGCTATACGTTATTCAGGAAGGACGTGGAAGTGAAAATCTGGGTTAAGGAGGTCAGTGAGGGTAGGAAGAAGGGGAAGAGGAGTGGCACTATATGTAAAAAATAATATTAAAGCTATGGAAATACAGGGCTTAAAAGGGAGAGAAGTGGCAGTGTGTGTTAAACTAGAAAAAGGGAAAGAGAAATCCATTTGCATTGGTGTGATATACAGACCTCCATCACAGGGAGAAGATGTTGATGGAGATTTAATTGAAGACATACGAAGCATTGCTGGACAGGGGAAGTGCTACTGATAGGGGATTTCAATATGCTGAATGTTGATTAGCGCATCCTGCTGCGGTATTACCTAGAAGCAAGGAGATCCTGGATTCTTTATAGGAAGAACTATTCAGGCAACTGGTAACAGAACCCACACATGAAGGGGCCATACTGGACTTGGTGCTTACCAATGGGAAAGTGTTTCTGATGTTATAGTGGGAGATCATCTCACATCCAGTGATCATCAGATGATGTGATTCAGTATTAGGACTAGGGCTGATAAAATCCATTCAAAGGTGAGGGTTTTAGACTTTAGGACAACTAACTTTGCCAAGATGGGCCAATACCTCAAGGATTCCTTAGCGGGATGGGAACAGCTGAGGGATGTAGAAAAACAGTGAGCAAAACTGAAAGGGGATATTTTATTGGCAACCAACCTTTTTGTTAGAATGGTAAATAAAGGTAAAAGGAAAAGGAGGCCCGCTAATGTTCTCAAAAGAAGTAGCTGAAAAGGTGAAGAAAAAGAGGGAGGTCTTCATGAAATACAAGAGATCACAGAGAAAGAAAGACAGGCATCTATATTGGGAAAAACTTAGGGAGGCTGGCAAAGTAGTCAAGAAAGCAAAGATACAAAAAGAAGAGGAAATAGCCAATGCAATAAAATGGGGAGGGGGGGAATAAGACATTTTTCAGCTATGTTATTGGAAGGAGGAAGGACAAAAGTGGTATTGTCAGACTCATGGTGAAGGGGAGGAATATGTAGAAGCTGATGAGGATAAAGCTTTCCAGTCTTTTGCACTGAGTGTCACATGTATGATTTTCTCCCAGTTGGTGAGGGGTCTTACGTGTGCACAAGGTAAAAGGAGCTCTTTGCTCTCAGGGAATGAGTCCAATCTCTGAAGGCAAGAGTAGCAGACTTGGAAGACATAAGGAAGACAAAGAGGTACATAGATGAGACCTACAGTAATATAGTCCTGAAGTCCCACCTCCAGTCTGGCAGCTCCCTTTTGCCATGGAGGAGAGAGGTCACGTGACAGGAGAGCATTTCCTTGGTGTGGCAGGAAGTGATCCTGAAGCTAGGACCTGTCCTCCAGGTGATGTAAAACTCTCTCGCACCGAAGAAGTTTCTCCAGGGCCATGTGCCCATGAGGGAAGGGTTAGGACAGCTGTTATAGTTGGTGATTCGATCATTAGGCATGTAGATAGATCGGTGGCTGGTGGACGTGAGGATTGCTTGGTAACATGCCTACCTGGTGCGAAGGTAGCGGACCTCATGCGCCACCTAGACAAGGTTTTAGATAGTGCTGGGGAGGAGTCTGCTGTCTTGGTGCATGTTGGTACCAATGACATAGGAAAATGTGGTATGGCGGTTCTGGAGGCTAAATTTAGGCTTTTAGGTAGGAAGTTGAAATCCAGAACTTCCAGGGTAGCGTTCTCCGAAATGCTTCCCGTTCCATGCGCAGGACCCAAAAGGCAGGCAGAGCTCCGGAGTCTCAATTTGTGGATGAGAGAATGGTGCAAGGATGAGGGTTTTGGATTTGTTAGGAACTAGGGAACATTCTGGGGAAAGAAGGGGCTCTTCCAAAGGGATGGACTTTACCTTAACTGGGATGGAACCAGGCTGCTGGCATTAACCTTTAAAAAGGAGATAGAGCAGCTTTTAAACTAGATAATAGGGGAGAGCCGACAGAGCTGAAGGATACTACCAAAAAATTAAGTTAGAGCACATCAGCAGAGAGGTTCCAATAAAGACAAAGTTAGCCGAAATGCCTTTGAATACAGAGCAGACAGAGCTTAAAGATTCGAAATTACCCCTACCTACCGATAACCAGATTAATATGAATAAAATACAGTCTCTAAAATGCTTGTATGAAAATGCTAGAAGTCTAAAAAATAAGATGGGCGAGTTAGAATATATAGCACTGAATGAGAAGTTAGATATGATTGGTATCTCAGAGACATGGTGGAAGGAGGACAACCATTGGGACACTGTGATACCTGGGTACAAACTATATCGTAGTGATAGAGCTGATCAAATTGGTGGAGGGGTTGCGCTCTATGTTAGAGAGGGCATTGAGTCACAAAGGATTAAAGTTCTACAGGAAACAAAATTTGCTGTAGAATCTCTATGGATTGAAATTCCATGTAAAAAGGGGAAGGTGATGGCAGTGGGGGTGTCCCATCGAACGCCTGGCCAGAATGAACAAATGGATGATGAAATATTCAAAGAAATCAGTGAAGCTAACAAAAGTTACAGAACAATGGTAATAATGGGTGATTTTAATTAACCCGGTATTGACTGGGTCAGTGTCACGGCAGGACATGCTAGAGAGATAAAGTTTCTAGATAAAATAAATGACTGCTTCGTGGAGCAGCTGGTTCATGAACCGAAAAGTGGGGAGAAGCATTTTGGACTTACTCCTTAGTGGAACACCAGATCTGGTGCAAAAGATAAGGGTTTTGGGGCCACTTGGCTATAGTGATCATAGCATGATCATGTTTGATTTAATTCATGGAGGAGGGATGGTAAGGAAATCCACATTACTGCCTTTTAACTTTTGAAAGGGAGACTATGATAAAATGAGGAAAATAGTTAAGAAAAAACTAAAAGGAGCAATTGCAAAGGTTAAAGACTTACATTAAGCTTGGGTGTTGTTTAAAAATACTATCTTGGAAGCCCAGACCAGCTGTATTCCACGCTTTAAGAAAAGTGGAAGGAAGTCCAAAAAACTGCCAGCATGGTTTAAAGGTGATGTCAGAGAGGCCGTTGTTGCCAAAAAAGCATCTTTCAGGAAATGGAAAAAAGAGGCAAATGACGAAAACTGGAAACAGCACAAGCACAAGTTAAATGCAAGGCATTGATAAGGCAGGCAAAGAGAATTTGAGAAGAAACTTGCTGTGGAAGCAAACATGCAACTTTTTCAAGTAGATTTGTAGCAAAAAACCTGTGAGAGAGTCAGTTGGACCATTAGATGATAGAGGGGTAAAAGGGGCAGTAAGAGGGAGCAAGGCTATAGCAGAGAGACTGAATGAATTATTTGCTTCGGTCTTTACTGAGGAAGATGTAGGGGTGTTACCGATGACTGAAGTGGTATTTAAAGGTGATACTGCAGAAGAATTGAATTCGCTACACCGGGAAGATGTATTACAACTATTTGATAAACTGAAGAGTAGCAAATCACCTGGACCGGATGTTATACATCCAAGGGAGTTGAAAGAACTGAAATATGAGATTGCAGACCTGCTATTAGTAATATGTGAACTATCATTAAAATCATCTGTAATACCTGAAGATTAGAGGATTGCCAATGTAACGCCAATTTTTAAAAAGGGTTCCAGGGGTGATCTGGGATACTACAGACTTCAGTACTGTGAAAAATGGTAGAAACCATCATAAAGAACAAAATTACTCAGCATGTAGATAGTCTTTGCTTAATGGGAAACAGCCAACATGGCTTTTGACAAGGAAGATCTTATCTTACTAACCGGATATTTTTTTGAAGGTGTGAATAAACAGGTAGAAAAAGGTGAGTCAGTTGATATAGTGTATCTGGACTTTCAGAAAGGCTTTGACAAGGTCCCTCATCAGAGACCTTTGGCAAAACTAAAGAGTCATGGGATAGGAGGCAGTGTACTTTTGTGGATCAGGAACTGGTTAAAAGATAGAAAGCAGAGGGTAGGGCTAAATGGCCAATTTTCCCAATGGAAAAACGTGAATAGTGGAGTACCCCAGGGATCCGTGCTGGGTCCACTGCTTTTTGACATATTCATAAATGACCTGGAAAAGGGAATAACAAGTGAGGTTATCAAATTTGCAGATGACACAAAACTATTTAAAGTTGTTAAAACCCAATTGGATTGAGGAAAATTGCAAGAGGATCTTGATAAATTGGGAGACTGGGCATCCAAATGGCAGATGAAATTTAATGTGGACAATTGCAAAGTTATGTACCTAGGAAAGAACAACCCAAACTATGGTTACACGATGCAAGGTTCCACATTGGGAACCGCCACCCAGGAAAAAGATTTATCCGTCATTGTGGATAACATGTTAAAACTCTCCGCCCAGTGTGCAGCGGCGGCCAAGAGAGTAAATAGAATGCTAGTTATCATAAGGAAAGGAATGGAAAATAAAACAAAGGATATTATAATACCTATGTATCGTTCCATGCTGTGACTGCACCTTTGAATATTATGTGCAATTCTGTTCACCGTATCTTAAAAAGGATATAGCTTTATTAGAAAAGGTTCAGAGAAGAGCCACCAAAATGGTAAAGGGGATGGAAGGATACTCCTTTGAAGAGAGGCTAAAAAGGTTAGGGCTCTTCAACCTGGAAAAGAGACGGTTGAGGGGAGATATGATAGAGGTCTATAAATTAATGAATGGAGTGGAACGGGTAAACGTAGATCGATTGTTTACATCATAGGTGTCAAACTCTGGCCCGCGGGCCAAATTTGGCCCGTAGTGTAATTATATTTGGCCCGCGAGGCTATACCAAATGACTACTAGAGCTAGCCCGCCGGTATTATACAGCGCATTCATTCATCGCTAATACTACAAATCCCATAATGCCTTGCTGTTGTTTTGGCGCGTCAATCAGGACAGGTCCCAGAAACGCCCTCTCCTGTGTGACAGAAGTCATAGCGATCGCAAGCTACAACTGTCACTGTGGAACCCCTTCCCAAAAATGGCAAAAAGAAAGGCAGACAACAGGAACTTTCTGGACAGGTGGGAGACAGAATATTTGTTTACATATGTAAAAGACAGACCTGTTTGTCTGATTTGTGGAGTCAACGTGGCTATAACTAAGGAGTATAACATTCGACGACACTATGAAACAAAACACCATGACAAGTACAAGGACCTGGACATGACTCAAAGGAGCCAGAAAGTGGAGGAGATGAAAAGAAGTTTGGTTTCACAACAGAATATGTTCAAAAAAGCCACATCACAAAGTGAGGCTGCTGTAAAGGCTAGTTATATTGTGGCAGCAGAGATCGCAAAATCAGCCCGGCCCTTTAATGAGGGAGAGTTTGTGAAAAAGTGCATGTTGAAAGTTTGTGACATCGTGTGCCCAGAGAAAAAGCAAGCCTTTTCAAACGTGAGCCTGAGCAGAAACACAGTAGCTGATCGCACATGTGATCTTGCCACCAATCTGTATGACCAGCTTTTGGAAAAGGGAAAAGATTTCGTTGCATTCTCCCTTGCTGTGGATGAGAGCAGCGACGCATCTGATACTGCTCAGCTGTCAGTCTTCATCCGTGGAGTGGACTCAAATATGTGTGTTACGGAGGAGCTATTGGGATTCAAATCAATGCATGGCACAACCACAGGAAAGGAAATTTTTGAGGAGGTTTCCAAATGCGTAACTGAAATAAAGCTGCCGTGGGATAAACTCGTGGGATTAACGACAGATGGTGCGCCAGCGATGTGCGGTAAAACAAGTGGACTGGTGGGCAGGGTCCGGGAGAAGATGCAGGAAGAGAACTGTGCAGGTGAACTAACTGTTTATCACTGCATCATACATCAGGAATCATTGTGTGGCAAAGCCCTAAAGATGGAACATGTTATGACCACAGTAACACAAGTAGTTAACTTTATAAGAGCCAAAGGTCTAAATCACCGCCAGTTTAAGTCTTTTCTGGAGGAGTGTGGTTCGGAATACGCAGACGTGCCGTATCACACAGAGGTGAGATGGTTAAGCCGAGGAAAAGTACTGAATAGATGTTTTGAGCTGCATGAGGAAATATGTCAGTTTCTGGAAAGCAAAGGGAAGGACACAGCAGAGCTTCGGGAGAAAAAGTTTCTGTGTGAGCTGGCCTTTCTGTGTGACATCTCGAGCCATCTCGATGCGCTGAACCTGCAGCTCCAGGGGCGGGGGCGCATCATCACAGACATGTACGCTGCAGTGAGGGCTTTTAAAACTAAACTGTGCCTGTGGGAGAATCAGATGCTGCAAGGAAACCTTGGCCATTTTCCCTGCTGCCAAACCATGAAAACGCAGTTCTTTACCAACTTGTTCCCATGCGCACAGTTTGCTGAAAAACTCAGTGTACTCGGCGCTGAGTTTAGCCGGCAATTTGCCGACTTTGATGTCCAGAAATATAGGTTTGAACTGCTCAGTAATCCCTTTGCAGTTAATGTGGAAAACGCACCAACCAACCTCCAAATGGAGCTAATTGAACTCCAGTGTAATGACACGCTGAAGTCAAAGTATGATGCTGTGGGCGCCACCCAGTTTCCACAGTTCATCCCTGACACAATGCCTCAGCTCCGCACCCAAGCTGCTCAGATGCTCTCCATGTTCGGCAGCACTTATCTATGTGAGCAACTTTTCTCCTCGATGAAGATGACCAAAACATCTCACAGGAGACGTCTGACTGATGAACACCTTCGCTCGATACTGAGGATTTCCTCAGCTCAAAGCCTGAGCCCAGACATTGATGAACTATCATCCAAGAAGAGATGCCAGGTATCTGGCTTGAAAGTGAATAATCTATGCTTCGAAACTGGGTCCAATAACCACAAAAGTCCAAAGAAAACCCAGCATACAATAAACCACAAGTAAATATTTTTTTGTTGGAATGACCAGCAAAGTGTGCAGGAGTAGGCCTGCCACCACAGTGGTCGGTCCTTTTTAATCAATTATAACACAAAATTAAAACAGCTCTCATTGAAAAACGGCTGTACTTAGCTGTGCAGAAAAAATCTTCGGCTGAACGAACGTTGTTTGCAGCGATAAATCGATGTTTGCCTCAGCAGGTCAGTAAAGTAACGACGTGTCACGTTTCGGGGGTATACCTATCAACCCCCTGCTTCAGGTCAGACCTCTGAATCAGGTAAAGAATATCAGCCTGGCGTACACAGCCTGAATGGTGGTTTTTATAAATACCTGGCTGCCGGTACAAAGCACAAAATAGGACACACCTGCCCAATGTGAAGTGCCAAAAAAGGGGAACCAATCCAGTCAAAGAAGTGAAACCACCAATCAGATTCCACCTCCCGATGAGAAAGGTTAATAGGCAGTTGAAAGAACCTATCCAGAGGGAAGACCCCCCTTCTCTTGATCCAACTGAGAATCAACGAATGGTGTACCAGTCAATCTGCTGGTTTAATCCATGTGGAGATACTGAATTTAATCTAAATATCCATCTTTGTTCCAGGTTCTGCAAACGTTGAATCCGATCCCCACCACAGGGGTCTAAAGGGACATGATCGAGAATTCGCCAACGGAGATCCACAAATGAATGAGAATACTCGAGGCAGTGGCTGACTAAAGGAGCTGTCAGTGTTTGAGTGTGTATCCGGGAGGCATGTTCTGTCAATCTTAGCTTGAAAGATCGTGAAGTCCTTCCAATGTAGGGTAACTGACATGGGCATACAATCAAATATACCACATGATTAGTGGTACAATCAGTGTGCCATCGTGTGTAGTAAGATCTGTTGGTACGAGTGTCTAACCAAAAAGTACCCGTTAAAGTACCCGAACAAAAGGAGCAGGATTGACAAGAAACATGACCCGCCGATTCATCTCCCTTAGGAAGTTGGTCTAAGGGGGATCTGGTCTTAACCAAAAAGTTACGTAAGTTGAGTCCCCGGGAGTATGCAATTTGGAGCGGCTTTCGAAAACATGAGTGGATCGCTAAAATGGGCCAAAATTGATGTAGCAAACGAACCACCGCACTTGTGCCATGCATGTAGGGGAGAACCCCCGTTGTCTTCTCCTCAACCGCTGCTTGTGTCCTAGATGTCAAAAGCCATTCTCGATGTGTATTCAGTGCCCTTTTGTTGGCTAAGTAGACCACTTTAGGTGGATATCCCCTAGATAAGAGGAGAGCAGTTAATTCACACGCATGGTGTTTAAACTGCGAGAGTTCTGTACAATTCCTGCGAAGCCTCAGGAATTGACCATATGGTAAACCCCGTTTCAAGGCCGGGGGATGATAGCTGTCAAAACGAAGCAACGTGTTGCGCTGGACAGGCTTCCTGTACAAAGAGGTTAGATAGCCAGTCGGAGAGCACTCAATGGTGATGTCTAGAAATTGTATCCTTTGGGTCTCAACCTGAGAGGTAAATTGTATGTTTGACTTAAAAGAGTTTAGGGAGACTAAAAAGGTGTCCAGATTCTGCCGATTACCGGTCCATATAAAAAAGACATCGTCCAGAAAACGCTTCCAACATAGTACATAGGCGAATAATGGATGGGAGTTGATGTATAAATCCTCAAACCAAGCCATATAGATCGTGGCTATGGAGGGGGCAACCGTTGCTCCCATGGCTATTCCAAAGGTTTGTAAATAAAACTGCCCTTGGTAGAGAAAATTTTTTTTATTCAATACCAGAGCCAATAAGTCCAAAAAGAACTGCTTGGGAATGCGATTTGGTAGTGGAATTGATGAGTGTAAAAGGCCAGATAAAACCTCGCTCTGATCTATATTAGTGTAGAGAGCTTGGACGTCTGGGGTAACTAAAAATGTGCAAAGAGAAGTGTCAGAATGGACTGCCAGTTGATTCAAAAAGTCCCCCGTGTCTCTGATGTATGATGACACAGTTGTCGCGAGGGGTTTCAAAAAAAGATCGCAAAACTGGGATAGAGGTTCTAAGATAGAGTCTCTGCATGAGACAATAGGACGCCCTGGAGGATTCACCAATGATTTGTGGATTTTAGGTACAAGATAGAAAATCGGGGTCCGAGGGGATCGTTTGATCAAAAAGTCAGCCTCCTTCCGGGTCAACCAATTGCTGAGAAACGCTTGTGAGATCAGCTGAAAAATTTGGTCCTTAAGGTGAGTCGTAGGATCTTCTATAGGGGTATAATGAACCCGGTTGCCCAAATGAACTCGTATCTCTTGATCATATTGATCACTCGAAAGTAGCACCGTGGCGCCACCTTTGTCCGCCTGTCTAATGACTAGACCCGATTGAGATAACTCTTGTACTGCTTTGCGATGATCCTTAGTGAAATTCCTGTAACCCCGTATTTTTGATTGCTCCAATTATGTTAAACCTTGCAAAGTAAGTTGTTGAAACGTGGAAATAGCCGCATCAGTTTGACCTGATGGCAGCCAGTAAGAGGGATTTTTTACCAGGGAGACCTCCTCCGAAACCCCTAGATCAGCCATATGTTGTATGACTCGTAGCTTGCGAAAAAATTTATGTAGTGCCACTCGCATCTCAAACCCATCATACCGTGAGGAAGGAACAAAGGAAAGGCCCATTTCTAACACCTGAGATTCTTGAGGTGTCAAAGGTGTTCCAGAGATGTTTATAACTGACGACTCCGCGTTCGGGAGCGAGTGTCCGGGCCTTCCCAAAAATCCATCTGGTAGCCCCTAGAACGACGTGCCCGATATGAGTTGCCTCTAGGAAACTCAGTCGGCAGTTGTACTTTTTTACTATGGGCCAATTGACCGGACTCACTGGAATCAGTGTCGGAGCAATCCTCAGAACTAGGGGCAAAAGAGACCTTCTTACGAATTTGCTTGCGCGAGGGCCAATTATAGACGCAATTGTTATCGTAATCTGATTTGTCTCTTTTGAATTTTGCTATTTTAAGCCCCCGAACATGGTCACGAAAGGAGGAAAGTTGTTTATCTATTTCAGCCCATTGTGTATCAAAGCTCATAGAGGGTAATGTCTCCAAGATTTTCGCCTTCAAAACCACCGTTTGAGAGATGAGAGTCTCACTTTCCTGAAGGGATCGCTCCAAAAGTAACGCTACCAAATCAAAACTGCATTTGTTCAATATCGCATTCCATCTTGATAAAAAACCTTCATCTCCAGTAAATTGTTTGGGAGGTTTCAAAACCCGCAACCCCCTTGGTGTAACAGAGGATTTTAAGTACTGTGCCATAGCCTCCCCATGTAATTCAAAACGGATGCTCTTTTTATGTAAATCCTTAAGCTCAAGAATGGTTGGGGGTAAATCCCCTGCCGTACCTATCACCATATCACCATCAAAGAGAGATTTATATTTCTTCAACTGTGAAAGACGTTCCTCCGTGTAGGCAAAAGTAGCCGCAGCCATGGTCACACCGAAGGCAATCAAGGCACCAAAGTGAATAATCTATGCTTCGAAACTGGGTCCAATAACCACAAAAGTCCAAAGAAAACCCAGCATACACTAAACCACAAGTAAATATTTTTTTGTTGGAATGACCAGCAAAGTGTGCAGGAGTAGGCCTGCCACCACAGTGGTCGGTCCTTTTTAATCAATTATAACACAAAATTAAAACAGCTCTCATTGAAAAACGGCTGTACTTAGCTGTGCAGAAAAAATCTTCGGCTGAACGAACGTTGTTTGCAGCGATAAATCGATGTTTGCCTCAGCAGGTCAGTAAAGTAACGACGTGTCACGTTTCGGGGGTATACCTATCAACCCCCTGCTTCAGGTCAGACCTCTGAATCAGGTAAAGAATATCAGCCTGGCGTACACAGCCTGAATGGTGGTTTTTATAAATACCTGGCTGCCGGTACAAAGCACAAAATAGGACACACCTGCCCAATGTGAAGTGCCAAAAAAGGGGAACCAATCCAGTCAAAGAAGTGAAACCACCAATCAGATTCCACCTCCCGATGAGAAAGGTTAATAGGCAGTTGAAAGAACCTATCCAGAGAGAAGACCCCCCTTCTCTTGATCCAACTGAGAATCAACGAATGGTGTACCAGTCAATCTGCTGGTTTAATCCATGTGGAGATACTGAATTTAATCTAAATATCCATCTTTGTTCCAGGTTCTGCAAACGTTGAATCCGATCCCCACCACAGGGGTCTAAAGGGACATGATCGAGAATTCGCCAACGGAGATCCACAAATGAATGAGAATACTCGAGGCAGTGGCTGACTAAAGGAGCTGTCAGTGTTTGAGTGTGTATCCGGGAGGCATGTTCTGTCAATCTTAGCTTGAAAGATCGTGAAGTCCTTCCAATGTAGGGTAACTGACATGGGCATACAATCAAATATACCACATGATTAGTGGTACAATCAGTGTGCCATCGTGTGTAGTAAGATCTGTTGGTACGAGTGTCTAACCAAAAAGTACCCGTTAAAGTACCCGAACAAAAGGAGCAGGATTGACAAGAAACATGACCCGCCGATTCATCTCCCTTAGGAAGTTGGTCTAAGGGGGATCTGGTCTTAACCAAAAAGTTACGTAAGTTGAGTCCCCGGGAGTATGCAATTTGGAGCGGCTTTCGAAAACATGAGTGGATCGCTAAAATGGGCCAAAATTGATGTAGCAAACGAACCACCGCACTTGTGCCATGCATGTAGGGGAGAACCCCCGTTGTCTTCTCCTCAACCGCTGCTTGTGTCCTAGATGTCAAAAGCCATTCTCGATGTGTATTCAGTGCCCTTTTGTTGGCTAAGTAGACCACTTTAGGTGGATATCCCCTAGATAAGAGGCGAGCAGTTAATTCACACGCATGGTGTTTAAACTGCGAGAGTTCTGTACAATTCCTGCGAAGCCTCAGGAATTGACCATATGGTAAACCCCGTTTCAAGGCCGGGGGATGATAGCTGTCAAAACGAAGCAACGTGTTGCGCTGGACAGGCTTCCTGTACAAAGAGGTTAGATAGCCAGTCGGAGAGCACTCAATGGTGATGTCTAGAAATTGTATCCTTTGGGTCTCAACCTGAGAGGTAAATTGTATGTTTGACTTAAAAGAGTTTAGGGAGACTAAAAAGGTGTCCAGATTCTGCCGATTACCGGTCCATATAAAAAAGACATCGTCCAGAAAACGCTTCCAACATAGTACATAGGCGAATAATGGATGGGAGTAGATGTATAAATCCTCAAACCAAGCCATATAGATCGTGGCTATGGAGGGGGCAACCGTTGCTCCCATGGCTATTCCAAAGGTTTGTAAATAAAACTGCCCTTGGTAGAGAAAAAAATGTTTATTCAATACCAGAGCCAATAAGTCCAAAAACGTGACACGTCGTTACTTTACTGACCTGCTGAGGCAAACATCGATTTATCGCTGCAAACAACGTTCGTTCAGCCGAAGATTTTTTCTGCACAGCTAAGTACAGCCGTTTTTCAATGAGAGCTGTTTTAATTTTGTGTTATAATTGATTAAAAAGGACCGACCACTGTGGTGGCAGGCCTACTCCTGCACACTTTGCTGGTCATTCCAACAAAAAAATATTTACTTGTGGTTTATTGTATGCTGGGTTTTCTTTGGACTTTTGAGGTATCTGGCTTGGGCACATCAGATTAGATCAGTGTGCAGCAAACTGAGCAATAATTAACGTTTTCTTTATGCACTTTTTCTTGCTACTCCAAGACATGGGCTTGAATGGTTGATTAATTTTATTATTGTTATTTTATTTTAAAAATTATTATTTATTATTATTTAAATCTTATTTAATAAATGAATGTCATTGATGTTTTTTTTTATTTGAAATTGGTTTTTGCATATCTGAACTATTAAGTTATAAATTGTATAGTAATAAGTGTTGCTTCATATTCAATGTTAAAGCAAATCTTGTTTGGGTCCATATTAAAAGGTTCATTTGTTCAATGCTGGCCCGCGACTTTGTTCAAGTTTTACATTTTGGCCCACTGTGTATTTGAGTTTGACACCCCTGGTTTACATCATCAGAATATAAAAAGACTAGGGGACATGCAATGAAGCAACAGGGTAACCTATTTAAGACTAATAAGAGTGGAGGAGTAGCCTAGTGGTTAGAACACTGGCTTGGTAACCAAGCAACTAGGGTTCGATTCCCACTAGCACTCCTTGTGGCCTTGGGCAAGTCACTTAACCCTCCATTGCCTCGGAAGAAAGGCCTGGCAATCTACTTCCGGTGACACTGCCAAGAAAACCCAGGAGCTTCTGGGTCGCCAGGAGTCAGGACTGACTCGAAGGCACACATTGCATTGCAAGAGAAAATATTTTTTCACTCAACTTGTAATCAAACTCTGGAATTTGTTATTGGAGGATCTAGTAAAAGCTGTTAGTGTAGCTGGGTTTAAAAAAGGTTTGGACAAGTTCCTGGAGGAAGAGTCCATAAACCATTATTAAAAGGGACCCAGGATATCACTGCTTGACCCAATACCAGCATTGAGTAACCTGTGTCTTTTGGGGAAACTACTAGGTTCTTATGACCTAGATTGGCCACTGTTGGAAACAGGATGCTGGGCTTGATGGACCTTGGTCTGACCCAATATGGCATATCTTATGTTCTTAAGCAAAATTGCTTAACAGATATTTCTGTTCTGTGTTCACAGATGAAGGGCCGGGAGGAGGACCTCAAACAACACCCACAAACAGGAACAAAAGTGAGGGGCATCTCAAATTATTTTCAGAAGACTGTGTTTGTGAGGAATTAGCTAAGCTAAGAGTGGACTAAGCGATGGGACCAGATGGGATACATCTGAGAATACTGAAGGAACTTGGGGACGTTCTAGCAGCTCTATTGACTGACCTTTCAATGCCTCTTTGGAGTCAGGGGTGGTGCCAGAGGGCTGGAGAAAGGCACATGTGGTATTTTTACACAAATGTGGAAGTAAGGATGTGATTGAAAACCATAGGCTAGTTAGTTTAACCTTGGTGGTGAGTAAATTATTGGAAGTGCTGCTGAAAGAGAAAATAGTGAAGTTTCTGGAGTCCAACGGATTACCGGATCCGAAGCAGCATGGATTCACCAGGGGCAGGTCTTGTCAAGACAAATCTGATTGATTTCTTTGACTGGGTGACCAGGGAGTTTGGTTGAGGGAGAGCCCTAGATGTGGTGTATTTAGATTTCAGTAAAGCATTTGACATTGCTTCACACAAGTGACTTATAAACAAACTGAGCACCCTAGGGATGGACCCTATAATTACTGCTTGGGTTAGAAATTTGTTGAGTGGGAGGCGAAAAAGGGTAGAGGTAAATGGAGTTCACTCTGAGGAGAAGGAGGTGCTGTGGGGATCTGTCCTTGGTCCAATTATTTTTAACATCTTTGTTAGTGATATTGTGGAAGGACTGTCGGGCTAGATTTGCCTCTTTGCGGATGATACCAAAATCTGCAATAGAGTAGACACCCAGGAAGGTGTAGATAACATGAGGAGGGATCTTGCTAAGCTTGAAGAATGGTCTAGAATTTGGCAGTTGAGATTTAATGCTAAAAAATGTAGGGTCATGCATTTTGGCTGCAACAATCCAAGGGAGCAGTACAGTATAAAGGGTGACACATTTCTGTCCATGAAAGAAGAACGGGACCTAGGCGCGATTGTGTCTGACTATCTCAAAATAGCTAAACAGGTAGAAAAGGCAACAGCGAAAGCTAGAAGGATGCTTGGGTGCATAGGAGAGGAATGGCCAGAGAAGAAAGGAAGTGATAGTGCCTCTGTATAAGTCTTTAGTGTGACCTCATTTGAAGTATTGTGTGCAATTCTGGAGACTGCACCTTCAAAAGGATATAGGCCGGAGTTGGTGCAGAGGGTGGCTACTAAAATGGTTAGTGGTCTTTGTTATAAAGCATATGAGGACAGACGTAAGGATATTAATATGTATACTTTAGAGGAAAGGCGGGTCAGAGGTGATATGATTGAGATGTTTAAATATCTCCATGGTATACATGCACAGGAGGAGATTCTCTTTCGATCGAAAGCTAGCTGTATGATGGGACATAGGATGAGGGTGAAAGGGGATAGACTCAGGAGTAATATGTGGAAATATTTCTTTACAGAAAGATTGGTAGATGTGTGGAATAGTCTTCCAGTGGAGGTGGTAGAGATGAGGACAGTATCTAAATTCATAAAAGCATGGGACAAACACAGAGGCTCTCTAAAAGAAAAAGAGGACTCTTGTAGTGGTTGAAATGGAAGGGCAGAGTAAATAGGCCATGTGATCTCGTTCTGCCGCCTGTTTCTATATTTCCAAACCCCCTCACCTCTTTCTCATCATTAGGACACTCTCTCCCCCCCCTCCCCACTTCCCTCAGACTGTCTCTCTCATCATCGTGGTCTCCCCTGCATCCCCCAATCTCTGTCTCTGTCTGTCTCTCTCTCTCTCATCATCACGACCCCTTCTGCTTCCCTCCAGTCTCTCTCATTATCACATCCCCACTGCATCCCCCAGTCTCTCTCTCTCTCTCTTTTCATCACAATCCGCCCTGCTTCTCGCCATCTCTTTGTCTCATCATGATTCCCCTGCTTCTCCCAGTCTCTGTTTCTCTTATCATGATCCCCTTAATTAACCAGTCTTTCTGTCTCTCATCATGATCCCCTCCACCCCAGCTTCCCTCAGTCTCTGCCTCTCTCTCTCATTATGACCCCCCTCTTTTTACCAGTCTCTGTCTCTGCCTCTCTCTCTCTCTCTGATCTCTGCTTCCCCTAGTCTCTCTTACACTCAGCAGCAGCCATTGTTGTTCCCTTCCTGGCTAACATCAATAAGCAACATAAGAAACTCACCCTAGCACTCATCTTCAAGACTGATGGGACAGTGCAGCGCACTGTGAAGAAAAAGCATGCACAGCTGGTTTCAGAATCCCGATGAGCAGCCACTGCCACACCACGCCACACAGTTCCTGCATGTGAAGTCATGCACAGCGTGGCTTATTCAATGTGGCTGCAACTGCCCTGCCAATGCCACAAATATTTCACTACCTCAGACTCCTGATTGGCCAGAGGAAGACCAGAGGGCTATGTGGATGAAGTCCCATGCAGTAAGTAAATCTAAAGCTTACACTAAGAATTTTTTTTGAGGGGACTCCAGCCAGAAGTGGGAGGGCCTGGGCCCCTGAAGCCCTCCCATAGCTATGCCCTTCTTTACAATAAGTCTGGCACTGGATTCTGGACGGATTCAGCTCACAGCTATTTCAGCAGTAGCTTAAGACAATTTGCATTAAGGTACGGTAAGTATTTTGCTGTCCTTGGACTTACAATCTAAGTTTGTACCTGAGGCAATGGAGGGTTAAGTGTCTTGCCCAAACTCACAAGGAATGTTGGTAGAATTTGAACTATGGCTTCCCTGCTTCTCAGGATTAGTGACAGCTCATAGAGGTAATATATATTCTAATCATGTTTAATTTATCGTTGAATTACCAAAAGGCAACGGATGTGGAGCATAATAGCCATTTGGCAACCTACAAAAAAACCTCTAAGCACATCATTTTATGGTGGCCAGTAACCACAAGATTTCTGTTACAATGTTGCTGAACACCACTGTTGACATGGCTATCAAGAAGATGCTGGACTGGGGGACTAGGTTTGACTTGTAGCCAAGTGTTAAGGTACCCACATATATTCCCAGAATGCTGCAAATAATGTTCTATTTAATATATTGTATTAATTTTGGGTATTACTTTGGGGTATGTTTACTAAACTGCGTTAGTGCGATTCGCGTTAGGAGCCGCGTTAGAGACAGAAACCCCAAATAAGGACATGGGCGATACATCGTTGCCGAGAAAGTGCCGAGAACGCGCGCTACAAGGCAACATAAATGAACGAGCGCTACAGGGCACGTTACCGCGCGTTAATCTTAAGAAGGCGCGCAGACATACAATCACAGCAACAGAGCTGTAGCACAATGGTTACAACACTGACTGATGGTACAGAGGTCATGGGTTCGATTCCCCAGTTGGTCCAATGTATAAGGCTGGCTGAGGCAGCACCCTTTACATTTAAGTAGTGATTGTTGAGGCATTTGACATGTATTTTAATTTGTGCTGCCAGCAAACACACCCTCACGGTGGCATAACCTAAGGTGCTGCATAAGGCACCCCATAAGGCACTCCATAAGGCACATTATAAAGTGTACTGTCCGCCAAGGCACCCTATAATGTCCCCTATAGGACACCTTATAAGGCTGTGAACAAAGCCCTGGCTGGCTGCAGGACTGCACGTCACCACACAAACTGTCTGCTGTGGTTACCAGGATAGGGTTAACCCACGCGTACCCATGATGCACTGCACATGCAAATCAGCAGTCGAGAGATGGGCACAAGATTGGGTATGCACCCCCACAGCACCTCGGCCAGGTAGGAGGAACAGACCGTGTGTGGTACTGCCACAGAGTAGCCACAGACAGTCACATTGTGCAGGTACTGTGCCCACCCGGAGGTTGAGGTGGGGCACCCAGCACCAGGTCCACAGCACCTTTCATGGCTGAACTATGCCATGCTGCAGGTCCCCATCAATGTTGATAGGTAGTTCCGTTAGACACACCTAGGATACATCTGTGCCCTGCTGTATGTCTCGGTCATGTCTAGTCCTTATGGGCGATGATGCACCCAGAATAGTGCATATCCTGTGTTGGTGCCATGGTTACCTGCTGTAGGTGAGGGGGGGTGTATGGACCCATGGGCAGACCATGTACCACCACACAACCCACCCTCTGGGGCTCAGAGTGGGAAACAGGATCACCCACCAATAGATACACAGTCTACCTCCCTGCAATGGTAGCTGTAGAGGGGACCATCAACCCCAGTCCTGCTGGGGAACAGACTGAGCGGTACACATCCGTAACGCAGTAGCAGACAGATGGCAGGCCTGGAAATGCTCAGCTGCCCCCCACCATTATCTGACATTCTCCAGCAGCAAGCCTCCAGCCGCTGCACCCTGCAAGGTGTTCCAGCAAGACACATACTAGCTGCAGACAGTCCGCCAGCTAGTCCATAGTGCATGGTCCTGGAGGAGCTGCATGTACCCAGAACGGGGATGTCAGCATACACACCAAGCAGATAAGTCAGTGATTGGGCCCCAAAAGAAAACCCATATATATCACATGAGAGAAATGCTATATAGCACTATGGGGGAACCTAGCCATGCCATGGTCACTGCTCAGTCAGGGTGAGAGTGACCGTCCAGCAGGACATGCTATGGCCACCCTGTCCGTGCAGGTGGTACCGGGCACTACAATGTCCGAGCCATTGCCCTATGCCCTGTGCAGATGCGGCCAGGCCAGGCCACCCTATCCAGGCTTTTCCCACGGTACCTTGCTCCTCATTTTGCACATTGGCAGGCCAATACTAGCAACAGAGCTAGCAGTGTGGGCTGTGGAGGGTGTTGGCAGCCACCACACACTGGATAGACAGACACACACTCCCCACACCTATGCCAGCATTGTGCAACTATAGAGGTGTTGGGCAGCCGAGGCCACCACACCAGTCCTGGGCACAGGGCAGGCATGGCTATGGTACGCAATACTGTAGGAGTCACTCCCCAGGTTGGTAAACACTGTCAGACACAAGACCTGTAGCACACTCCACAGACATCAGAAAGGTTGGTATGATGCAGCTCACTCAGAATATTGTACTTAACCTAGGAATTGCTATCTGCCAGTAATCATAGCAACCTCTTTAAAGATGTGTACCATATTCCCAGGTTTAGGGTGGCATTACTAAGGTATGCAAGTGCTAGTATTGGGAGATGCACGCAGAGCCCAGAGTCCTGCCTCTCCAGGAGGCTTTGGATAATGGGGCCTGTGGGTGCGGGTGTGTCTGCCCCTGTTGGCTGCTGCTCTACGGCAGAGGTTCCCAACTCCAGTCCTGCGGTGGCAAACACTGTTCGGGTTTTCATGCTGTCCCTCATGAATATGCATGAGATACATCTGCATACCATGGGGGTGGCGCATAGAAATGCAGCACAGGCATCTTTATCAGAGGCAGCATGGAACCGGAATGTTGTTTGGCCCTCAAGGACTGCATTTGGGAGACTCTGCTCTAGGTAATGTGCATGTATATGGTGTCCGTGCTCTGTAGGGTAAAATGTGGGTGTCTTGGGCATGTTTACGTCATCTGCAATAAAGGTTCTGTCTGTATTAGCACGTTGTAGTAGTGGGTAAAATATGGGGACTGGGTTGGCAGGAACCACAGCTGGGACTTGAACCTGTGACCTTTTGCGTCTGAATACACTGGTTTTGTGCACTGCACCACCTTGTTGCCACAGAGTCTGTACATTCCTTGGTGATACCAGGGCTCGTCTGTTGCAGTATACGGCACCCACCTACACAGGGCTAGGCCACGGTCTGCTCTGGGCAGCTGCCACTGCCCCCTCCACCACCAGTATCCCTCAGCCACCATGCTGACATGCCCTTCTGCTGGTGGAGCTGGTGGTGCGCAGTCTCAGGCCATCCAGTGTGCAGGTAGGCGGCTGCCTATGGTGCGTGTTCTGGGGTAGGGGTGCCTGCATAGACGTCCATGCTCCCCCCCCAGCCCCGCCTGCCAATGTTCCGTGCCCTTGGGTGTTGCTGTTGGGTACTATCCCCTGTGACACTTTGGGAAACACACTCGTGTCCATGTTGGGCCTTCAGCAGTTGCTGTCTGGCTGCTCCACTGTTTCAGCATTCATATGGGCCACCTAGGCATCACCCTAGTCCACACTGTGGCCCAGTTCCACCACAGCATGTGCCGCCTGCGGCCCTCTGTATCCCCTTCTCCGGCATCTGTCCAGTTGCTCTTCCGACATGCCCGCCCTGATGTTGCGGGACATGTGCACGCCATAGGAACCCTGTCCGATGGTGGGGGAAACCCTGAGCAGCGCTATTTCACTGTGGGCCCATTCACCTTGTATGGGGACGGAGTATAGACCCTTCCACGATTTATATCTGTTCTATGGAGCTTACTCGGGGGGGGGGGAGGGGTTGATGTTTCTCATTGATACCACTATTGGCCAGCTTGGTTATTGTTTTTTTCCAGTTTGTTGGGGTCATTTTCAGTGTTTCTGTGCCCTTTTGTTCTGTGCACATGTATCACACTTATCACTTTGTTTTGGTTTACCTGCCTGGGCTGTACATTGCTGACACTGAAATGGTTTCTCTCCCCTGTAATGTGCATTTAACGGCAGGTTTTCATTCGCGTTGGAATTCAGCTCTGAAATCAGCGCGTTAGTATGAAGGGAGCCTCTCCCCGCCCACTCTCCGCCCATTGACCCCTTCTCTCCGCCCTCTCTCCACCTTCTGCGGTGTTTTACCGTGCCGCGGGGCATTACGATCGTTAGTGCATCATAACGCGCGTTATGTAACGTTAACGATTGTTAGCGCATCATAACACGCGTTATGATGCGCTAACGATCGTTAACGTTACATAACGCGCGTTAGTCACGATTACCGCAGTTTAGTAAACATACCCCTTTGTTTTATGTGGCACATAATCCCTGGAGTCTATTCAATGTGCATATTACCATCACTAACAGAGGTATTAGAGAAAGGATAGCTGGTGCAGCTGCAGCAGAGCCACTCAGTGAAGAAGTCTTTCCCTGCTGTGTTCAAAAGTGCCACTATTGTCCTTTTACTGCTGACATAGGTATTGCCCCCACCCCAAGCATTTTAACTGCATCTTAATTGTTCCTGCCCCCCTCCTGCCCCTCACTCCCGCCCCTCCCCATTCCCTTACCGCACTTACCCCAGTTAAACCGACACCTCCTCCTTGTATATAGCTCATTTTGTACATAGCACATCTTGTATATAGTTATATTACAATTACACCTACTTAAACGCATTGTAACTTCCACTGCATGCCTACACCCTCGCACCATATAACCTATTTGGATTGAATTGTAAACCACTTTGATTTAAGGATAAAGCGGTATAAAAATCCTTTAAAATAAATAAATAAATACAACTTGCCCCACCCTACCCCAGTCCTGCCCTAGCCCTTCCTACTTTAGCCTTGCCCTAACCCCACCCCACTTTAGCCTCCCCAAACAGCTGAGTCACTGACTGCCTATGGGAAACAGTATATGCACTGGCAAGGCACTGATAAGGAAAGCAAAAAGAGAATTTGAAAAAAAGCAAGCCATAGAGACAAAAACTCACAATATAACCTTTTTCTGGTACATACAAAGCAAAAAGCCAGGGAAGGAGTTAGCTGGACAATTAGATGATCAAAGGGTAAAAGGGGAAGACGGGACAAGGTTATGGCTGAGAGACTAAATGGATTCTTTGCTTCAGTCTTTACTAGAGGAAGATGTGAGGAATCTACCCATGGCAGAAAGGGTATTTAATGTTGATGAGTCTGAAGAGTTGAAAGAAGTCTTAGTGAACCTGGAAGATGTAGCAGAACAAATTAATAAACTAAAGAGGAGCAAATCACAGGGACCAGATGGTATACATTCTAGAGTGCTGGGAGAACTAAAAGATGAAATTGCAGAGCTATTATTAATGATTTTTATCTTCTCATTAAAATCATCTATGGTACCAGAAGATTGGAGAGTGGCCAACGAAACACCTATTTTTTAAAAAGAGCTCCAGGGGTGAGTCAGGAAAACACAGACTAGTGAGCCTAATGTTAGTGCCAGGCAAAATCATGGCACTACTAATTAGAACAAAATTACTGGTCACATGGACAGATATAGTTTAATGGGACAAAGTCAAGGGAAATCTAGCCTCACCAACCTGCTCCATTTCTTTGAAAAACGTGAAAAAACATATAGACAAAGGTGAGCCAGTTTATACAGTGTTTTCAGACTTTCAGAAAGCATTTGATAAAGTCCCACATCAAGACTCCTGAGGAAATGACATGGCATAGGAGGCAATGGCCTATTGTGGATTGGAAACTGGTTGAGAAATATAAAACAGAGAGTAGGGATAAATGCTCAATTTTCTGAATGAAAGAAGGTCTAGGGGACTAGGAGGACACACCATAAATCTACAAAGTAGCATATTTAAAACAGATAGGAGAAAATGTTTCTTTCTTTCAACATATAATTTAGGGGGTATGTTTACCAAGCAGTCTTAACGTGCGCCCGACGTTAGTGTGCAGGATGCCATAAAAGGAGTGGGCGTGTCGGTCTTAACGTAGCAGTTCTGGTTACCATGCGATAAGGTACCTTTTCGTGCGATAGAGGGAGCTGTGGCACATCAACGCGCGTTAGCCTTAAGTAGGCGCGCTGACTTGCAAACACAGCAAGAGAGGTGTAGCACAATGGATAATGCAATGACTGCTGAACAGGGTTCATGAGTTTGATTCCCCAGTGGGGTTAATGAATAAGGCTGTCTGAGACATAGCTCTTTACTCTAAAGCAGTGCTGCAGGAGGAATCTTCCTTTTTACATTAAACCAGTGCTGCAAAAGGACTGTTCCTTCTGTACTTTAAACCAGTGCTGCAGGAGGAATGTTCCTTTGTACTTTAAATCAGTGTTGCCAGCAAAAACACCCTCACAGTGCTGTAATCCTCATGTGCAGTGCAGCATGGGTACGAGTGGATTAACCCTATCCTGGTAACCACAGAAAGTCTGTGTGGTGACCTGCAGTCCCTCTGTAGCCAGCCAGGGTTTTGTTTGCAGCTGTAGCCCACTGGTTATTTCACTGCCTGTAGAACCAGAGGTTGTGGGTTTGAGTCCACAGTGGGGGTATTTATTAGGGCTGTCTGGGGCAGTTTTGTTTTTTTAATTTAAATCAGTACTGACAGCAAACAAACCCTCACAGTGCTGTAATCTTCAGGTGCCCCATAAGGCGCCTTATAAGGCACCTGAGGATTACAGCACTGTGAGGATGCTTTTGCTGGCAGTCCTGATTTAAATTAAAAAGGAAACTGCCCCAGACAGCCCTTATAAATAACCCCACTGTAGAATCAAACCCACAATTGCTGGCTCCACAGGCAGTGAAGTAACCAATGGGCCACAGCTCTATAGCTGCAAACAAACCCCTGGCTGGCTACAGAAGGATTGCAGGTCACCACACAGACTGTCTGCTGTGGCTACCAGGATAGAGTTAATCCACTCGTACCCATGATGCACTGCACATGCAAAGCAGCCCTCTACAGATGATCACAAGATGGGGTATGCACCCCCATAGCACCTAGGCCTGGTAGGGGGTACTGACCGTGTGTGTTACTGGCACAGAGTAGCTACAGGCCGTCACAGTGTGTGGGTCCTGTGCTCACCCTGAGGGTGAGGTGAGGCGCCCAGCACCATGTCCACAGCACTTGTCTTAGCTGAGATAGGCTATGCTGCAGTCCCCATTGGTGCCAGTGTGTGGTAGGTAGTCCCTTCAGACACACTTATGATACACCTGTGTCCATTTGTATATCCCAGTCACATCTAGACCTTGTGGACTATGATGCCCCCGGAATAGTGCATATCCTGTGTGGGTGCCATGGCCACATGATATATGTACCGGGGAGAGGGGGTGTTTGTACCCATAGGCGGATTATATAGTACCACCCAACCTGCCCTCTGGAGCTCAGGTCTCCCAACAACAGATCCACATTCTACATCCCTGCAATGGTGGCAGGAGAGAGGACCATCAACCTTAGTCCGGCTGGGGTACAGACAACATACAGGGCAGTCCAGTACGCATCCATAAGGCAATAGCAGACAGACAGTAGGGCTTGAAATGCCCAGCTGCCCCCACCACTATCTGACATTTTCCAGCAGCAAGCACAGTGAGTCCCCAGCCGCTGCACCCTGCAAGGTGTTCCAGCCATACACATACTAACTGCAGACAGTCTGCTAGCTAGTCTATAGTGCATGTTGCATGTTACCGGAGAAGATGTGTGCACCCAAAACTGGGATGTGAGCACACCCACCAAGCAGATATGTCATTGATTGGGCCCCAGAAAAAGAACCCATATATATCACTGGATCAAAATACTATTATAGTACTATGGGGGATCCTAGCCATGCCGTGGTCACTGCTCAGTCAGGGTGAGAGTGACCTCCCAGCAGGACATGCTGTGGCCACCCTGTCTGTGCAGGTGGTGGCCGGGCACTACAATGTCCCAGCCAGTGCCCTATGCCCTGTGCAGATGCATCCTGCCAAGGCCGCCCTGTCAGGGCTATAACCACAGTACCTTGCTCCTCATTATGCACATTGGCAGGCCAATACTGGCAACAGTGCTAGCAGTGTGGGCTGAGGAGGGTGTTGGCAGCCACCACACACTGGATAGATAGACACACACTCCCCACGCCTATGCCAGTATTGAGCAAATATAGAGGTGTTTGGCAGCCCTGGCCACCGCACCAGTCCTGGGCACAGTGCAGGTATGGCTATGGTACGCAATACTGTAGGAGTCACTCCCCAGGGTGGTAAACACTGTCAGACACAAGATCTGTAGCACACTCCACAGACATCAGAAAGGTTGGTATGATGCAGCTCACTCAGCAAATTGTGCTTAACTTAGGAATTGCTATCTGCCAGTAATCATGGCAACCTTTTGATAGATGTGTACTGTATTCCCAGGTGTAGGGTGGCATTGCTAAGGTATGCAAGTGGGAGTATTGGGAGATGCACACAGGGCCCAAACTCCTGCCTCTCCAGGTGGCTTTGGATAATGGAGCCTGTGGGTGCGGGTGTTTCTGCCCCTGTTGGCCTCTGCTCTAGGGCAGAGGTTCCCAACTCCAGTCCTGGTGGGCCAAACACTGTTCGGGTTTTCATGCTGTCCCTACTGAATATGCATGAGATGCATCTGCATACCATGGGGGTGGTGCAGGGAAATGCAGCACAGGCATCTTTATTATAGACAGCATGGAACCTGAAAGGTGTTGTGCCCTCCAGGACTGCATTCGGGAGACTCTGCTCTAGGTAATGCGCATGCTTATGGTGTCTGTGCTCTGTAGGGTAAAATATAGGCGTTTGAGGCATGTTTATGTTCTTTGCAATAAAGGTTCTGTCTTTACTACCACGGTTTAGTAGTGGGTAAAATATGGGGACTGGGTTGGCAGGAGTCACAGCTGGGACTTGAACCTGTGACCTTCTGAACACACTGGCTGTGTGCACTGCACCACTGTGTTGCCACAGATATAGTGCATTTCCTGGGGATTTCATGACTGTTCATCAGACAGGGCCTGTCTGTTACAGTGCACGGCACCCACCTACACAGGGCTAGGCCATGGTCTGCTGTGGGCAGCTGCCACTGCCCCCTCCACCACCAGTACCCCTCTGCCACCATGCTGACATGCCCTTCTGCTGGTGGTGCTGGTGGTGCACCATCTCAGGCCATCCAGTGTGCAGGCAGGTGGCTGCGTATGGTGTGGGTTCTGGGGTAGGGGTGACTGCATAGCTGTCCACGCGTCCCCCCAGCACCGCCGGCCAATGTTCTGTGCCCTTGGGGGTACCTGCTGGGTACTATCCCCTGTGACACTGTGGGAAACACACTTGTGCCCATGTTGGGCCCTCATCAGTTGATGCCTGGCTGCTGTACAGTTTCAGCATTCCTATGGGCCACCTAGGCATCACCCTAGTCCACACTGTGGCCCAGCTGCACCACAGCATGTGCCGCCTGCAGCCCTCTGTGTCCTCTTTTCCGGCATCTGTCCAGTTGCCCATTCTGACATGCCCGCCCTGCTGTTGCGGAACATGTGCACGCCATACGTAACCTGTCCAGTTCCAAGGGAATGCCCTGATCAGCGCTATTTCACTGTGGGATCATTCACCTTGTATGGGGACAGAGCATGGCCCTTCCGAGGTTGGTATCTTTTTTGTGGAGCTTTATCGGTAGTGTTTTTTGCTGTTTCCCATTAATATCACTATTGGCCAGCTTGGTTAATTTTTTTCCCATTTCGTTATGGTCATTTTCAATGTTTAATTGCCCTTTTGTTCTGTGCACATGTATCATACTTATCACGTTCTGTAGGTTTCCCTGCCTTTGCTGTACATTGCTGACGGAAATGGTTTCTCTTCCCTTTAAATCAGTTCTAACGCGAGGGTTTCACTGGCGTTAGTTTTCAGCCCCGGAATCCACAGCGTTAGTGTGCAGGGAGCCTCTCCCCTCCCACTCTCCACCCATTGACCCCTTTTCTCCGCCCCTGGGGAGCCTTCCTCCACCCTCCGGGTGCCTTTCTCCTCCCTTCAGCGCTCGTTTGCGCCGCTGAGTGCGTTACCACGCGATAAAGCACCTTATCGCCCGGTAAAGTGCCATTATCGCGCGATAAGGTGCCTTATCGCGTGATAACGTGGCAGAGCGCACATTAAGACGGTTTAGTAAACATACCCCTTAGTCTTTGAATCTCATTGCTGATGCATATGGTAAAAAAAAAATAGTGCAGCTGGATTAAAAAAAGGTTTGGACAAATTTCTGGAGGAAAAGTCCATAAATCGTTATTGAGGTAGTCCAAGAAAAAAAACACTGCTTATCCCTAAGGATAAGTAGCTTGGAACTGGCTAATTTTGGCATACCCCAAGAATTGGTATTGGGACCAGTGCTTTTTAACATAATTATAACTTGTAAATGCTGGAATTGGGAACAACCTGAAAGGTGTTGTGCCCTCCAGGACTGCATTTGGGAGACTCTGCTCTAGGTAATGCGCATGTTTATGGTGTCTGTGCTCTGTAGGGTAAAATATAGGCGTTTGAGGCATGTTTATGTTCTTTGCAATAAAGGTTCTGTCTTTACTACCACGGTTTAGTAGTGGGTAAAATATGGGGACTGGGTTGGCAGGAGTCACAGCTGGGACTTGAACCTGTGACCTTCTGAACACACTGGCTGTGTGCACTGCACCACTGTGTTGCCACAGATATAGTGCATTTCCTGGGGATTTCATGACTGTTCATCAGACAGGGCCTGTCTGTTACAGTGCACGGCACCCACCTACACAGGGCTAGGCCATGGTCTGCTGTGGGCAGCTGCCACTGCCCCCTCCACCACCAGTACCCCTCTGCCACCATGCTGACATGCCCTTCTGCTGGTGGTGCTGGTGGTGCTCCATCTCAGGCCATCCAGTGTGCGGGCAGGTGGCTGCGTATGGTGTGGGTTCTGGGGTAGGGGTGCCTGCATAGCTGTCCACGCGTCCCCCCAGCACCGCCGGCCAATGTTCTGTGCCCTTGGGGGTACCTACTGGGTACTATCCCCTGTGACACTGTGGGAAACACACTCGTGCCCGTGATTAACTTTGCAGATGACATCAAATTATTCAGAATTGTTAAATCACATGTGGATTGTGAGAAACTGCAGGAAGACCTTGTGAAACTGGGAAACTGGGCATCCAAATGGCAATGAAATTTAAGTAGGACAAGTGCAAACTGATGCATTTAGGGAAAAATAACCCATACTAGAGATGCACAATGCTAGGTTCCACGTTAGGAGTCACCACCCAAGGATCTGGGTGTGATCATAGGCAATACATTGAAATCTTCCATTCAGTGTGCGCCAGCAGCCAATAAAGCAAACAGAATGTTAGGAATCATTAGAAAAATATATCATAATGCCTCTGTATTACTCCATAGTATGATTGCATCTTGAGTACTATGTGCAATTCTGGTTTCTCCATCTCAAGAAAGATATAGAAAAATTAGAAAAAAGTATAGAGAAGGGCGACCAAAATGATAAAGGGGATGAAATGATTCTCCTATGAGGAGTCTAAAGGGGTTAGGGCTCTTCAGCCTAAAGAAGAGACAGCTGAGGAAGATATGATAGAGGTCTATAAAATCCAGAGTGAAGTGGAATGGGTAGACACAAATCAATTGTTTACTCTTTCAAAAAATACATGGACTAGGGGACATGCCATAAAGCTACAAAGTTAATTAATTATATATAAATTACTCCAAACGAAACTGACTACTGCAGCAAAAATCCGGAGGGTTTACTTTCAATTCAGTTTAAATGCCTGGAATTTGTCTCAGACTAGTCGGCTGCCTATGTAGGATATTAAATGCTCTGAAATATCCAACGGCGCCTAATGGCATCAATGACTCATTCCGGCATGTTTTAACTTTTCTTAACACCCTCTCTCCATTGCTTATTCTTAACTTAATGTTTGGTGATAATAAAGCAAACACTTAACTTTCGTGTAATTTTCTGTGTATTTTAAAGTTTCATCTTCTGATGATCTTATCTTCTATTCCTCAATGATATTTGTTTCTTTCTCCCAACGCCTCATTAACAACGTTGTAATTGCGTTTCTCCCAACATTTTGAGGTTCTTCAGGGGATGTGGTTCCAACCAGCCAAGTGCTTAACCAGTATTAGCCGATGCTGCGTACTGCTGTCTTAACCAGACATTTTAACCTTTTACACCTTTTATGTTCTTTAGTCTTTTCAGCGAAGAACAAGACTTAGGGGAGGAAGGGGAAAGGAGCAATACTGGACTGAGTGCTAAAGAGGGGCGGGGGGGGGGGATGTTAAACATGGTGGGAGAGGCCATGGGGGTAGTTGGCAAGCAAATGAGCAAGCAGAGGTTGGAATAAAGCTGGGGATGTAGTAAAAAGAGGGCAATAGGAGCCTGGGTGATGATTACAAGCAGAAGAAAGGGACTGAAGAGAATATCTGACAGGGAAGGCACTGAGACTGGTGATAGGGTAATGGGGTGAGAGACAGAAAAGTGGATGAGGGCTAGGAAGGGAGTGAGTACGGATGGTGCCAGCGAGAGGAGAAGGAGGAGGATGTATAAAAGATAAAAGGGAATGAGGCGTTGTGGAAGGAGTGAGGGAGAGTGAGGGAGAATATCTGGGAAGGAGATCAGTGAAGGAGATGGAAAATTGATAGGTAAAAAGAATAAGACCGAGGAATGGAAGTTGAGAAGGAGGGTATAATTTGAGTGAACATACATAAAAGAAAGAAGTGAAAGGGAATTTCAGAGACAGGTGTATGGGAGGAATGGATAAAAACTGGAAGAGAGTAGAAATGCTAAATGGGCAGCACACCCTGAAAAAAGTAAGAAGGAAACAGGTAGAAAAAAGCAGAAAAGACAGACTGGGACTCACACAACTGAAAAAGTAGAATGTGCAGACAAAAAAGGTAGAAAAAGTATTTTATTTTGAATTAATTGGAGTATGTCAGCTTTAGGAAATGTGAATCTCTGAGGTCTTTGTATTTTGCTCAGAACAAGAGGAAATGCATTTCTGTTTCTATTTGTTCAGTGTTGCACTTTATCTTTATTTCTAATCTTGATATACCGCTCAGGCAGGAGCATCAGGGCTGTTTACAAAAAAGTAAAATTAGCTGCAAAATGGAAGAACAGAAAAGAACACCAATATTAGACAGGACAGAGGAGGACAGTATTAATTATGGGGTGTGAGAGGGGATAGAGGAGAACATAATAAGAGAAGAAGGGGGAGCATCAGGTCGGGGCTGAGGGAGATGGAGCATTAGATTGAGACTGAGGGAGGGGAGATCAAAGGCAGAGCATGGGTGTTTGGCATATTCTTGAATTTTGGAAATGAAAGTTCTCTGAGGAGTGTGGTGGAAAGAGAATTCCAGAGTGTGGATCCCAGAAAGAAGAAGGCAGAATTGTTGGTGAGTTCTGGTTGTGCACATGAGATTGGAGGAAGTAATAAATAGGTGGTTAATGTGAATGGACTGTAGAAGGTGATGCGGAGTGTGAAAATAGATGAGGATGGCAAGATGTTGTGGGGAAATGGCGTGTATGACTTTATAAGAACATAAGAACATAACATAAGATATGCCATACTCGGTCAGACCAAGGTCCATCAAGCCCAGTATCCTGTTTCCAACAGTGGCCAATCTAGGTCATACGTACCTAGCAGTTTCCCCAAAAGACACAGGTTCCACAATACTTGTACTGGGTCAAGCATTGATATCCTGGGTCCCTTCTTAATAATGGTTTATGGACTTTTCCTCCAGGAACTTGTCCAAACCTTTTTTAAACCCAGCTACACTAACAGCCTTTACTACATCCTCCGGTAACAAATTCCAGAGTTTGATTACACGTTGAGTGAAAAAATATTTTCTTTTATTAGTCTTAAATAGTTTACCCTGTAGCTTCATTGCATGTCCCCTAGTCTGTCTATATTCTGATAACGTAAACAATCGATCTACGTTTACCCGTTCCACTCAGTTCATTAATTTATAGACTTCTATCATATCTCCCCTCAGCCGTCTCTTTTCCAGGTTAAAGAGCCCTAACCTTTTTAGCCTTTCTTCATAGGAGTATCCTTCCATCCCCTTTACCATTTTGGTGGCTCTTCTCTGAACCTTTTCTAATAATGCTATATCCTTTTTAAGATACGGCGACCAGAATATACAGCCGCAAATTCAGACAGGCAAGCAGCCAGCCTGCCTTCCCCCACAATGGGAGAGCTCCTCTGCAAAACGTTGCTTAGGGGAACCCTATTAGAACATACGCCACAGACCTCAGGCTCTTGCCAGGTGTACCTCCAGTATCTAGGAGTAGCTCACAGGCTTCGCATCTCTTGCTTTCCACTTGCTGAAACAGCCCCCATGGGGCGATTGTTCAGGGATTCTAATGACCTCTTATTTGCCCTTATGTTGCCCTTGAGATTGATGCTCTCACTTTCCCTCCTAGCCTGGTAAACTGACTAAAGGTAAGATTCTAGCCTAAGTTCTAGTAGGGAGAGGGTGAGAGAGTTTTAATGGTAAGTAGAAGGGGGGTGTCAATGGAAAGTCAGGAGAAGGGGAAAATGGGTGCCTAATGGTAGATGGGATACTGCATGGGAAAGAGGATGCCTTGATGGAAAGGGGTTGCTTCATGGAAATGAGTGCACCTTCATGGGAAAAAGAGGAAAGCGGATGCCTTGATGGGAAGGATGATGTGGAAACAGGGTGCTATGATAGAGAGAGGCTGCAGAGAAGGAGGGGACATTGATGGATAATAGGGGAAAATGGGGACACCTAATGGGGAAATTATGGAAGAAAGGGCAATTCAGCTTTTTAGAATGGTAGGAGGGAGAGAGCCAGACAGCAAGGTGAGGAAAAAAGAAAGCGGGGTGACTGCAGAGAAATAAACAGAAACAGTTTATATAAAATATGTTTATTTCATGCAGCTTAAAATTAATTTGATACAAAATTTTCACTGATGCAACAGAAGGTTTTACTCTTGTGTTGCACTGAAAGTGGGTAGTGACACCACGTTGTATGTGGAATTTTCATAAGGAGTATGTGGCCAAGGGGTTTGGTCCCTAAAGTATACTTTGTTCATGTGGAATGATATTTAGCATTTTCACATTATTGCAATGTACAAATACCATGCTATTGTGTAAAAAAATAGCTATTAATGTTGCACAGTTTTGCACAAGTTTGATTTTTTTGGTGCACAATTCCCTGGGGTATACGTTAGCAGAAGACAACTTTCATCTGATGTGGCCCCACATTTTGAAAGCATCCTTGGCTTTACTGCTGTACTGACTGACATCAGCAGCCTTGTCACCAGTCCAGCCACATTCAAGCTGCAGCTCACTTCCTGCTTCTTGTCTCATAGTGCCTTACTGCAAGAGAAGCTGACATCATATGAGTATAATGTGTGATGCCTGCTGCAGTGGATGGACCCTGAAATAGAGAGGAATATAGTCCTGGGTGATCTCTGCCCTATTGGCTGCTGCAGCCTGAAGGACAAAGAGGGAGGACTATTTTATCCCTTTCCCCCTCCCCTGGTCTTATTCTGAGTGACAGACTGCTGGAAAGGGACCCAGGGATTGCTTGGGCCACTAACAGAGAGGGACAGCAGGGTGTGAAGGACAAAGAAAGGCCCGATGAGGATTTGGGCTGGAAGGTAAGCAAATACATAGAGATTTGATGGAGAAGAAGGAGGGATAAATGGAAAAGAGCAGAGACTTGAGATTGGGTAAGATGGGGGTAACTGGGGATAAGGAGACAAGTAGGGACTAGAGGATTGAGGGAGAGACCCGGGGGGCAGTGTTCATCTGGGTAACTGAAAGAAGGCCCATCCTCAAAAAGGTTTGCCCAGGGCCTCATAAATGGTTAAAGCAGCCCTTTCCCCACTGCATGTGTAAACGGTGTTCAAATACACCTCAGGTTTAGTGAGCAAGCAGAAGCCTGTGTGTACACTGTGACATGTTCAAAACTCATGGTCAGCCTCTATCATATATTTTAAGATTAGTATCAGGGTGGGCTCACCTGCAATCATGAGTTTGGAATTCACTCATGGTGCCAACACTGATGATGAAGTAGAGCAATGCATATGCTTTTGCTGCTCTGATGCTGTCTGTCTTCGGCTGGCAGAGCCTAGAAATCCCTACTAGCCATGTTGCTCTTTTGCTCCAGCTAGCAGGCTCCACTTTAACTTTGTGGACTGGAAAAAACATGCCACTTTTGTTCTATGCCTGATGGTTCTATTTATTGGCAAAACATAGTGCAGCATGTTTTTGTCAGCCCCCCAAAATGTTGGCACTCTCAGAGACTGACTAATACATCTGTTGGTAAAGCAGGACCTAGACATAGGATTACAGAGCCTTTCACCTCTAGGACTAGAGGGCTCAGAGGATAGGTACAAGGACACAGAGCCTGTCACCTCTAGGACGGGAAGGCTCAGGGGATGGGTTCAGGGCTACAGAACCTGTCATCTCTAAGACTGGATGCTCAGAGGATAGCTACAGGGATAAAGAGCTTGCCACTTCTAGGACTGGTGGGCTCAGGGGATGGGTGAAGGAACAGGAAGCCTGTCACCTTCAGAACTGGAAATCTCAGAGGATGGGTGCAGGGATAAAGAGCCTGTCATCTCTAGAACTTGAGGACTGAGAGAATAGGTGCAGGGATACAGAATCTGTCACCTCTAGAACTGCAAATTACAGGGATACAAAGTCTGCCAGGTTCAAGGACTGAGACTTAATATGACTCATTTCCTCCATCCTGACTGGAACAGACTCTATCAGTAGTTCCTTAGGGCAACCAT
Organism: Ichthyophis bannanicus; assembly: GCA_033557465.1. Lineage (NCBI taxonomy): Eukaryota > Metazoa > Chordata > Amphibia > Gymnophiona > Ichthyophiidae > Ichthyophis > Ichthyophis bannanicus. Next base: position 162,151,284 of record CM066039.1, on the reverse strand, counting down.
TGTCTTGCCCATGGTGAGATCAGAGTTGCAGAACCGGGTTCCGGAGCTTGGCTGGACACCATGGCGATATGTGACCCCCAGGATTATAGCTTTCACTCTCCTTCCACCTGAAGAGTATGCAGGACGCCCACAGATGGTCTGCGCTACTTAACTCCTGTGTGGCCGTGCCTCTTTGCCCCAAATACAGATGTGCTTGTACTCTCTACGTTAGGAAGGACAGCCAGATGTGGTGCGATCGGCAGTTGGAAGAGGCTGCATGTTATCAAAATTCGTATGAGTCGGACATGAGCGAGGTGAGAGCAGTTTTGAATAAAAACTATACACCTGAAGTTTTTCACTTGAAAACTACCATCAAGAAGCAGCCATCTAAATGTCTGTGCTGCAAAATGGCCAGTTAGAAAGAAGCTGCTTCCTGTGAGTCTGCCAACCAGAAAATCAGCTTTCTTACAGTTGCAGAGCTGGATTTAAAATGCTAGTGCCCATGAGCAGTACTAGAGAGTGGAGGAAGGCGCAGGGTTGGATCTCAGAGATTGGAGAATGGTGATGGAGTGATAGTGCCATGGTGGCATCCCTTTGAAGGAGTACTGGCACATGAACTTAAAGAAAACAGTAGTATGCTTCTCTTTGGCTGGGATATTTTGTGCCATAAGCAGTTGCCTATATGAGCATGCTTAATCCAAGCTTGGGTGTTTGGTACTTCCATCTCTCCCCCTAGCTTGGGGAAAAAGGTAGAATTTTTTTTAAGGAGTACTGAGTCGCACTAAAGATATTTTCCAAGTCTTGGTTTGTCAGAAAATATGGTTGGCTGATGTAGACTGCAGCTTTCAAGGGGGCATCTGAGTTCAGGCAACTTTTCATGAGGCATTTCAGGACAAATGAGGGAGAGAGAAGGGCTAAGATAGGATTTGTGGCTAGGACTACAAATCAGTTGTGTCAGAATGGACTATAGTTGCCATTTCATCCAGGGCAATAGAGGGAGGCTGATCTAGTTCTGATTTTGTTTATTACACCCACAGAACTGTAGTCTGGATTTCCCTAAGAAATACTAAGATAACATCTTCATGCAGGCAGTGGAGCAAACTTAGGACCTGATCAGTGACTTCAGGTTTACTTGGATGAGATGGCAACTGTAGCAGTGACAGAGTCAGTTCCAGCCTCACCCTGACTGCATTTGTGGGAAAAGAAGCTTATAATGGATACAAGTCCCTAGATGCAATTGGGGATAAAAGAAGAGGCAGGCAAAATGAGGACTGGTCATGGAATTTGAAACCACCTTGAAGATCATCATGAGATTCCTGAATTTCTTTCTGTCTGCAGAACAAGGAAGGCTCAATTACTGATAATGTGGTTAGAGTGCCAAAATTATTGTGATCTTTATTTAGAAAAAATATCATGTTATTTATTTTTTATACTGTGCTCTTTAGAATCAGTGTGGTTTACAGGTATACTAGCAGGTACCTTTTTATTCCCTTGTCCCTGAAGGGCTCACAATCTAAGTGTACCTGAGGCAATGGAGGGTTAAGTGGCTTGCCCAAGGCCACAAGGAGTGGCCATGGGACTAGAAACCCCAGTCCCTCTGGCCTGAGATTGCTTGTCCCCATGTAGGAATTGAACCCCTGGCCCTCTGGCCTGAGGTAACCTGTCCCAACCACTGAGCCAACTCCTCCCATACGCTTGTTGCTGTGAAGACACATTTTATTAAGGATATCCAAGTGCAATCAGGGATGTCCATGCCAAAATGAAAAAAAAAGCAGGCACATCTAAGTTCAGGCACGATTTCGTAAAAATGGATGTGCCCAATATGGACGTCGATGGGGTCGTCTGCATAGATGTTGCTGAATAGTATCTCAAGACTGAGATGTCTAATAGCCAAATGGTTAATGTAGAGGGCTGCAGCCAGGATTCAAATCCCACTGCTACTCCTTGTGATCTTGGGCACGTCACTTAACTCTTCATATTCTCTACTCCTTCTTGATGTTCTACGATGAAAAATAAGCACTTTCTCGATGCTGATTCATGCCTGGAGCAGGTCTGAACTTGGATGGGGTTGGAAACGTCCCTGATGCACCATTGCATCTCCCCAGATACGCCCCACCATGCTTCCTTCCTACTTGGACATCCCCACATCAGAGACATCTTTAAAAGCCATTTGTAAAATAGCTCTGGAGATATCTCTGTGATTTGGATGCTCACATGCATATCTTCAGATGTCCATGGATGCAGTGGGTGCTTAATCATCCCTTCCCTCCCCCATATTCAAACCCCTTCCATGTATCTAGGGAGAGGTAATTTGTGTTGAATTTAATACCCCAAATTGTTTTGAAGAATTGGCTCCTATGCCTGATGCCTTGTTAGTTTAATTTATGGTGATCATGGTGACTACTGACAGACTTTCTTTCCTCCATCCCCTAGATTGCCACTAGAGAGTGCCAGTGGGACAGATAAAGATGAGTCATGAGGGTTTAAATATTCAGCGGCATGGCCACCATTCAAATTCTAAACATATAACTGGCTATTCATAGAACTTCCACCTTGAAAATACACTTATAACTTTGTATGGCAAGTTATACATTTGGAGAGTTATTTTAGAAGCCTTATTCATGTTTTAAACATGGATGTTACAGCAGATAAAAATATATGCCACATTCACATATAAAATATGATTTTGGAAAAGCTATGATTTACATGTTGCTGTGCAGGGTACATCATCCTATATACATTTTTCCAGGAAACTTTCCAGGAGCATTTCAAGGCATGGATTGGGCAATGCTGACATTTACATGTGTATGATGTATTTCACATAGGCTGGCAACAAGCAGGTTAGAATTTCTGAGCATGCCAATGTATACCTGCTATAAATCAAAAACCAGCACCAGGCTCACTTCTCTTTTGGGAATGCTGCATTTGGTGACTGGGAGAAGGGCTGGTGCTACCTGGTAAGCTGGGTATGCGCCACAGGGGGGAATGGATGATAAGGGGTGCTGTTGCTAGCTGCTCACTCCCCCCCCCCCATTGATTTGCCACTTGAGAGAGCCACAGGAAAACTTCTCCACTGCTGCAGCTCTGCTTAATAGGAAATATTTATTACTACCTTTAGAAGCCACAGTCCAGCAGTTTATAAGATAGCAGAGCTGCAGCAGCAGAGAAGTATTCCCACAGCTTTCTCAAGCAGCGAAGCAGCAAATTCAGGAGGGAAGGAAGGGACTGGAAGAGAGCTAACATGGGTGGGGGATGGAAGAGAGCTAAAAAGAGGGGAAGGAGGGGGATGGACGGGAGTTGATACAGTAGGGGAGGGGCTGGAAGGGAGCGGAAAAGAGGGAAAGGAGGTGGCTGAAAGGGAGCTGACATGGGGGGGGGGGGGCTGGAAGAGAGCTGAAAAGAGGGGAAGGAGAGGGCTGGATGGGAGCTGACATGGAGGAGCTGAAAGGGAGCTGCAAAGAGGGGAAGGAGAGGGCTAGAAGGGAGCTGACACGGGTGGGGGGCTGGAAAGGAGCTGGAAAGAGCAGAAGCAGGGGTATGGAAGGGAACTGACATGAGGGGAAAGTGGGGGCTGGAAGGGAACTGACAGGGAGGAAGGAGGAGGCTGGAAGGGAGCTGACATGGGGGGCTGGAAGGGAGCTGCAAAAAGGGGAAGGAGCGGGCTGGAAGGGAGCTGAAAATAGGGGAAGGAGGGCATGGAAGGGAAAGGGGACATAGGGGAAAGGGAGCTGACAGAGGGGTGAAGGAGTTGGCTGGAAGGGAGCTGATGAGGGGAAGGTGGGGGCTGGAAAGGGGACCTCTGGGAAAGGGAGCTGACAGAGGGGTGAAGGAGTTGGATGGACGGGGTCTGATGAGGGGAAGGTGGGGGCTGGAAGGGAGCTGACAGGGAGGGGAAGGAGGAGGCTGGAAGGGAGCTGACATGGGGGAGCTTGAAGGGATCTGCAAAGAGGGAAAGAAGGGGGCTGGAAGGGAGCTAACACAATGGGCTGGAAGGGAGCTGAAAAGAGGGGAAGGAGGGTCATAGAAGGGAGCTGACCCAGGGGGAAGGGAGCTGACCCAAGGGAAAGGTGGGGGCTGGAAGGGAGCTTAAATAAGGGGAAGGTGGAGGCTGGAAGGGAGCTGACAGGGAGGGGAAGGAGGAGGCTGGAAGGGAGCTGACATGGGGGAGCTTGAAGGGAGCTGCAAAGAGGGAAAGAAGGGGGCTGGAAGGGAGCTAACACAATTGGCTGGAAAGGAGCTGAAAAGAGGGGAAGGAGGGTCATAGAAGGGAGCTGACCCAGGGGGAAGGGAGCTGACCCAAGGGGAAAGGTGGGGGCTGGAAGGGAGCTTAAATAAGGGGAAGGTGGAAGCTGGAAGGGAGCTGACATGGGGGAGCTTGAAGGGAGCTGCAAAGAGGGAAAGAAGGGGGTTGGAAGGGAGCTAACACAATTGGCTGGAAAGGAGCTGAAAAGAGGGGAAGGAGGGTCATAGAAGAGAGCTGACCCAGGGGGAAGGGAGCTGACCCAAGGGGAAAGGTGGGGGCTAGAAGGGAGCTTAAATAAGGGGAAGGTGGAGGCTGGAAGGGTGCTGACGGTGGGGAGGAGGGGCTGGAAGGGAGATGACACCTGTGGATGGGACTGGACTGGATAATGGTGGGGAGGGGCTGGAAGGAAGCTGACACCTGGGGATGGCACTGGAAGCGGGATGGACAGAGGGGATGGTGACTGGAAGGGAGCTGATGGGGGGGCACTGGGACTGGAAGTGAGCTTAAACCTCGTATAGTATTTGGACTAGAAGGGGCTGGACAGTGGAGAAGGAGGGGGACTGGAAGGGAATGGACACCAGTGGCAATGTTGGGAATGCAAGGTGGTTGACATTGGAAGATACTGGGAGGGGAGGACTGGAAAAAGGGCTGACACTGGGGAGTGATACTGGGACTGAAAATAGGTTGATATTGAGGGAGGTACTGAGACTGGAAGGGAGCTGATACTGAGGCTGGACAGGAAATGGGTTTATGCTGGGGGGAATTGGAAAGGAGCTGGATATGGAAAGGAACTGGTGCTGGTATATGCTGGTTCAAGTGGGGAAAAGAGGCAGAAACTGGGGGAGTGAAAAGGGAGAGGGGCAGATATTGTGTCTGTTGGGGGAGGGAAAACTGAGTGTCAAGTGACTCAATTGAGCAGAGGCAGGGAGGCCCAGACAGTTTTCCTTTGCCTCAGCCTAATGGATGGAGAGAAAGATAGAGACACAAGATGAGGGGTGAAAGATGATAGACACAGAGGGGGAGAGAGGGTGAACAACTTTTAAACTAGATAATAGGGGAAAGCTGACAGTAGCCGAAGAGCGTGTGGTTCGGAAGAATGTATCCTTGAAGGATACTAGCAAAAGAGGGAAGTTAGGACATCCTAACAGAGAGGTTCCAAAAAAGATAAAAGTTACCCAGGTGTCCTTAAGCACAGAGCTGAAAGATTCCTAATTAACCCTATCAACTGATAACCAGATTACTATGAGTGAAATACAATCTCTAAAATGCCTGTATGCAAATGCTAGAAGTCTAAAGAATAAGATGGGAGAGTTAGAATATATAGCTCTAAATAAGAGGTTAGATATGATTGGTTTCTTAGAGACCCGGTGGAAGGAGGACAACTAATGGGATGCTGTGATACGTGGGTACAAACTATATCACAATGATAGAATAGATCAAATTGGTGGAGAGATTGTGCTCTATGTTAGAGATGGTATTGAGTCACATAGGATTAAAGTTTTGCAGGAGACAAAATATGCTGAAGAATATCTATGGATAGAAATTCCACGTAAAAAGGGAAAGGCAATGACCGCCTGGCCAGAATGAACAGATGGATAATGAAATGCTGAAAGAAATTAGGAAAGCTAATAAAAGTTACAACACAGTAATAACAAGTGATTTCAATTACCTGGGTATCGACTGGGTCAATGTCAAGACATGGTAATGAGATAAAGTTTCTAGATGAAATAAATGACTGCTTCTTGGAGCAGCTGGTTCATGAACCAACAAGAGGGGAAGCTATTTTGGACCTAGTGGCATGCAGGATCTGGTGCAAAAGATAAGGGTGTAGGGGCTACTTGACAATAGTAATCATAGCATGATCACATTTATTTATTTTATTTATTTATTTAACAGTTTTTTATACCGCTCTATCTTTCAATCAGAGCGGTTTACATTAAACAAAAACTTATACAGACAACAAGGGAGAGTATCGCAATGTTGACTGTTACATTAAAACAGAGTCGATAAAATAACGTACTTATAAAACGGGGACTGTCTCCATTGTCTCTCCAGTTTCCATAATGTCTGTTTCGCTTGCTTGATCTCAGAAGAGTACCACAGTGCTGTAACTTTTCATGAGGTTGGGTGGGTCTTGTTTGGGGCTGGCGCTGCAGCGAGGATAGTTTGGTTCCAGTTTTCAATGGCAATGTCCAGGTCATGTATGTCATGGTTCAGGTTTGAGGATATTTCTTGTAAGACCTGTGTGTTGCTGGGTTGTGATGTCAGAGGTCATTTGATTTAATAAATGAAAGAAGGATGGCAAGAAAATCCAAAGTACTACCATTTAACTTTAAAAAGGGAGACTATGATAAAATAAGGAAAATAGTTAAGAAAAGAATAAAAGGAGCTGCTGCAAAGGTTAAAGATTTACATAAAGTGTGGGCATTGTTTAAAAGTACTATATTGGAAGTCCAGAACAGATGTATTCCATGCTTTAAGAAAAGCGGAAGGAAGGCCAAAAAACTGCCAGCATGGTTAAAGGCGAGGTCAGAGAGACTGTTGTAGCCAAAAAAGCATCTTTCAGGAAATGGAAAAAGGAGCCAAATGACGAAAACGAGAAACAGCATAAGCATTGCCAAGTTAAATGCAAGGCACTGATAAGGCAGGCAAAGAGAGACTTTGAAAAAAAGCTAACCATGGAAACAAAAATGCATAATAAAAACTTTTTCAAGTACATTTGTACCAAAAAAACCTGTAAGAGAGTCAGTTGGACCACTGGAGGATAGAGGAGTAAAAGGGGCACTAAGTGAGGACAAGGCCATAGCGGAGAGACTGAATAAATTCTTTGCTTCTTTCTTTACTGAAATGGTATATAAAGGCAATGTATCAGAAGAATTGAAAGAAATATCGATAAACTGGGAAGATGTATTACAACCACTGTTCCCTCTAAGCTGTGCGCGTGTGCGCGCGCACACACCTCGTGGAGCGAGCGCACATACTTTAAAACAGAGCGCACAAAAATTACGGCTCTGATTCTGATAGAAAACAACACAGACGTCTTAAAATTTAAAAGTTATGATTGTAATTACTAGAAATTTCCTGCTTCATTTAGTAATCGTCTATTTTCATTTAATTTGATTAAAATCAATGTGGTGTACATACTGTATTCTGACGTGTAGTCAAATTTTAAAGTATATAACTCCGAGTGCCGTTATGTGGCGCACAAAAATTTAACCTTCCTTCAAAAGCTGCACACAGCTGATATTTTATGCGCACACAGCCTACAGAAAATTAGAGGGAACATTGATTACAACTATTTGATAAATTGAAGAGTAGCAAATCACCTGGACCGGATGGTTTACATCCAAGAGTATTGAAAGAACTGAAATATGAGATTGCAGACCTACTATAATAATCTGTGAATTATCATTACAATCATCTGTAGTACCTGAAGAGTGGAAAATGGCCAATGTAATGTCAATATTTAAAAAGGGTTCCAGGGGTGATCCAGGAAACTACAGACAGAGGTCTGACATCAATACTGGGCAAAATGGTAGAAATAAAAGTTAAATTATTGATAATCACATTCAAATTATTGAACAACATATCTCCTTCCCACCTATCATCTCTAATTATCCCCAACACAGATTCAAGAGCCAAAAGAGGATGTTCTCAGAACACTATTAAAATCCCTACTGACATCTGTAGAACAAAACAAGCCACAAGCAATTGAGCTTTTTAATACATAGCCCCTACTCTATGAAATGTCCTGCCTGACAACTTGAGATCCATCAAAGACCTCCAAACATTCAGAAAGCAAATTAAAACATACCTATTCACCGAGCATTATGGCAGCAACATTGGTAAAAATGACATATACCCAACCTAAAGGCACCTTATACGAATCTCCTCTAACAGTGCTACCAAATGTTTTACCCATGAATCTTTGCAAAATTGACTCTGCCTTCCGATCTATGCATACTGATTAACTGATATATTGTAAATCATGTAAATCTTGTAAATAGTTACTTATGTATATAGTTTCCCCACTATTAGCCTTTATACATATCCATGTTTGATGTAATATTACCTATGTTTGATTAATTCATATTCGTTCTTTGTAAACCGTTCCTGATCTTGGGAAGGGGCAGTATAGAAAAGCTTCACAAATAAATAAATCAATAAAGAAGTAATAAAATTGCTGATTATGTATATAGTCATGGTTTAATGGGAAAGTTAACATAGATTTAACCAAGGAAAGTCTTGAAAATGGGAATAACGAGTGAGGTGATCAAATTGGCAGATGACACAAAATTATTCAGTTGTTAAAACACAAGAGGATTGTGAAAAATTGCAAGAGGGCCTTGATAAATTGGAAGACTGAGTGTCCAAATGGCAGATGAAATTTAATGTGGAGAAGAGCAAAGTTATGCATCTAGGAAAGAACAATCCAAACCTTGATTATATGATGCAAGGTACCACCTTAGAAACCACCGCCCAGGAAAAAGATTTAGATATCATCGTGGATAATTTTATTTATTTATTTAGACAGATTTGTATACCACCTTACTCTACAATCAAAGTGGTTACATCACATCACAATAGGGGTTACATTTAACATGTGGTTGCTTTACAACATTTAACATGAGGATATTTAACAACATTAAGACATCACATTTGGAGGGTTATATTTAGCATGAGGGTGCTTTCGTGAGTCTAGTTGGGTTGATTGGGTATTGAGTTTGCGTGGGTAGTTACGTTGCAATACCTCTCAGGTGGGGACTGTTGTCTATCTGTTCTTGAGTATATATCTTGATAATATGTTGAAACCCTCTGCCCAGTGTGCAGCAGCGGCCAAGAAAGCAAATAGAATGCTAGGAATCATAAAGATAAGAATGGAGAATAAAATCAAGGATATTATAATGCCTCTGTATCGTTCCATGATTTGTCTGCACCTTGAATATTGTATGCAATTGTATGCAATTCTGATCACCATATCCTAAAAAGGATATAGCGGAATTAGAAAAGATACAGAGAAGAGCCTCCAAAATCGTAAAAGGGATGGAAGGATACCCCTATGAGGAAAGGCTTAAAAGATTAGGGCTCTTCAACTTGGAAAAGAGAAGGCTTGAGGGGAGATATGATAGAGGTGTGGAATGGGTTATCGCAAATTGGTTGTTTACACCATCAAAAAGTAGAAAGACTAGAGGACACACAATGAAGCTACAATGTAATCTATTTAAGACTAAAAAGGGAAAATATTTTTTCACTTAATGTGCAATCAAACTCTGGAATTCATTACCGGAGGATGTAGTAAAAGCTGTTAATGTAGCTGGGTTTAAAAAAAGGTTTGGGCAAGTTCCTGGAGGAAAGATCCATAAACCATTATTAAATGAGGACCCGGGAAATCCACTGCTTATCAAAAGATGAGCAATGTGGAACCTGTGGCCTTTGGGAACCTGCCAGGTACTTGTGACCTCGATTGGCCACTTCTGGAAACAGGATACTGGGCTGGATGGACCTTGGTCTGATCCAGTATGGCATTTCTTATGTTCTTAAAAGACTGGAGAATAATGGACCAGGGAAAAAAAGCCGGGGAATGGGAGGACTGGGGTGAAGGTTGAAAAGCGGTAGGTAGATGGCTAAAAAAACAATTGGACAGTGAGAGAGAGAGAGAAATAAATGGAAGAAAGCTGACAGGAAAAAAAAATCAATATCCAAGATGGAAGGAAGTGAAGAAAACAAAGGGAGAGACCTATAGGCAATAGAAAGAGAGCTAAGAGGGGGAGGGGGGGGCGGAGCCTGCGCGAAGACAAGATGGCAGCTTGAGAGCTTAGCTCCCCGGACCCCGGCAAGTATCCTGAGAGAAACGGAGAGCAATCGGAGCAAAGTGGATGATACCACTACTCTGGCTTGTTTAGAGAGCAATGGCCAACACCAAACCCGTGAAACTGGATTTTACGCCCGGTAGCAATTCGGGATCAAAGAGGGCAAAGTCAGATCCCCTATCTCCACACAAGATGGCGGCTACACGGGAGTCGGAGGAGCTGATGAGAGAGCTGTTGGGGGAGATGCGCTCAGTGAAGGAGCTGATGATGGCAAATGGTGAGGCGTTGGGGAAAGTGCAAGGTGAAATACAGGATATAAGGGAGCAAATGGAGAGGCTAACCAGCAGGATGGATACCATAGGGGCGTCAGTCGCAGCGCACGAGGAAAAGCTTGCACGTGTGGACAAGTTGGAAAAAAAGGTGGAAAAGCTGGAATTAAGCCTGGAAGATGTCGCAAATCGAAACTGAAGGAATAATGTGTGCATGTTAGGAGTCCCTGAGGGAGCTGAGGGGTCTGACATGATATCTTTCCTAATAAAAACTTTACCCTCGCTGCTACATTTGAAGTTTTCCGGCTCGATGGAGATTGAAAGGGCGCATAGGATTCCTGCACAGCCCAACCTACACGCTCGGGGCCCGAGACCGATTATTTTTTGCCTGCTGAGATATCAACATGCAGCGCAGATCCTAGAAGCATCAAAATCTTTGCGGTCCGTTGACTTTGAGGGGCACAAGATCTTATTCTTTCCCGATTTTTGTAGGGGGACTGTTGAAAAGCGGAAGCAGTTTCTCGCCCTCCGACCCCGGCTCCAACAACTACAGGCCAGATACGGGCTATTTTACCCCGCTCGATTGAAAATTACACTCAATAACCAGACGAAGTCCTTTGATGTCCCGGCGGTGGCGGCACGCTATATTGAGGAGCAAGAGGCTTTGCAGATGCGGTAGTCATCTTTGATCAGACAAAGGACTCATAGCATTTGGAGTAGAGGGCCCAGAGAGTGAATGTCTCTTAACCTAAGTTCTTAAGTCATATCAGTATTATGTCGGGTTGCCCCTTGAATGGGGCTACTTGCCTTATGTTTGTGCAGTCAGTCACTAGTATGCTATATGTACTGGGATTTGGGGAAACTGTTTGCTCTGTGGGGGAGGGGGGATAGCCTCCTCCCTTTCACCTCTATTATGCTAAGGTTGGGATGGTTGGTGGAGTAGCAGGAGAGAGGGTGGGTTATGGTATGGTATATTATAGTTATAATATATATGATAGTACATATAATAACCCTATGGTGCCTGTATACTGGGGATATGACTGAATGTTTGAGTGGGATGGGGGGTTTATAAAGAGTCGCTAAGGGGTCATCAGTTTCAATAGAAGATGTTTTATTTGTGTCATAGACAGTTAGTACCAGATGTTTAAGAAGGTAGTGTTTCTCGGGAGGAGCATGTGATGTATTTAATATGTAAGGGGGGGGAGGGTTGGGTTTTTGAGGGTCACCTGTTTTTTGTGTTCGCTCACCCACTATGTATTTCTCTTTGGAGACACAGTTGACACCTTGCAAGCTTAGTTCGGGCTCTCTCTGCTCAGCCGCCTTAGCAAATTGGGGAAGGGGGGTGCAGACCAGAAAGAGCGGGGACTGGCTCCTTACTGACAAGAATGGGAGTAGTTAGATGCCTATCCCTGAATGTTAAAGGGATAAATCATCCTATCAAGCGTAAGAAGATATTATTGTATTGTCAGAAACAATGTGCTGACGTAATTCTTTTACAAGAGACACATCTGTCGACCTGTGAAACGCAAAAGCTTGCACTGGGCAAATTCAGCCTAGTAGCTTATGCCCCCACGTGCCTGAAAAAGAACGGAGTGGCAATTATGATCAGAAAGTCCCTCAAGTTCCAGGTTCTGTCCTGCCGGGCTGACACGGAAGGCAGATGGGCTGGGGTGCATTTACTCATAGAGGGTCAACAGGTGTGTATTTTTAATGTATATGCTCCTAACAATGACAACCCTTCCTTCTTCCAGTTGCTAGCAGCTGCTATCCAGGAATATGCCAGTTGTCCTTTAATCATCGGGGGAGATTTTAATCTGGCTCTTGATCCTCTAATTGACCGGAAACCGAGCAGGATGCGCAAAAGAGAGAGAGCCTTGGAAGTACTGCACTCCATAATGGATTCCTTTGGGCTGGAGGATATCTGGAGGCTGCACCACCCCACAGAAGCTGATTACACCTTCTTCTCACCTCCGCATAGCTCACACTCGAGAATCGACTACTTTTTAGTGTCTCAAGCACTGGTTCAGAGTGTGTGTGAATCGGGAATCCTTAGCACAAACGTCTCGGATCATGCAGCTATAGTGATTGTTCTTGACCTTGCGGCTGATTCCTGTAAGAAGGAGGCGTGGTTCTTTCTCAGGCACTTGCTAACAGATGAGTCGTTCAAGATATATCTTCGGGAAACCCTGCACGAGTATTTTGAGAACAATCGGGTCAGTGATACCCCTGTATGGGCCTGGTGGGAAGCTTTCAAAGCCTCAATGAGAGCTCAGATAACGAGCTATGTGATTGCCCAGCGTAGGGCTGCTCGAGCTGAGCTGAAGGCCCTGGACCAACAGATACGGGCTGGAGAGAGAATCCTACAGAGGCAATTTAGTAATAGGGTTCTAACTCAGTTGCAAAAGCTCAGATATGCTTATAATTCGGCTCTCAGCTTAGAAGTTGAAAGAGCTGTCTTTCCCATGCAAGTGCGATATCATGTGGAGACAAATAAAGCAGGGAAAGTGCTAGCTTCGCAACTTAAGCCTCGGGAAGAAAAAGCTCGGATCGTGGTAATAGAGGATGAACATGCAGGCCCTCTTTATAAGGATCAGGAAATCTCAGATGCGTTCTCTGAGTTCTATCGCCAACTTTATGCGTCCGAGGGAGTCAGCGAAACGGCTGAGGCACGGCGTTTCCTGGATCAGATTGCTCATCCCTGCCTGGCATCGGAACAGCAGGTTGCCTTGGGTGCACCGATTCGACTGGAAGAGCTTAAGTTGGCTCTTTCCACAATGGAGAGTGGGAAAGCAGCAGGCCCAGATGGCATCCCACTAGAGTTTTATAAGCTGCTGGTGTCAGAACTCGGGCCGCAGTTGTTATTCTTTTATCACCAGCTTCAAGAACAAGACTGTCATTCTGGGGCCTTCACGGATGCTACAATAATTGTGCTGCCAAAACCCGGGAGAGACTCGAGCAAAGAGGGTAACTATCGACCTATCTCACTCCTTAATGCTGACTACAAGTTGTATTCTTCTATTCTTGCTGCCCGCCTTAAGAGGGTCATGGAATCGCTGATACATCCGGATCAATGTGGTTTTGTAGCAGGAAGATCCACTATGGACAATGCAAGGCTGCTCTGTAACATCCTGGAGATCACAAATGGCTTGGATTCCCCATACATTGGCCTCTCACTGGATGCTGAGAAGGCCTTTGACAGGGTGGAGTGGTCTTTTCTGTTCCTAGTTCTGGAATGGTTTGAATTTCCTCCCTCTTTTATCCGGATGGTGAAGGTACTATACACCAGTCCGGCAGCTCTGATCCTGGCAAATGGGGTGTTGTCTCAACCTCTTTCACTGTCCAGAGGAACATGGCAAGGATGTCCTATGTCACCCCTGCTCTTCAATTTGGTGCTGGAACCACTGTTGCTCAGGCTGAGGCAGGCCAATGAGATCAGAGGAGTAGCTATTGCAGACCTTCAGGTGAAGGCTTCAGCTTATGCTGACGATTTGTTGCTGTTCCTTACGCCGGAATCCATCTCTCCGGTGTTACATCAAATAGGAAGCTATTCTAACTTCTCTGGCTATAAAGTCAACTGGACAAAGTCTGTCGCGTTTCCCCTCAATAAATATGGGAACCAGTCGATGGTACATCAGTTTGGTTTTCAGTGGGAATCATCGACGATCAAGTATCTGGGTGTGCAATTCGGTAGTCATGTTGATGAAATTCTTAAAACAAATGGAGAACGAATGAAGGAAACAGTGCGTCTTTTTACAGTAAAATGGTCCCCACTTCACCTCAGTTGGTGGGGTAGACTGGATTCTCTTAAGATGGTGTTGGTACCGAAGATAAATTATATTCTGGGAATGATTCCAATATTCTTTCAAGAGTCGCTGTACAAGGAGCTTGAGAGGGTTTTGTCTCGATTCCTGTGGAACGGAAAGACCCCAAGAATTGCATTGAAGAAGCTGAAGGCTTCCAAAGAAGTCGGTGGAGTACAATTCCCGGATTTCCTTATGTATCATCGGGTGGCGATTTTAAGTCAAGGGGCCCTCTGGGCAGGGGAAACTGGAGACGCCCAGAGACCTATGTGGTTGGAAGTAGAAGAACGCTTGGTCTCTCCGCGTCCCTTGAACTTGTGTATGGGGATGAACATGTTGGAGACCTCGCAATTAGGGCGAGTAATTTTCTCTACGCAGAAGGCTTATCATGAACTGTCGCTTCGCCTGGGGAATGACAACTCCATTTCTAGAAGAATGCCCCTCTGGAACAACCCTACCTTTCAAATAAATAAGCGGATGGTATCTTGGAAAGCCTGGCAACAATGTGGAATATGGCGACTGGGACAGCTGTTCAGGCAAGATCAGTGGAAGAACTTTCAAATGCTTCACGAGGAGTACAACCTGCCGCCCTCATGCTTCTTTCAATGGCTGCAGTTGCAGCACTGTGTGGGACAGAAGATAAAAAAACCTGCTTTGGTAAAGGACAAGTGGGGTCTGGAGGAGTTTGTCGGAGAGCTAGTTGGGCGGAAAGGCCGTGCATCCAGTATATATGGATTCCTTCGGAGTAGGTTGCCAACCCAGACTCTGGGGCTACGGCGAGTATGGGAAGATGAGTTGGATGTCTGTCTTCCTCAGGACCAATGTTTCTCACATTGGGGATCGTTAGTGAGGCCCTCTCGATCAGCCTCCCTTACTCAATCTATGTTCTTTTTTGCGCACAGGGCATTTTTCACGCCGGTCAGAGTGGCCAAGTGGAGTAAAGGTGCGTCTCAATACTGCTGGAATTGTCACAAGGAGGTTGGAACGCTGCGACATATGATTTTGGACTGTATAAGTCTTCAGGAGTACTGGGGGGACGTCTGGAAGAGGATTCAACAGGTGTTGCATTTTACATATCCATTATCCTGGAAGATTGTAGTGTGTTGAGAGCTGCTGCTGAGATTCCTATCATAAAGAAGGAAAATTTTTTTTGTGCTGAACTTTATGCTGGCAATTGCTATAAAAGTAATACTTATGAGATGGAAAGACCCGGTGAAGTTAAGCTGGCTACACTGGTGGAACTTAGTATGTTTGTATAGCCAGTACGAGAAGGCTTATGATCATATTTATGCCTTTAGGGGTATACAGGGGGACGGAAGCAAGTGGTCTGCACTAGACAGATATTCGAATGTTCGTGGCTGCTGAGCGGGGGGATTGGATGGTCTGGTCTGGGCTTGCAAGGTGTCGGGGGGGGGGGGGGGGAAGGGGGGGAAGACAGGTATGCAAGGGTACCGTGGTTTTTGGCACCCTTTTGATTGACAGTGTATTTGCACTTTGGGTTTATGTTTTGTTTATGTTTGTTTATGTGTGCTGGAAAATGTAAATATACTGAATAAAAAAAAAAAAAAGAAAGAGAGCTAAGAGAAGACAGAGGAAAGCAGAAGCCTCAGATCGGAACCAGCATGATCAGAGAATAAAATGGTCAGACAACAAAGGTAGAAAAAATAATTTTATTTTCAATTTAGTAATTGGACTTTGTGCTATTGTTATATTTTACACAGTATGGGGAACTGCATCTCTTATTTATCTGGTGTTGCACCGCATGTGGAGTCTGGCTTCTTGGGGTTTCAGTTTAATTCACACCTGGTCCTCTTTTGAGCTCATCACTGCCTCTGAGCTCCACCACACTATCTCGTCTGCTCATAAGACTTGGTGCTCTCTGGACCCCATTCCCCCTAAATGGCTCCTGGAGCCCTCCTTCCCTCAATCCTCCTCATGCTCAATTCTTCACTGCTGTTTCCCTTCCTCCTGGAAGCATGCCATGGTTCGTCCCCTCCTTAAGAAACCCTCACTTGACCCAACTGTCCTCTCCAATTCTCCAATTGGCGCCCCATCTCAAATCTTCCTTTTGTTTCTAAGATTCTTGAATGCTTTGTTTTTGCCCAGCTTTCTTCCCATCTATCCTCCACCAATGAGCTCCATCTCCCTCCACAGAGCCTGCCCACTCCATCGGCTTTTAAACCGCCATTCCACCAGCGTGTTCTGTGAGGGGAGAGCAGCAGCCAGCATCAGAGGTGAGAGCGGGAGCTCCACCTCCCTCCACAGAGCCTGCCCATTCCATCGGCTTTTAAACTGCCATTCGACCAGCGTGTTCTGTGAGGGGAGAGCAGCAGCCAGCATCAGAGGTGAGAACGGGAGCTCCACCTCCCTCCACAGAGACTGCCCACTCCATCGGCTTTTAAACCGCCATTCCACCAGCGTGTTCTGTGAGGGGAGAGCAGCAGCCAGCATCAGAGGTGAGAGCGGGAGCTCCACCTCCCTCCACAGAGACTGCCCACTCCATCGGCTTTTAAACCGCCATTCCACCAGCGTGTTCTGTGAGGGGAGAGCAGCAGCCAGCATCAGAGGTGAGAGCGGGAGCTCCACCACCCTCCACAGAGACTGCCCACTCCATCGGCTTTTAAACCGCCATTCCACCGGCGGGCCCGCGCCTGAGGGCCTCGCCAGAGAGCCCATTGGCATGGCCCTTAGGCGTTGGTCCATGGCGTTTGTCCTGAAATGAGCATTGAATATGTGGTCTGGATTGTCATACGCTTATATTATGGTAACCTGCTGTTCCCTTTCTTTTCTTTGCCTATCCTTTTGACTGTTTGTCCTCTACTCTTTCCTATCTTACAAATGGCGTTCCTTTCATATTTCCACAAATGATATATTATTGTAAACCGCTCTAATGCTTCGGCCTGAGCGGTATATCAAATTCAAATAAACATAACATAACATAACATAACAAACACCCCGCCAGTCTGGTTTTCAGTTGGGCCACAGCACTGAAACTATTCTCTGTACTGAATGAACTGCATGTTGCTCATGACCGGGGTGATGTTACTGTCCTTGTTTCCTTGGATCTTTCCTTGGCTTTCGATTTGGTGGGCCACTGCATTCTTCTCCGCCGTCTTACTGACTTTGGTGTTGTTGGTGTCCCCTGGTTATGGTTTGTGACGTAGAAGCCTCTCAAGATGCTATGGAAACAGATAGTGATCCGGTGGAGAGAACCGGTACTGCAAGAGAATGCAGGATTTTCTCTTCAGAGAGAAAAAAACACAGAGCTAATCAGGAACCACACCTCACCTCAGGGGAGGAGAGAAGCCAAGTCCCTGATTGGGCACGCCCAAGCAGGAGGCGGGCAGTGATGTACACAGGCAGCTTGTTAAGCACTCAGAAACAGAGAGAGTCAGATTTGAAAGGAGACGACGAGGAGTCAGGAGGAGACTCAGAAGGACATGACCAGGAAGAGTTGGAGAGAGAGCAATTAAGCAGCTGTGATCCACTAAGGAGAAGACTGGACTCACGAAGCAAGTACCTGGGAGACTCAGGGGCAGGGAGAATCTTCTGTGACCAGAAGGATTCAGGAGCACTGAGAGACCCAAGGCTACAGCACAGGCTTCTAGAGGACCAAGCAGAACCTTGGAACCGAAGGCAGAGGGACAGAGAATTACCCTGGAGAAAGCCACAGCACAAGGTGCACAGTGGGTTTGAAGCAGCTAGCAAGTTTAACATTGGGAAGCCAGAAAGAGTAAAGGCTAACGTTAAAAGCCAAGACAAAGTCAGACAACATGATAGCAATTGGTTGCAGTCTGAAAAGCATGTAAGAAGCCTAGGCTATTCTCATAAGCCAGCAGAAACCTATAGTAAAGGAACAGCTGAGTCTTATTACAGAGACGGGAGCCAAGAGAAGCCTGACGGTTTTACTTTTAACACTCTGTTGAGAAACTCTCCACTCACAGCTGAAGTTTTAAACCCAGCACTTACCTTTAGTGATAAGTGGGGGAAGGATAATTCTAAGACGCAGAACTGTTGTCCTAGTAAAAGCAGCATTGCTAATTATCAGGAGATAAGCAGCTTAAACAAACAATTACCTGAAGGAGGAAGACATTATCAGCTTAGCCCAGGAAGAACGCAGGCTGAATTGCTTCTTAAAGATTTCAGAGACTTCCTTGAAAGCAGGGCAGTTTCTTCCTCTAACGTAGCACAGCCCACAAACAGCTGTGAAGAGGAAATGCCTTTAGTTTCTTCTCTACCGTTCACAGAGCCAGACATGCCAATGGACTGTTCAGCTTGTGTCATTGAGAAGGACATTTAATTGAAATGTTGTACAAAGTTATATGAAGCAATATAACAGAAGTTGCTGTATTGATTCCTATGCTGAGGAGCTTATCAAAAGGGAATAAGTTAAAGCATAATTGTCTGCATACCAGGAGCATTGCTGTTTGCCAGAGTTTGTTTCTTCCGTTAGTGAAAAGGGTCACATGACAACTGAATGTGATCACAGAAGATAATGGACATTTAGCCTAGCAGTGCAATACCTTGCTTTGGTTTCTCACTCTTGTTTTGTGCTATTATACTTTATTTGCGTCTGTTTGCACTTGAACTGCAATGCGGGAAATAAACCTCATCAAAGAAATTTTCTTTGCCTGCCTTACTACTTGAGCACACACACAACTACAATTCTCAACCCTGAAGGGCATCAAAGGCCACCCTCTCTTGAAACCCTCAAGGTCCAGGGAGCGGGTGCGTGGCAGGTTCCGCTCCTTTCTCTCTGCACACTCTTTCAATGTCACATCTTCCTCTTCCATCTCCACCTCCCCAGGACTCTGTCCTGTCCCCCCTTCTCTTCAATCTTTTTCAGGCCTCCCTTGCTCTTCTCATGCAGCAGGCCAGTATTTCCACATATGGATGATATCCTCCTTTTGCATCGGATTAGCCCCTCTGTCCCTGATATTGCACCTCTCAATGCCTGTCTTTCCTCCATCCAGGATTGGATGGCTGCTAATTTTCTCCAGTTCAATCCACTTAAATCTACCACCATGTTGGTTAAGTTTGGGTCCCCCCCTCCTCCCCTGGCTTCCTCCCTTGCCTCTGTCACCATCCCCTTGGGGTTCTCCTTCTGGTACCTTGGTGTCATTCTTGACTCTTCCCTCTCTTTTTCGGATCATAACTCCTCAGTCTCCCACCGTGTCTTCTTCTACCTCTGCCAGCTCCATGCCATTCGCCCCTTCCTCACTCTCCCCTCTCAAACCACTCTTCTCCTGACCCTTGCTGTTTCTCCAGGGCCATGTGCCCATGAGGGAAGGGTTAGGACAGCCGTTATAGTTGGTGATTCGATCATTAGGCATGTAGATAGCTGGGTGGCTGGTGGACGTGAGGATCGCCTGGTAACATGCCTGCCTGGTGCGAAGGTAGCGGACCTCACGTGCCACCTAGATAAGGTCTTAGATAGTGCTGGGGAGGAGTCTGCTGTCTTGGTACATGTCGGTACCAATGACATAGGAAAATGTGGTAGGGAGGTTCTGGAGGCAAAATTTAGGCTTTTAGGTAGGAAGTTGAAATCCAGAACTTCCAGGGTAGCATTCTCCGAAATGCTTCCTGTTCCACGCGCAGGACCCAAAAGGCAGGCAGAGCTCCGGAGTCTCAATGCGTGGATGAGACAATGGTGCAGAGATGAGGGTTTTGGATTTGTTAGGAACTGGGGAACATTCTGGGGAAAGGAGGGGCTCTTCTGAAGGGATGGGCTTCACCTTAACCGGGATGGAACCAGGCTGCTGGCATTAACCTTTAAAAAGGAGATAGAGCAGCTTTTAAACTAGATATTAGGGGAAAGCCGACAGTCGCCCAAGATCGGATGGTTCGGAAGAATGTATCCTTGAAGGATACTACCAAAAGCAGAGAGGTTCCACAAAAGAGTAAAGTAGCCCAAATGCCCTCAAGTATGGAGCAGACAGAGCTTAAAGATCCCACTTTACCCATGTCTAACAATAGCCAAATTAACATGAATAAAATACATTCTCTAAAATACTTGTATGCAAATGCTAGAAGTCTAAAGAATAAGTTGGGAGAGTTAGAATATATAGCACTAAATGAAAGGTTAGATATGACTGGAATATCAGAGACATGGTGGAAGGAGGACAACCAGTGGGACACTGTGATACCTGGGTACAAACTGTATCGTAATGATAGAGCTGATAAAATTGGTGGAGGGGTTGCGCTCTATGTTAGAGAGGGCATTGACTCAGAAAGGACTAAAGTTTTGCAGGAAACAAAATCTGCTGTAGAATCTATATGGATTAAAATTCCATATAAAAGGGGGAAGGCAATGGCAGTGGGGGTGTACTATCGAGCACCTGGCCAGAATGACCAAATGGATGATGAAATGCTCAAAGAAATCAAGGAAGCTAACAAAAGTTACAGCACAGTAATAATAATGGGTGATTTCAATTACCCCGGTATCGAATGGGTCAGTGTCACGTCAGGACATGCTAGGGAGATAAAGTTCCTAGATGAAATAAATGACTGCTTCTTGGAGCAGCTGGTTCATGAACCGACCAGAGGGGAAGCCATATTAGACCTAGTCCTTAGTGGAACACCAGATCTAGTGCAAGAGATAAGCGTGTTGGGGCCACTTGGCAATAGAGATCATAGCATGATCGCCTTTGATTTAATTAGTGGAGGAGGGATAGTAAGGAAATCCACAGTACTACCTTTTAACTTTCGAAAGGGAGACTATGATAAAATGAGGAAAACAGTTAAGAAAAAACTAAAAGGAGCAGTTGCAAAGGTTAAAGACGTACGTCAAGCTTGGGTGTTTTTGAAAAATACTATCTTGGAAGCCCAGACCAGCTGTATTCCACGCTTTAAGAAAAGTGGAAGGAAGTCCAAAAAACTGCCAGCATGGTTTAAAGGTGAGGTCAGAGAGGCTGTTGTTGCCAAAAACGCATCTTTCAGGAAATGGAAAAAAGAACCAAATGACGAAACCTGGAAACAGCACAAGCACTGGCAAGTCAAATGCAAGGCATTGATAAGGCAGGCAAAGAGAGAATTTGAGAAGAAGCTTGCTGCGGAAGCAAAAACGCGAAATAGAGACCTTTTCAAGTACATTCATAGCAAAAAACCTGTGAGAGAGTCAGTTGGTCCATTAGATGATAAAGGGGTTAAAGGAGCACTAAGAGGCGACAAGGCGATAGCGGAGAGACTGAATGAATTCTTTGCTTCGGTCTTTACTGCGGAAGATGTAGGGATGTTACCCATGACTGAAGTGGTATTTAAAGGTGTGGAAGAATTGAAGGAAATATCGATACATCGGGAAGATGTCTTACAACTATTAGATAAACTGAAGAGTAGCAAATCACCTGGGCCGGATGGTATACATCCAAGGGTGTTGAAAGAGCTGAAATATGAGATTGCAGAACTGCTATCAGTAATCTGTGAACTATCATTAAAATCATCTCTAATACCTGAAGATTGGAGGATCGCCAAAGTAACACCAATTTTTAAAAAGGGTTCCAGGGGTGATCCGGGAAACTACAGACCGGTGAGCCTGACGTCAGTACCGGGAAAAATGGTAGAAACCATCATAAAGAATAAAATTACTCAGCATGTAGATAGTCACAACCTAATGGGAGACAGCCAACATGGCTTTAGACAAGGAAGATCTTGTCTTACTAATCTGTTATGTTTTTTTGAAGGAGTGAATAAACAGGTGGACAAAGGTGAGTCGGTTGATATTGTGTATCTGGATTTTCAGAAAGCCTTTGACAAGGTCCCTCATCGGAGACTTTTGGCAAAACTAAAGAGTCATGGGATAGGAGGCAGTGTACTATTGTGGATCAGGAACTGGTTAAAAGATAGAAAGCAGAGGGTAGGGCTAAATGGCCAATTTTCCCAATGGAGAAAGGTGAATAGTGGTGTACCCCAGGGATCTGTGCTGGGTCTGCTGCTTTTTGACATATTCATAAATGACCTGGAAAGTGGAATAACGAGTGAGGTTATCAAGTTTGCAGATGACACAAAACTATTTAAAGTTGTTAAAACCCAAGAGGATTGTCAAAAATTGCAAGAGGATCTTGATAAATTGGAAGACTGGGCATCAAAATGGCAGATGAAATTTAATGTGGACAAGTGCAAGGTTATGCACCTAGGGAAGAACAACCCAAACTATGGTTACAAGATGCAAGGTTCCACATTAGGAACCACCACCCAGGAAAAAGATTTAGGCGTCATTGTGGATACCATGTTAAAACCCTCGGCCCAGTGTGCAGCGGCGGCCAAGAGAGCAAATAGAATGCTAGGTATGATAAGGAAAGGAATGGAAAATAAAACAAAAGATATTATAATGCCTCTATATCGTTCCATGGTGAGACCGCACCTTGAATATTGTGTGCAATTCTGGTCGCCGTATCTTAAAAAGGATTTAGCGATTTTAGAAAAGGTACAGAGAAGAGCCACCAAAATGGTAAAGGGGATGGAAGGATACTCCTATGAAGAAAGGCTAAAAAGGTTAGGGCTCTTTAACCTGGAAAAGAGACGGCTGAGGGGAGATATGATAGAAGTCTATAAATTAATGAACGGAGTGGAACGGGTAAACGTAGATCGATTGTTTACGTTATCAGAATATAGAAAGACTAGGGGACATGCAATGAAGCTACAGGGTAAACTATTTAAGACTAATAAAAGAAAATATTTTTTCACTCAACGTGTAATCAAACTCTGGAATTTGTTACCGGAGGTTGTAGTAAAGGCTGTTAGTGTAGCTGGGTTTAAAAAAGGTTTGGACAAGTTCCTGGAGGAAAGGTCCATAAACCATTATTAAGAAGTCACCGAAGATATCCATGCTTGACCCAGTACAAGCATTGTGGAACTTGTGTCTCTTGGGGAAACTGCTAGGTACATATGACCTAGATTGGCCACTGTTGGAAACAGAATACTGGGCTTGATGGACCTTGGTCTGACCCAGTATGGCATATCTTATGTTCTTATGTTCCCGTCTCGATTACTGTAATGTCTTCCTTACGGGTCTGCCTCATTCTCAAATCTCCCGCCTGCAGCTCCTCCAGAATACTGCTGCCCGTCTCCTCACCTCCTCCTCCTACTATGAGCATGTTACCCCTCTTCTGTTCTGACTCCACTGGTTGCCGGTAAGTTTCAGGATACAGTATAAAGTCCTCATTCTCACACACCGTATTATCCACACCTCTTCCCCTCAATACCTGGCTGACCTCCTCTGGTTCCATGTCCCTCCCCATCCACTCTGCTCAGTTCACAACTACTGTTTGGAGCTCCCTTCCCCCTCGCAAGCACACCATGAGCGCACCCATTCTTCTGCCTTTTTCTTCCTGGCCCTTTCCCTCTGGAACTCCCTTCCCCCAGAACTTTGTTCTGAGTTCTCTTTCACTCATTTCAAATCTGCACTAAAGATCCATCTGTTTCAATGTGCCTTCAATCTCCCTCACCCTCTTCAGTGACTTTATACCTTTCATTCTCCCTTCTTTCTCTTCTCCCTCTGCTCTTCTGTCCTTTCCTATGAATTTTTGTCGTTCCTTTCTGTCTTTACCCCAGCAATCATTTGATTTTTGTATTGTATACCGCTGTATGTCTTTTGATTTAAGCGGTATAGCAAATGTTTGAATAAAGATAAAGATAATTTTTGTCTGCATATATATTTTTTTACTTTAGGTTGTAATCACTTATTCTGTGTTTGATGAGGGTCTGTGTTATGATTGTGTGACCGAGGCCAGGTGTTCTGTTAACATGGAGTTTGTTCATAGGGATCTATACTGTACTAATTTGACTTGTTCAGTTTTTCAAATAGGTATATGGATGTTCTAGGTCTCGTTGCAGTTTTTATAGTGCTGCTTTTTTTGGGTAAGCCTCTTGTATGAGTTTTGTAAGTTTATAATGCTATGGTATGGTAGATTTGGCCTTGTAGATCTTTGGTGTACATTATTAAAAACAAATAAAAAAATCTAAAAAGATAGAGCAGAACTCCATTTCAAGATAGGACAGCGTAAAGGAGCCAATCATACTGGGAAAGAAGGGGAGGAAGTAAGGAAGGGTGGGACAATCAAAGAGCTGGTAGGTTAAAGGCATTATTTGCCAGATTCACATCTGTACTGGGGGTCATTGATTGCATATATGTGGCCATCAGGCCTCCATGAGAGAGTGAGGATACTTACTGCAACAGAAAGGCATTCCACTCACTCAACATGCATTTGGGCTGCAAAAATCCAAGGGAGTGGTATAATGTAGTGGGCAAAGTACTTCTGTCTATGATAGAAGAACAGGACCTAGGTGTGATGGTTTCTGATGATCTTAAAGTGGCTGAACAGGTAGAAAAGGTGATGGCTAAATCTAGAAGGACGCTTGAGTACATAGGGAGAGGAATGGCCAGCAGAAAAAAGGAGGTTATAATGCCTCTGTATAAGTCTGTGGTAGGACCACATTTGGGGTATTGTGTGGAATTCTGGAGACCACACCTTCAAAAGGATATAAACAGGATGGAGTTAGTGCAGAGGGTGGCTACTAAAATGGTTAGTGGTCTCCATTATAAAGCATATGGGGACAGACTTAGAGATCTTAATATGTATAGATTAATGGAAAGGTGGACTAGAGAAGATATGATAGAGACGTTTAAATACCTCTGTGGCATAAATGCGCAAGAGGAAAGCCTCTTTCGATTGAAAGCAAGCTCTGCTATGAGGGGACATAGGATGAGAGTGAAAGTGGAAAGACTCAGGAGCAATATGTAGAAAGATTTGTTTACAGAAAGAGTGGCAGATGCATGTAATAATCTCCCAGAGGAGGTAATAGAGACGAGGACAGTATCTGAATTCAAAAAAGCATAGGACAAACAGAGGATCTCTAAAGAAAAATAGAGGACTATTGTAGTTGATATGGAAGGGCAGACTATGAGTAGATAGGGCATGTGGTCTTTTTCTGCCATCATGTTTCTATGTTTCTAATATGCAAGTGATCTACAATGCAGAGGGGGAGATAACTGATGTGTTTCTGAGGTTCCCTGGCTCCTGCAATGGCATTTATTTATTTATTCCTTTAACTGGTTTTATATACCGCCTTTTGACATGTCAAGGCGATTTACATCAAACAGTAACTTAACGTGGGAGACATAGAAACTTAATTGCCAACAAGTAACTTAAATAACTATATACATGAGCATAATACTAATGAGTACATGCATGAGATGCGTACAGTACATGGGACGTGTCTGATATAGCATCGGTGAAATACATTCTACAGAAGGGGAAGCTAGGGGAAGGGGTAGGAGAGGACAGGAGAGAGGGTAGGGGGTGGCAGGGCTAGAAGGGGGGGGAGGGATGGTTAGGAGACTGGGCCAATGGGCATCAGGGATAGGGTGGGCAGTGATAAGAGAGCCACTGAGACCGAGGCAGATGAGTGTGCGTAGTTAATCCGGAGCTATAGAGAAATGCTCAATGAAGATATACATTTTTGTTTTCTTACAAAAGTCATTGAGATCACTTATTATGCGAATGTTGTCTGGTAGGGCGTTCCAGAGTCTTTGGTTGAACAGGGAGAATGCCTTACTTGAGGTTCTAGTGTTGTATTTCCTGCCGTGAGAGTAGTTTGATTGCTGATTCTTTTAGGATGATTGACTGATGGCTTTTTTATAAGGGTTTCCAGATACTCTGGTGATAGATGATGCAGTGCTTTGAAGATAGTAACCAGTCCTTTGTATTTAGGGCAGGCTCTAATAGGAAGCCAATGGAGGTTTCTGAGTATTGGAGTAATATGATCATGTTTGGGGGTGCCTGTTAGCACTCTCACGGCTGTATTCATGGCCATTTGCAGTGGGTGGATTGATGAGACTGGAAATCCCTGGAGAAGTATGTTACAATAATCAAGATACGGTAGGGTTAAGGCTTGGAAGACTGTCTGGAGGTGGGTCTGGTCAAGGAGTGGTCTGAGGGCTTTGACTGTTCTAATTTTCTGGTAGACGAGACCTACAGTGGTGTTTATGTGTTGTCTTAGGATAAGACCCTGATCTAGGGTGACACCAAGGCATCTATGTATGGTGGAGGAGTGAAGCAGGAATCCTTGGTGATGTGTAATAGCTCCATCTTTTGGTAGTTTATGGTAGGGTTATGTGCTTATAGCCATCGTGTGACTGCATTGAAACAATCGATTAGAGGGGTATATACTGGGTTACGGGTGGAGATAGGGATATACAACATTATATCATCAGCATATAGGTGATACAGGACGTTGTGGGAGCTGATGATATCAAAGATGGGTTGAATGAAAAGATTAAACAGGAGCGTTGAGTGAACCTCTCTGGTCACCATTTAATTAATTAATTATTTAGTTTCCTAATTATTCTGTGTATTTTGTGTCATGGCTGTTTATTGGTATGGTAATTGGTTGGGGAAGAGCTATATATTCTGACGCTAGTTCCAGGTTAGTCAAAACAGCTTCTTGTTTATTGGGCTACGATGGCTGGTTGTTTGTTTATAGCATTCCCCTGATGCAAGGCTCTTGGTGGCCTCAAATATGATGTCAAGTCAGATTTTGATAATACTTTGTATTCAGCTAAGTAATTGTATCTGTATTAGGTTTTGTTTTTGACTTTATATCTGAAGTATTTGTCACACTGGTGTTTTCCTCAGATGAGATCAGTGAATGAAAATGCTGGATTTTCTATATGAGGTTTATTCCTCATTGTTCTTCCTAGAGCGAACATCTAAAGGTTACTACTACTAATCCTGAACATTTGTATAGCGCTACAAGGCGTACGCAGCGCTGCACAGATACATATAAAAGACGGTCCCTGCTCTTTGAAGCTTACAATCTAATAGAGAGAGACAACACATGGGATACAGCTAGGGGGAATGATAAGGAAACACAAGGGACATCAGGTGAGTCAAGATCCGAAAACAGCAGCAAAGAGCTGAGTTTTCAGCCTGGATTTGAAAAGGGTCAAAGAAAGCACCTGACGTACAGACTCTGGTATTACTGGGGGACAAGGTAGCAATACCTATGGCGGAGTATTATGTAGACCTAGCTAAATGTAGTTTGTTTCCCTAACGGTCCTACCTAAGCCGGGGATAGATCCCTTCCTTCCCCATCACAAGCACGCCTAGAACAAACTCGACATTCGGCTTTCTTTTTCCTCAGTCCCTTTCTTTGGAACGTATTGCCACCTTCCCTCCGGCTGGAACCCTCTTACTCCCAGTTCAAATCACTACTCAAAACCCATCTGTTCCAACAAGCTTTTGATCTTCCTCCTGGTGCTCCTCCCTGAAGTTAGTTGTTGATTGTGGTGTTCAATGCTCTTATGTGCGTCTGGTCCCCTCCCTTTGCTCTCTGGTCTTTTGTGTCTTTTGGTGTCTTTGGTCTAGTCTTGTGATTATGACTTTTATGTTCTATCCTTTCTTTTGCTTTCCTGTTATTTTTATGGCGTTCTTTTCTCTTTTCTATGATTTGCTGTGCTGACCTTTTTATTGTACACCGCTTTAATGCTTCGGCCAAAGCGGTTTATCAAATATTGAAATAAAGATAAAGATAAAAGACCCCTCATTACTGGGCTCTTACCGACCAATTTCATTATTGAATGTAGATATAAAACTCATGCCAAAAATTCTAGCGGATCAATTGGCATCTTATTTATCAGAATTATTACATCCAAATCAGGTAGGATTTGTGAGAGGCTGGAGTGTAGCGTATAGCATATGTCGGGTCTTGGCATCGATGTGTGTCAGCACTGGAGAAACACAGTCGTTCATGTTGATAAGTTTTGACGTTGAAAAGGCCTTTGACCGGGTGAATTGGAGTTTTATGTATCAGGTTTTAGAGACGATGGGATTTTGAGGCTCTTTTGTTGAGAATATCAGACTGTTATAGTCAAATCTGTGGGGCGTGATCATGGTAAATGGGAGTTTGACATCTGACTTCCCACTATGTAGAGGAATGTGACAGGGCTGCCCCCTTTCCCGTTTACTTTTTGTGCTAACCCTTGAACCCCTCTTATGTTGCATTTGGTCAACAAAGGAATTGAAAGGGATTTGCTGATGATATGCTAGTACATCTGGACAACCCTACCCAGGGGCTTCCAGTGCTCCTAGCTGTTTTTGAGGAATACAGAAAATTGTCTGGGTTGAAATTAAATTTAGATAAGTCTGAGGCATTCCCACTTGATCTGACAATTCTCCGAACCTGGCTGGATGTTTTCCCATTGTGGTGGGCAGAAGAACAAGTTAAATACTTAGGGATCCAGCTCCCAGCCTGCCTCTCTGACCTATATAAGCTTAATGTTTCTAATTTCCTGGTGGATCATGGGTGATGGGCGCAGAAATGGTGGGACCTCCCATTGGGGCTGGGTGGGAAGATAGCATTATTTAAAATGGTTCTTTTTCCGAAGTGATTATACCTTTTACAGATATTGATATTGGTGCTCAAGCAGCGGGACATCTGCATGTTTGAAAGACATACCAATATTCTTTTGTGGAGAGGGCGTAGACCCTGGGTGCGACTCACAGCTCTACAGCGTCTCCACGATCAAGGGGGAATGAGTTTCCCGGATGTGGTTAGGTATAACATGGCATGCCTGCTAAGACATGTTCTTGACTGGCTATGGGATATGGAAGACTATACACCTGTGAGATGGGAAAGAGTCCTGGCAGGCCCTTAGCATCTGCGATACATCCTCCTTACGGAGTCAACCCACTGTCCGGGATGTCCTTTTTGCCCCAGTCTGACGTGCATGGTTTGTGAACTTGGAGCATGTTGTCTCCAAGATAGGGGCCCTGGTGACATTCATACTACTGTGTGAACAGTATGGGCTGATCACATCGGACACATTTCGATATATGCAAGTTCGGAGCTATGTCAGTGGTTTGCTTCATGAGTCCCTGTCGGGAGCTGTATGCTCCAAACTGGAGGAACTTCTTCTGGGGGAGGGGGGAAATTCAGAT
Organism: Ichthyophis bannanicus; assembly: GCA_033557465.1. Taxonomy (NCBI): domain Eukaryota; kingdom Metazoa; phylum Chordata; class Amphibia; order Gymnophiona; family Ichthyophiidae; genus Ichthyophis; species Ichthyophis bannanicus. The sequence goes on along the minus strand of CM066039.1, from coordinate 162,122,247 downwards.
TAAGGTTACCCACTTACACAAAGATCTGGTGGAATTCTGCCCAAATGTACAAGAAGGAGATCTAGCTAGGTCTTGGGGCACTATGTAGATACAGCAGATATTATGAAGGCTTTTGCATAGATCTCTTCGCTGAGTGTAACTGTGGAGCCCTTGGATATGCAATATAAGATACTCCATCGCCTGCATTTTGCCACAAGGCAAGCGTGGAGCATGGGTATTGCACCCACAGATCAATGCTCTAGGTGCGGAGCAAACGCAGCAACTTTGGGACGCATGTTTTGGTATTGTGGGTATGCATGGAAGTACTGGAGCAGGGTGCACAGATATCTCAAAAAATGCATGGGGATGGATCTTACTCTAGTACCCGTTTCCCTTGTCCTAGACATATGGACAGATGAGAACTTGGAGGTCCTGGAATCACTACCTCGGGGATGGCTGCGCTTAGATTTGGTAGTAGCCTACAAGGTTATCTTATACAATTGGCTTTTACCAGGGGGACCCACCTATGGTTAATGGCGTATTGGTCTACATGATCTGCTTCTAATGGAGAGGGAGAGAGCATGTGGGCATGCCCAATGATGGACAACCATTCTGGGAGTGTAGGGCCTGCACCTACAGTCTTTGACACCCCGTGTGCATAGTAGGGTTCTGAACCATTATACCTTAATGTTTAGTTGGTAATAGCTAGGAGTATGGATGTGAGTAGCAGTTCCATGGGCTTTGGGATGTGGGATGGGGAAGGCGGTGAGGAGTAGGGGAGGGGGGAGAACAAGGAGAGGGTAGGACTGGGAGAGAAGGGTAGAGAAAGCCAATTTAAGAGTTTGAGGGGGTGAAGAAACTACACCCACTGAACTCAGTAATTTCTCAATAATCAAGGGGTCTGAGGGATGCTGGGTTGGGGGGGGGGGGGGGAGGAAGCTAATACTCCTAAAAACTGAGCAACTTCATCGGTCTGCCTGAACAGCCACCTCAAATATATAACTAACTTTTTCAAAAATTTTTAAAAATCTTTTTAAATGGAGAGAAAAGGCCTCAGTAATTCTATCATATTCTCTCTATACGGCAGAAACCTGACCAAAGGGGATACGTTTGTTCACCATCACCAGCCAGAAAAGCTCTCCGATATAATTTTTTTTATTGAATTTGGAGACCAAATCTTTATCAATTATATTTCAATAAAATAAGCACATTTCATCAAAATAAAGCATTCCCACACAGAAAAAGCGAACACCATCAACTCACCACCACGCAACGGTACTAATAACCGAGGTATCCGGAGGCCCTACTCGGCCTGGATCCCCAACCCGCCATCGCCCCCCCCCCCCCACCCATTGACAAAGCAAGCGGACGTCAAGTGATGGTGTTAATGCATGGTCGCAGCTTTTATTAACAGTAAGCAAACCGGCCCCAACATGGGCCAACACAGCAACTCAAACCATAACAGACAAGAGCCCCCCCCCCCCCCACCCGTCATCCGGATGATGCCCCCCCACCAGCCGTATAGCAAAGTGGAGCACCATCCAAGCCACCCCCCCCCCCAGCTGCCCCTTCCCGCCCGCCTCGCCATGATAGCAAAGGCCGGCTGAAGGGGTTGCCTAATTCCGGGCGGAGACCCCAACCGGGACGTCTCCCCCCAACCGCATACCCGGGCCGCTCACAAGGAAAGCGGCCTCCAGCTGAAATGATCCACCGGGTCAACGAGCACCAGCTCGCCACCCCGCTCGCGGGTGCCACATAACCCCCGACACCCTACCCCCCCCCCCACCAGCTGCGACAAGATCCAACCCGCCACCCAACCAACCGAAAACGAGGGCGGGAGGGCGGGAATCCGACCCGATCGCGAGCAAGGAGGGAAAGAAGGAATCGCCTGCGGGCGTTCCCTCCTTGCTCGCGCTGACTCCGCCCCCCCTCCGTGGCCCAAAGGACCAATCAGTGGGCTCCCACCGGGAGCCAGGAGACTGCCGGGTGCGCGCCTCGCCGCGCGTCACCCCCCCCCCTCCCCCCCCCCCCGACAATGACCTGCCTCGTGGCCGGGCCCCGGGAACCCGGTTACTAGGCTGCCGCGGGACCGGGGCCCAGCGGCTAGGCCGGCACTAACCGAGGTATCCGGAGGCCCTACTCGGCCTGGATCCCCAACCCGCCATCGCCCCCCCCCCACCCATTGACAAAGCAAGCGGACGTCAAGTGATGGTGTTAATGCATGGTCGCAGCTTTTATTAACAGTAAGCAAACCGGCCCCAACATGGGCCAACACAGCAACTCAAACCATAACAGACAAGAGCCCCCCCCCCCCCACCCGTCATCCAGATGATGCCCCCCCACCAGCCGTATAGCAAAGTGGAGCACCATCCAAGCCACCCCCCCCCCAGCGGCCCCTTCCCGCCCGCCGCGCCATGATAGCAAAGGCCGGCGGAAGGGGTTGCCTAATTCCGGGCGGGGACCCCCGCCGGGACGGCTGCCCCAACCGCATACCCGGGCCGCTCACAAGGAAAGCGGCCTCCAGCTGAAATGATCCACCGGGTCAACGAGCACCAGCTCGCCACCCCGCCACCGGCGCTAGGTAGTGAACTATCCTAGCGCCGCCCCCCCAAGGGGAAGCTGCGACCAGCACCACGACTCGAGCGCCTCCTGCCAGTCGTTCAGAAGAAGATCCTGCCCCACCGGGGCAAGATGGACCCCATCAAGCCGGTACAAACCAGCGCAAGCAACCTCCGCCCAAGGGTGCCGAACCTGAACCCCCCCCGTCCGCTGGACCCAGCGCCCGATCTGCCGATTAACTTTGCACAGGCCCCTTGACCAACGCCGCTGGGTCCAGCAAGCAGGGCGGGGTATAATGTCCGACCACACAATAACCACCCCAGGGAGGACCCCCCGCAACAATGCAATGTCTCTTTGAACAGTCCCAATAAGTTGCCGGCAAGCCCAACCGGCAACGTCGTTGCCACCCAGGTGGAGCAGCAGCCCGACCGGCCGCCGACGCCGTCCGAGTTCCGCGTGCACGCAGACCAGGAGCTGGTCCCAACGCATGCCGCGGCGGCCCATCCAACACAACCGCACTCCAGCTCCGGCAAGACCCAGGTGGACACCCAGCGGCCGCACCGCCGCGCGCCGCTCCGCCCAGTAAACAAAAGAGTGCCCGATGATCCACCACTCGCCGGGCACCGCACCATCTGAAAGAAGAAAGAGTGGACCACCACCAGCAAACAGCTCTGCAAGAGGAAAGAAAGGATTAGTGCCCCCCCCTGACCCCCCACCCCACCGCGGGCAGCCCTCCACCGCGGCAGCACCCCGCTCTACTCCGCACCGCCGCCAGCCGTCGGGCGAACGTACCCGGCATACGCACCCGATCGCCAGCGGCCAATACGCCGAATAACCAGAGGGTCCAACCCAGCAGCCGCCGCGCTGGTAGCCGCTCCGATCCGGAACGAGTGCGACGTGTAACCCCGCTCATCGCAACCCAAGGCCCGCAGGGCCAGGCGAAGCACAGCCGTGAACTGAAACTGCGTCACCGGCCGGCCATCCGCATGAATAAAAAACGGGCCGGGGGCTACCGGGCGCCGCCGGGCGTATGCACCGAGAGCCCTGACAGGACAGGACAGCAAGGGCGAGATAGCGCTCAGCAGGACCCAGCCCCCTTTCCCGGACTGGTCCGTCTTAGAACGGGATAGAAAAATGCGAACTCGCGCAGGCTCGACCCGGACGTGCCCCGCCGCCAGCCCCCCAAAAGCCCCCCACCGCGCCGACCGAGGAACTAACTCGGACACCCGGAAGGCGCCGAAAAAAGCCGTGGTGAACAACGCGTGAAACAACACCGCCTCGAAGCCCGAGGCGGCTACCCTCGGCAGAACCTCACACACCTGCAGCAGAAGCTCGTGGGACACCGGGCGCCGCCCATCCGGTAGCTTCGGCTGAGCGCGGGCCCACCCAGCGAGCAACCGCCCAACCAAGAAGGAGACACGTGGATTCCCCCAACCCGCCGCTTTAGCAAAGAAGGAAAAGCCCGCAAGCGCTCCGGCGGCCGCCGACCGCGCCCATCCCGCCTCCTTTGCCCAAAGCACGAAGCGGCCAACCAGGTCATCAGGCACCGCCCCCCCAACCCACCCACGCGCCCTCAAAAAGGCACTCACCTTCACATAGCCCCTACGGTAAGCCATCCAGGTACTGCAGGCCACCGACGCGGCCAAGAGATCCATCAGGTCAGGGTCCCAATCGTCCAGAGATGCTCCGGAACCCACGAGGGCAGCGCGTCCGCCCCCGGAGCCAGGCGCCGAAACTGTTCCCACTGAAAACGTGACAGAGCGTCAGCGATAGAGTTCTTAGCACCCGGAACGTGCCGCGCCCTCGCGGTGACATTCAGGCGCAAGCACGCCAGCACAAACACCCTCATCAAGGCCGCCACCCTGGGGCATCGGGGGGCATGGCGATTCAAAACCTCAACAACCGCCGAGTTGTCGCACCAGAAAACAACCCGCCGATCCCGTAACCGGTCAGGCCAGACCCAGAAGGAAACCACAATCGGGAACAGCTCCAGGAAGGTGATGTTGCGGGTCAGGCCGGAGCGCGCCCAGGCTGCCGGCCAAGGCTCCGCGCACCAGGCACCGTGACAGAAGGCCCCGAAACCGACGCCGCCCGCCGCGTCAGTAAACAACTGAAGGTCGCCATTCGACGCCTCCGGCCACTGAAGCACGGAGCTCCCGTCAAAGCCAGCCAGAAATGAGTCCCAAACCCGCAAATCTTCCCGCATCCCCGAAGACACCCGGATCCGATGGTGGGGCAGCCGCGCCCCCGCCATTGCCAAAGACAGGCGCCTCGAAAAGGGGCGGCCCATGGGGAGGACACGGCAAGCAAAGTTCAGGTGCCCGACCAACGACTGCATAACGCGAAGGGAAGTCTTCGCGACGGCGCAGACCGAGGCCACCAGCTCGCGGAGGCGCTGCACCTTCGCCGCCGGCAAGCGGACCACCATAGCCATCGTGTCTATCTCGATACCAAGAAAGGTGAGGCAAGTGACCGGACCCACTGTCTTGTTCGCCGCCACGGGACGCCAAACGCGGCAGCCGCACGCAGGAAGGTGCGCAACAGATCGGAACAAGTTGCAGCCTGCTCCGGCCCAACAAACAAGAAGTCATCGAGATAGTGAACAATGCTGGAGACCCCCGACTGGCGTTCCACCACCCAATGCAAGAAGGTACTGAAGGCCTCGAAATAAGCACAGGAGATCGCGCAGCCCATGGGCATACACATATCAAAGTAATACCGTGCCTCAAAATGGAAGCCGAGCAACGGGAAAGCAGAGGGGTGGACCGGCAGCAAGCGGAACGCCGATTCAATGTCCACCTTAGCCAGCAGGGCCCCCCGACCGCACTGACGCACTAAGGCGACGGCGGCATCGAAGGACGAGTAGTGAACCGTACAGAGCTCGCGAGGGATGTGATCGTTAACGGAGTCGCCCGGAGGGCAGGAGAGGTTGTGTATCAGCCGGAACTTGCCCGGCTCCTTCTTCGGAACCACCCCCAACGGCGACACCGTGAACGGGGAAAAGGGGGGGTCCAAGAAGGGACCCGCCACCCGGCCCAGAGCACACTCCTCGGAGATCTTGCAGCGCACAAACTCGGCGTGAAGCCGCGCAGAGGCGGCATTGCGGGTACCGCCCAGAGCGGAGGGCCCCCGGACGGGAATGCGAAAACCCCGCGTGAAACCCCCCAGAAGCAAACCGGCCGCCCTACCCCGGCGGGAACGCCCGTAGTCGAGGAGCCACGGTCGCATCGCCGCCACGCGCACCGGGGTAGCGGCCAGCGCGCGCGACACCTCACTTCCCCCCCGCCGGGGCCCCTGCGACCCCCTTCCTGCTGCACTTCGTAGCTGGGTGCGCACCGCCGCACAAGGAGCAAGCGTGCTTAAACTTGCAGTCCGGGAAAGGACAAGACGCTTTGTTAAAGCGCCAACAGACGTCCCCCCCGGCAACCGCCGCCTTTGGCTGTGGCAAGGCGGGGGCGGGGCACGAAAGGACCGGCCCCCCTGCGAAAGCGGAGACGCACCCGCCTTCGCCCCCGATGTACCGGTTCCGGCACCCCGACCCCTCGAGGACATCTGGGTCAACCACAGGTTGATGTCCTTGGTCCCCCACTGCAGGAGACTGTTCTCCTCCATCTGGTCCCGAAACTCCTCGTCGTAGTTCAACCAGGCCCACCCTTCGTGGGCCTGGGAGGCAGCCAGAATGTTGTCGGCGTATGCCAACAACGCCCCATATTGGTTCGGGAAGTAACGCCCCCACACACTCGCCAGACGCAGAAAAGCGCGGGTCCAATTGAGCGTGTTGCGAGAGACCTTGCGCACGCGGCCCGCCTTCTCGTCGTCCTTGCGCTTCTTCCTGCTCTCCCCCGAGCGCTTCCGACCGTCGAGCAAATGGAAGATGTCGATGTACCGGCGACGCCGGATCCGCCGGCGCAACTTCCGCGGAACCGACTCCCACAGCTCGGCGCAGCGTACGACAGGAGCCCCATTGGGGCCCCCGCCATCCGCCGCCCCCGGGACAGAGCAGCGGGACGAGGCCGAGGAGGACGACGAGGAGGAGGAGGACGAGGACGCCCGCCGGCAACGACGAGCGCGCTTGCGCTTCCCCTTCCCTTTGCCCGCCTCCCCGGAGCCGGGAGCCGAGTCGGGAACCCCACCCCCCGCCCCGCCCGGTTACGCACCACACCCCCCGGAGGGGACAGCCGTAGCGCCCCCAGTGGGCGCCGCCAGAACCGGAACCAGCGCGGCTGTCGTAGAACCAGAAGGGCAAGCTCCCGCCAGCTGGTTGGAAGCAGCCATAGCAGCGGCACTCGTCGAGCCCGTCGGAACCTGCGGAGACAAAGGAGAGAAGCCAGCAGCCCGGGCCCCCGGGGAACTGAGCACTGCCGGGGGCCCAGCCCCCCATGAGCGCGACGAAGGCCCAAAGCCCCCGGCCTCCCACGCCGCCGCACCCCCGGCCCCCCCTTGTCCCCCCCCGAACCACCCCCCCAACCACCTCCCCAAGGCCCTAGGCCCCCCCAGGGGACCGCACCGTACGCCCAAGGGGCCGGGGGGCCGAGGAACCCAGGAGGGGCAGGAGAGACCGGGGAGGGAGGCGAAATCCACCTGCTCGCCGTTCCGGGAGGCGGAGCGGGCACCAGAGCACGTGGGGCGACCGGCCCGGGGGAGACCGAGGAACCCCGCTCTAACGTCCCCGGGAGCAGCGCCCGATCACCGTCCCCACCAGGGCTTCCCGCCGGAGACGCCAAATCGACCGCAGCAGCGCCCACAGCCGCCGGAGCAGGCAGGGGGCGCCCCCCGGAGGCCCCACCCCCCCGGATCCCCCCAGGCCTACTGCGCCCCTGCTGGGCAGTAGCCCGGGTACGGACAGCCGCACCAACAGGGAGGGCCCCCCTACCGCGGCCCACTGTAGCGGGCCCGGGGCGCGCCGTACCCCGCCCACGCGCGCCCCCCCGCCGCCCCTTAGCGGCGCTGCGCGCCGAGGCCTGTTTAGCCATGGGCTCTATCCCCCGGCCCAAGGGCTGCAGCAGCCTGATAGCTGGCTGGGCCCACGTGAGGAAGGGGCCTCCCTTCTCTCCTTACTGTTGATCCCCCTTTTTTCATTTTTGGTTTTTTTTTTTTTTTTTTTGTTTTGTGTACTGTATTTTATTTTATTATTTATTTATTAATTTTTTTTTTTTTGTTTTTTTTTGTTTTTTTTTTTGTTTTTGTTGTTGTCCCTTCCTCGGTTAGGGGGCCACCCACAGACCCTCCCCAGCGCAGGCCCGCCGTTCCCGCGGGCACAGGAGGCGGCGACAGGCAAGGCAGCACTTCACACGAGGCAGGAGACAGACCTGCTCTCCCACGTGCGCCGAAGCGGCGCGCACAAGCACCGCCACGAGATGCCGGCGCCGCAACACTCGACGGCCGAAGGGAGCCCACGACCCGGCTCAACCCCCACTAACGGGACCCGCAGGAGGACCAACCTGGAACCGGTGAGCCAGAGCAATCCGACCCGATCGCGAGCAAGGAGGGAAAGAAGGAATCGCCTGCGGGCGTTCCCTCCTTGCTCGCGCTGACTCCGCCCCCCCTCCGTGGCCCAAAGGACCAATCAGTGGGCTCCCACCGGGAGCCAGGAGACTGCCGGGTGCGCGCCTAGCCGCGCGTCACCCCCCCCTCCCCCCCCCCCGACAATGACCTGCCTCGTGGCCGGGCCCCGGGAACCCGGTTACTAGGCTGCCGCGGGACCGGGGCCCAGCGGCTAGGCCGGCACTTCTCCTGCAACAGAAAACAGCAAACTTAACTGAAGGGGGCAATAAATGGCCACAAACAATTGCTCAAAAGTACTTAGCTTGCAACACTCAGTTCTTCAGGCAGAATGATCACCCAACAAAGATCTCTATTTCGCCATACCCGGCTTCATCAGGGGTGATTCTCACGAAATGTTTGTTCTCAGCATTTACTCCAGCAGCAAGAAACTGCCTCACTGCCACTGTTTCTAAATCTTCAGACAGCTAATCAAGGAAAAGTAGGCAGAGCCACACAGTGTGTTTTTGTTTTAATCCAAAGAAAAAGAAAAAAGAAAAAGAAAAAAGTGCCACCCCAAAAACAGTGCACTATAAAAATAAGATCTAAAAAATGCTCCAATCTACGGTATTTTGTTATTTAAACCAATAGGTTCCATAGCATTTAAAAGAAAAATCCACTGCTACTCAAGCTAAAGCAGAATTTTCCCACGATCACCACTGTGCAAAGAGCATGGAACTTGATCAAATGCCAAGCAATGCAAATCTGTAAACTCATGCATATGCTGAATACAATGTTCAACCAATGGTGCTTCTTTCCGCTATTTCGATAAACTGTATTTATGTGCTGAAAGACACGTCTTCAAAGATCTGGTGGTTTTACCAATATAGATTTTATCGCAGGGACAGCGTATCAAATACATAATATGGTCTGAAGTACATGATGTATTGAACTTTAAAGAAAATGTTTTGTCAGATACTGTAAATGCACTGATCTCATCCATTATAGGGCAAAATGTACAGTACCCACATCGTGTATGTCCTCCCACACCGATCAAAGGCACCCTTGGAACAGCAGGGCAGAGAACATCTCTTAAGTTTTGACCTCTTTGATATGCAGTTCTAGGGCACAAATGGGTAAAAGTTGAATGTACTGACAATACCAGCCAATGTTGCCATATTGATGCAGCGATCTTTGAAGACAAAGCAGAGTATTGCAACACACAAGTAAAATGTTCAGACTGGGGACTAGGCTCCAATCTAGAGGAAGAGGCCTATCTAGTGGAAGGGGCCAAAAGCCATTTCCGATGATTATTGACAGCTCATTTATATGCCCTCCTTACCACTGCTCGCCGGTAATCCCTATCCACAAATTTATTTGCCATTAAAAATGCTTGCCTTTGAAACTCTTCTTTAGTAGAGCATATTCTCTGACAATGTAACAGCTGAGATAAAGGCAAACTATTTCTTAAAGATATTGGATGGAAACTTATACTATAACAACATATTCCTATCTGTAGGTTTTGTGAACAACATAGTTACAAATGTAACTTCCATCTTACATATAGATACATCTAAAAAATGTAGGATTCTTTCATCACAAACCATATCAAATTTAATCGTGGAATTGCAACTATTCAGATATGAAAAGAAAGTTTGAAGATCTTCTTTCGTTCCTTCCCATAAAAGGAAAATGTCATCAATATAACACTTCCACTCAATAACAAAAGGCATGTATTGAGATGGATACACATATCTGTTCTCAAACCCTTGCATGTACAGATTAACAGTGGATGGGGCAAAAGTAGTCCCCATCGCTGTCCCCGAGATCTATTGAAAAAAATGATCTTTATATAGAAAACAATTTTTCTTAAGCGCTATCTCAGCTAACTATATTAAAAAGTCTGTTTGAACTCTATGGGGGCAAGGTCTCCCTTCCCACACGTCTTCAAGCAATTGTAAGGCCTCATCTTGTGGTACTAAGGTATAAAGTGATGCCATGTCCATCATGACCATCCATTGGACACATTCTATACCTTCTGTAAAATCTGTAAAAAATGAGATGTGTCCTTAATAAAAGAATGGATTTTAGGAACCTCAAATTTCAAAAATTGATCTAAATATCTTCCCACATATTCCAATAATGAATCATTGCTAGAAAGTATAGGTGGACCAGTTGGATTCAACAGTGTCTTATGTATTTTTGGCAAAAGTTAAAATACTGGAACCTTAGGATGCTTTGGATTCAAAAAAGAGAACTCTTATTCTGTTACAAAGCCACATTCAAACGCTTTCTTTGACAAACTTGTGATATTGTTTTGTAAAGAAACAGTAAGATCCACTTCCAAGGGTATATAGTATACAGTATTGGTCATTTGACGCTGGACCTCCAAATCATTCATAGATACATCCATCAACACTATTGTTCCTCTCTTCTGCTTTTTTAATGATGAGCTAAGGATGATTCTGTAACTCTCTCAAAGCAGCCCATTCCATTTTTGACAGATTGGATATAGGGGCACAACACGTCTGTTCAAAATCAGCTATTTCTTTCAACAGCAGATTCTTAAAAGTTGCTCAGTGTTTAGGAGTTTTATGTTTGATCTTATTTTATTTTATTTATTTATTTCAATTTCTTATATACCGCACTATTCAGAATCAGCGTGGTTTACAGAGAACATAAAAGACCAGAACAACAGGCTGTTTGGTATTACATATAACAGGAGTATCAACTTGGAAAACATGGGAGAACTATATACATAGAATATATAATCTGTTAAATCGATAACATGATAGAACTATTTACACAAGTTTGTGGTGTGACTATTATATTGCACTTCATACAGGGTAGTACTTGATAAATAGGTTGAATTTAAGGGCCTTTCTGAACTGGGCTAGGTCGGTTATGGCACGGATGTCAGGTGGTAGGGAGTTCCAGCATTTTGGGGCGCAGAACATGAAAGCTCTGTTCGCTGTTGATCGGCTGCATGTTGTTATGGCTTTTGGCATTATTAGAGTGTTTAGCGCTATTTGTCTTCTAGATCTGGTTGGTGGTACAGTTTGTATGAGCTCAGTAAGTGAGTTGGCTGATAGACCATGGATGGCCTTGTATGTGAGAATCAAAGTTTTGAACATAAGCCTGCCTTGTATCGGGAGCCAATGGAGCTGCTTGAGGATAGATGTAACATGATCACTCCTGGACGCTCCTTGTAGAACCCTTGCAGCAGAATTCATAGCAAGCTGTAAAGAACTCAGGGTGGATTGTGGGAGTCCTTGTAGAATAGACTTGGCGAAATCGAAATGCGGTAAGATGAGTGCTTGGTAGATGGTTCTGAAGTCCTCTGGGTCCAGTAAGGAACGTAAGTGCCTGAGTGTGCGTATCTTGAAGTATACAGCTTTTACAATATTATTTACGTGTGATTTCATATCGAGACGGTGGTCCAGCGTGACTCCGAGGTATCTTATTGTTTCCTTAGTGCATAGATCAGCTCCCTTAACACGTATATGTGATGGTGGAATGAAGTTGGGGTCTCTTGTGATAAAGAGAACCTCAGTTTTCTTGTGCTGGATGCGGAGGTTCTGTGAGAGGAGCCACTCTGAGACTGTGTCGAAGCAATTTATTATAGGCAATAAATCTGTTTGCATTGTGGAAAATGGCATGTAAAGTAGGATATCATCTGCATATATCATACATTTCACATTGAATGATCTGATGATATTGCAGATAGGCTGCATATATATGTTAAACATGAGAGATGAAAGAGAGGACCCTTGCGGAACGCCTTGTTTTTGATGGAAGAGATTAGATTCTCCTGTTGCAGATTTTACATATTGCATTCTAGTATCCAGGTAAGATTTACACCATTCAAGTGCTGAGCTACCGATGCCTTTTTCCTTCAGTCGTGCAAGGAGTTTCTCATGATTTACTGAATCAAACGCTGCTGCTATATCCAAGAAGATTAGCACAACGCCTTGTCGGATGTTATCTATGCTAGTGAGTATATTATTGAAGAGGGTGGTGATAAGTGTTTCAACGCCATGATATTCTCTGAAGCCATGTTGAAAATGGTCTAGTGGGGCTGCGGAATCTATGTGGTCTTGAATTTGACGTTGCACCTCTTTCTCAAAAATCTTTGCTAGGAGGGGGATACTAGCAATAGGCCTGTATGAGTCAGCCCTTTTTGGGTCTAATTTGGGGTTTTTTAGCAGTGGTCTGATGGATGTGATCTTTAGAGCAGAGGGGAAGGAGCCGGTTGTAAATGAAAGGTTCATGATTCTTGCAATGAAAGGGCTAAATGCACTTCGAAGATCCTTTATCCAAAAGGCTGGGCAAGGATCGGTTTGAGCGGTAGTAGTGTTGAGTGAGGTGATTGTGTCTTCAATGTGTTTAGCCGAGGGTGTGGTAAATGCAGACAAGGAAGTTTGGCAGGTTGTTTCTTGTATGTTAGTTTTTGATAGCTCATCCGTCTGTAGAAGTTTTGATTGCAGGTAATCAGCAAATTCTTGCAGGTGAATATCCTCCTTTTGTTCGGATAATGGTTCCTTTGATAGTGATTTTACTAAGTTGAAAAGATCACAAGGTTTTTTCAATGATCTTTTGAGCATATCAGTGTGATATTGCTTCTTTTTGGTTGTGATTGCTTCGTGGTGAGTTGCTAAGTGGAGATTGTAGGCTGTTTGATCATCGATGGACTGTGATCGGCGCCAGCGTTTTTCGAGTCTTCTTAGGTGCGTAAGAGAAGACCGCAGGTCAGGAGAGAACCATGGAGCAGAGGTTCTTTTCCTTGATATGTTCTTTTTGTATGTTCTTTCTGGCGAGGCCCTCAGGCGCGGGCCCGATAATCTTGATAATTTACTTTATTTGTTTGTTAGAGCTATAATTTATGTGTATGTGACCTGGGTTTTTTTTTGGTTGGTGTGTTTTAGTACTACCGGGGTGGGATATGTTTTGCTTACTGACCTTTAAACCATGTAAATGCTGCTGAATGGGATATTCAATTGCACTAACACAGTTAGTGCTGCTGAATATCCACAACTAATGCTGTTATAGGGGGTCTTGTGCAAACTTCATTCTCGCACAGATGGACAGCTTCAGAGGGAGCCGGGGAAGCCCGCATGAGGCCCTGGCTCCCTCTGCACAGCCACCAGTGTGAAGAATGTTTTCCCTCACGTTGGCGGCTGTTTCTGTGAAGCATGTAAGTGCTGAGAAATGACCTTTAACCTTTCCCTGCATTCAGCGCACTTCACTGAAACAGCCGCCAGTGTGAGGGAAAATACTCTTCACGCTGGCGGATGTGCAGAGGGACCCAGTGCCTTGCGTGGGCTTTCCTGGCTCCCTCTGAAGCCCCTGAGATGGCCGCGGGGCTCTTCGGTGGACGGGTGGGTGGGGATGGTGCTAGGACTGGAAATGGGCTGTGTTGGGGGGGGAAACTTGTACTGCAAATGGGCTGTGATGGGGGATGGAAGCTTGGGGACTGGAAATGGGCTGTGATGGGGGAGGGAAGCTTGGCCTGCAATGGACTGTGATGGGAGGGTAAGCTGGGACTGGAAATGGGCTGTGATGGGGGGGGACTAGAACTGGAAATGGGTTGTGATGGGAGGGTAAACGAGGACTGGAAATGGGCTGTGATGGGGGTCTAGGACTGGAAATGGGCTGATGGAGGGAAGCTTGAATGGGAAATGTCTGATGTGGGGGCTAGGATTGAAAATGGGCTGATGGGGAACTGGAATAGGACTGGAAATGGACTGATGAGGGGGAGCTTGGACTGGAAAAAAGCTGTGATGGGGGAAGCTGGGACTGGAAATGGGCTGTGATGGGAGGATAAGCTGGCACTGGAAATGGACTGATGGGTGGGGGGAAGCTTAGACTAGAAATGGGCTGATGGAGGCTACTTGGACTGCAAATGGGTTGATGGGGAGCTGGAATAGGACTGGAAATGGCCGATGGGGAGCTTGGACTGGAAATGGGCTTATGGGGGGGGGGGGGGCTAAGATTGGAAATTGGATGATGGGGTAACTTGGACTGGAAATGGGCTGTTGTGCGCTGGAATAGGACTAGAAATGGGCTGATGGGAAGGGCTAAGATTGGAAATAGGCTGATGGCGGGAGTTTGGACTGCAAATCGGCTGATGGGCTGGAATAGGACTGGAAATGGCTGATGAGGGAATAGGACTGGAAATGGGATGATGGGGGCTGGAATAGGGCTGGAAATGGGCTGATGGGGGAGCTTGGAATGGAAATGGGCTGTTGGGGGGCTGGAATGGGACTGAAAAGGAGCATATGGGAGGCTAGGACAGGAAATGGGCTGATGTGGGGGCATGGGAGAATGGGACTAGAAAGGAGCGGTTGCTGGGTGAATCTAGAACTAGAAGAGAGCTGATTTTGGGGGAGGAATAGAAGGGGATGGGGATTGAGGATGGAGAGAGGAAAAGATATTTTGTGTGGGCCGGAAGAAAAATCTACAATTGTCCGGGTATTGGGAAAGTAAGTGGGGATTGAGAATAGAAGGGTGAAATCTGAGTCGATGATAAAGGAATAAAGAAATGGGAGAAAGCAAAAGGGGAAAGATCAATATATTAAAGCAGATATAGAGAGAGAATGGAAAAAATCTAGAAGAGAGAAGAAAGGACAAATGGACAGCTCGCAGAAGACACGAAGAAACCAGAAGAAAGTGACTGGAACAATTGCAACTGAAAAATAAAATGCCCAAACAAAAGGTAGAAAAATACTTTTTATTTTGAATTTATTAACTGAAATATGTCAGGTCTGGGAAATGTGTATCGCTAACATCTTTGCATTATTTTTTAGTACAAGACAAAATTAATATATGTAGTTTCTATTTGACAGTCCCACTTGTTCTCTTTCCCCCAGTGGGATGTATTGGTTTAATATTTGAAGTGTTGCCTTTTTGATAGGCAGGCCCAGTCTGCGACTAAAAAGCTGTTTGATTATTTTCATCTAATTTCCATGTATTTTGGTGTGCTGAAAACAAATAAAATATTGAAAAAACTCCTAGACGTCATGATTTGCCACAACATGCAAAATTGTCTTCAAATTTATCAAATTTTTTAAAATTACTATTAATTAATTCAAATTACTATTAATTAATTCACATAAGTGCATTTAAGATATAAAATGCCAAAAAACCCTTAAAGGGGTTGTCCAAGTTATGTAAAAAAAAATATAGCACTGTAAATCTGATGGTCAGCAATATATACATAAGCTAAGCAAGTTTTAAGTCTGTGCTTCTAATGGTAGAAGGGGTTAATCTTTCCTGAAGAATCCAGTGGGAGGGAGATAGCAGCAGGGCAGATAGCAGCAGCTCCGGTCAGTGCAGGGGGGCGTGGCCAGCATTGTGACGTCTCGTGTACAGACACAGAGCTGCTCTCTCCTGCATGCCACACTTGTGCACGAATCATTATCAGGTTCTTGGTTCTAGGCTGTTCACACTTTTTCATCGCAATTCGTGTTAGCTCATCATTCTTCAACCGTTATGTTATGGCTCCGCGAAAGTGTATTAATTCACCAGACAGTTTCTGTTTCATCTGTGGTTAATATACAGTATTGAAGCAACAGCAGAATATTACAGACTTTGTGAAAAAAGTATACTTTGCATACTTTGGACTAAAAATTGGAGATCAAGATAAAGTCTGGGCGCCTCATAAAGTGTGCAAAACGGTGTGTTGAGGAACTCTGAAACTGGTTCAAGGGTAAGAAAAAATCTTTCCGTTATGGGATTCCTATGGTATGGCGAGAGCAAAAGAACCATAGTGACGACTGTAACTTTTGTTCATGCGATGTGAAAGGGTTTAATTCCAAATGGAAGCATTCCATTTCATACCCCAATCTTCACTCGGCAATTCGTCCCATCCCCCATTGCACAGATATATCAGTACCCAAGCCCCCTGCTACCTTGGAAGAGATACCTAGCTCCGATGAAGGTGAAGTTATACCTGAACCAGATGACGAATCAAGTTCTGACTTTGAAGATGATACAAGACCAAAATTGTTTTCTCAGGAGGAGATGAATGATTTGGTAAGAGACTTGAATCTTCCCAAAGATGCCGCTGAGTTACTCGGATCAAGGCTGAAAAGCAGGAATTTATTGTTGCCAGGAGTGTCATCTTCATGGTTCAGACATCGTGAAAAGGAGTTCGTTCCTTACTTTGCCCAGGAAGACAAGTTGGTTTATTGCATTGATGTTGAAGGTCTGATGGGTCAATTTAAAATCCAATATGATTCAGAGCAATGGCGTCTTTTTATAGATTCTTCAAAAAGAAGTCTCAAAGCAGTTTTACTCCACAACGGTTTTTACACTTCCATACCTGTAGGTCATTCCGTACACTTGAAGGAAAACTACGAGAACTTGGAATTGGTTCTTCGTAAACTTAAATATGAAGACCATGGTTGGCAAGTGTCTGGGGACTTGAAGATCTTGTGCATGCTGCTCAGGCAACAAGCTGGGTATACCAAATATCCTTGTTTTCTGTGTCTATGGGACAGTCAAGACCGACAAAATCACTGGACCAAGAAGAGTTGGCAGCCGAGGGTGCTAACAGTCGGTGAAAAAAATGTCCTCCGAGAAACTTTGGTACCTTCCCATAAAGTTCTTCTACCACCACTCCACATAAAATTGGGATTGATGAAGCAATTCGTAAAATCACTTCCAAGAGATGGAGAATGCTTCAAATACTTGGTCACCAAGTTTCCAGGCCTGTCGGAGGCAAAATTGAAGGAAGGTGTGTTCGTCGGACCAGACATTAGAAGGCTTATAGTTGATCAAGAGTTGTCAATACCATGACGGATCCTCAAAAAGAAGGGTGGATTGCATTTAAAGAAGTTGTTCAGAAAGTTTTAGGCAATAACAAAGATCCTCACTACAAAAAAGATCGTCGGACGAATGCTGAAAGCATTTCAAGCTTTAGGTTGCCTGATGAGTTTGAAAGTGCATTTCCTCCAGTCCCACCTTGACTACTTTCCTGAAAATTTGGGATCTGTGAGTGAGGAACAAGGTGAACGATTCCACCAAGACATTAAAGAGATGGAAAGGAGATACCAGGGAAAATGGAGCATTACAATGATGGCAGACTACTGTTGGATGCTTCAGAGAGACATTCCAGATGCTACTCACAAGCATAAATGCACCAAGAGGAGCCTCACAAGGAAGAAGAATCGAGTTTAGTGTGTGTAGGTGAGCTCATTTCAGTTCAAAAAAGTATTTTCATGAAAATATTGTAATAAAACTTTAATTTTATAAGTCTATTTCCATTTATTTTGAGGTATTGCCTTATTTAACATAGTTACCTAAATTGTCAGGAAACATGATGTCCTATGACAAAATGGAGGTCATTTGCGGATTCAGCGCACCAAAAAACATAAAGATTACGTGAAATAACCAAAACAGCTCTCGAAAAAGGTTTTTTGCAGACCTGTGGATTTGAAGTGTTGCCTTTTTGATAGGCAGGCTTTGTTGCTTTGTGAGTCCTGGTAGTGCTGATCTCCAGGAACAAGCAGGAATGTAGTCCACATATGGGTTTCGTCGGTACCGACGGAACCTGCGTGGGAACGCTCCCCAGCGTCCAATTAGAAAGCTTTTGGGAGCATCCCACAGCGCCTGCGTGCTGCCTTCCCGCCTTTCCCAACTGCCTCTCTCCAGTTCTTCGTTTTCCGCGGAGCCAGCAGGTTATTGTTCCTGTCACCGCAGAAAATGTTTTCCTTATTCCTTCTTTTTTGTGGTCGCGTCTGCCTTCCTCGACACTATACCGGTACCGCCGGTTCTTCTTTCTTTCTTTTAAAAAAAACCCCAAATACTATTTTTTTCCAAACTTTTCTTTTCCAGGTGCACGCACCATTTTGGGCCTTAGGCCCAAAATTTCCTCCACTATGGAAAAACCCGCCTCAGTTTTCAAAAAGTGCACCAAATGTGGTGGTACCATCTCCGTCACCGACACCCATGAGTGGTGTCTTAAATGTTTAGGTCCTGACCACTCCATCTCCGAGTGTATGGCTTGTGCCATGATGTCCAAGAGGGGTTGCAAAACCGAGCTGCTAAGCTCAGCGCCCTTTTTCCCTCCGATGCAGCTTCTGTGGCATCGACGTCTTCCAGGACTTCGTCTTCCTCCCATGGATCTCAGGTAACTAAATATAAGTCTGGCTGGTCCTCAAAGGGTAGATATTCTTCCAAGCATCAAGATGCCTCTGGCATTGCCCTTGAGGGTTCTGTACCGGCAAAATTGCCCCGGCGGGAGACTTCGACTTCCAAAGCATTATCGGGGCTCCAGGATGTTCTCGAGGCCTCGACCTCGTCAGAACTACTGGTGCCATGCTCTGGGGTACCGGCTGCTTCTGGTACCGATACCCAGGTATCGGCAGCGTCGATAGACCAGAGGTTCCTGGCTATTGAACGCAGCTGGCGGCTCTCCTTGCGGCATTGACACCCTCGGAACCGCGTCAGACAGTTCAACCGGTACTGGTACCGATGCCGGTACCAGTATCGGTACGGGTACTGACAGCATCGGCATTGACATCGGTGTCTGCTTTGCCAGCACCCAGTCATGCGATGCCTTCCGGTACCGATACACCGGTACCGATTCCCCCCGGTACTGACTTCGGTCGGTACGGGTATCAGGCTCTACAAGAGCATCCGGACAGAAGGTACTTTGAATCCTCGGAGGAGTCCGAGGATTCTGACAGCTCTGTCGGTAATGGAATACTTCTCCCGGAGGAGCCTTCCTCTTCTAAACGTAGGATGTCTCCTCCAGAAGATATCTCCTTTCAGGATTTTATCAGGGAGGTGGCTCGAGGTCTTTCCATTACTGTGGCTCCCAAAACAGAGCCCAGAGCAAAGGAGTTGGAGATTATTCAATATCCCAAAACTCCTAAGGAGGCAGCTACTTTGCCTATCCATGAGATCTTACATGATCTCATGCTAAGAATGTGGGAAACACCTCTTACCACCTCCTCTCACTCTCGTAGACTGGATACTGTGTATCGAGTCCCTCCTTGTCCTGGTTTCCAGAAAACTCAGCTTCCTCATCACTCTATTGTAGTGGAATCAGCCATGAGAAGGATCAAGAGTGCAAAGAGGTATGCCTCTAATCCGCCAGGACGTGAGTGTAGAACCTTGGATGCCTTTGGATGTCATACTTTCCAGGCTTCCATGCTTTCTGCCAGATCAGTTCCTATATTTTATATATGGGAATGTTCCTTAAAGACGTCACAAGAGATATAGAGGTTCTGAGCCCTCTTCTTCCTGAAGATAAGAGGCAGGATTTTCTCACTCTGGTTAAACATGCCCAAGATGTTTCCAAATTTGTCAATCGTGCAGCTTTTGACTGTTTTGAGTGCATAAGCAGAACTTCTGCCATTGCCGTAGGCGCACGTAGAATTGCCTGGCTCCAGGCATCCGATTTGGAGCTCTGGGTGCAGGACAAACTGGGCAAAATCCCTTATACAGGTGAGAATCTATTCAGCAAAAATTGGCAAGAGAAAGCCAATGAGTTGGATGCTGACAACTCCAATTTGGATGGGTTATCCAAAGCCACAGCTGATCCTGCAAGGAAGAAATCTTTAAAGAAACCATTCTTCTCAAAAAAGAAGAGGTTTTACCCTTCTTATTCCCAGCAGGGACGTTCCGTAGGTCAGCCTGCTCAGAAGAGTCAGTAACCATCTAAACAAAGGAAAGCAAAGACTGCTAAGCCTCAACCGTCCCAGCAGTCTCAGCCTCCACAAGGCCTTTGACTTTCATCTAGAGAACTTAGCCTTCCAGGTTCTCAATGGACCAGAGCCTTCCACCATTCCAGGAAGGTTGTGTCACTTTGCCCCCAGATGGGGGCAGATAACAGCAGAACATTGGACTCTCTCCATTATAAAAGAGGGATACAAGCTTCATTTTATTTGCATTCCCCCTCCCACAATGGTAAGACAGTTCAATTCTCAAACCTCTCTCATCAATCTGTTAGATCAAGAGGTCACTATGCTTCTTGCCCAAGGGGCAATAGAAGAGGTACCCATTCCTCAACAGGGTATAGGGTTTTACTCCCCCTATTTCCTTATCCCAAAGAAAACAGGGGGACACAGACCTATTTTAGACCTCAGAGAATTGAACAAATTCCTGTTCAAAGAGAAATTCAAGATGATTTCTCTGGGAACTCTGCTGTGAAACACAAAAAAGAGCACTCGCTCTTGCAGTAGAGTCCAAGGGAACACAAGGAGCAAAAGACGTATGTTAGTCACAGATGACTTTATTGGTAAAGACCCCAACGCGTTTCGGCAAACGCCTTCCTCAGGGGGCATGCAGCTTGACAACAATATAAAAGTTAAAAATTAAAGGTTAAAAATAACATGACATAGATATGTTATACATATAGAAAGCACATATAAGACATCAATTGTCAATATTAAACATAAATTTAAAACAAGAAACATGGTAATATATAAGAGAAACAATCATAAAATTATGAAACTATATAAATGAAACTCTGATAAAACAAAAACAAAACAAAACGCAGGGCAGCAGGGCAGGCGTGATGTTAAGAAAGCAAACATATTGGCTTAGGGAAATTGTGAATGAAAATATATAAAATAAGTACTTACAAGTGTCATCTGTGTGGTTAAACTCCTACAAAGCGTTGTACAGGATGTGTTTTAAAATACTTAAGAAAACAAGTAATACATTAAAATTATGAACAAAGCAATAGAAATAAAAAATAATAAATATATTAAAAACTAATAAATATATTAAACATTAACAAATAAAATGACAATTTCAGATATGTTAATATTCAACAAAACAGGTAAAATAGATAAAATAGGTAAAATAGGTAAAATTGGAGAGGGGGGAAAGGGGAGAAGGGGGAAAGGGGAAGGGAGGGTGTGGGTGGATGGTGTGCAGAGGGGGGAGGAAGGGGGGGAAAGAAAAAAGAGGGAAGTAGGAGGTGGGGGAGGGGAGAAAGGAAAGAGAAGGGGAAGGGGGAAGGGAGGGGAGAGGGGGAGGGTGGTGCAGTTAGCTTCTCAAGCAGTGCTAAAGCCTCATCTCACTGCTCGAGAAATGTTACAACTACTAGGCCACATGGCTTCTACCGTGCATGTGGTTCCTTATGCTTACCTCCATATGAGAGCAGCCCAGTGGACTTTATCCGCTCAATGGACCCAGGCATCAGGGTGCCTGTCAGACAAAATAGCAAACACAAATTGCCTTATTTTGTCCCTCCAATGGTGGCAGTCCACTCAAAACCTGTTGCTGGGGTCCCCATTTCAACAACCTTTACCCCAGGCAACTCTCACAACAGATGCTTCTCCAGTGGGTTGGGGAGCTCATCTGCAAGACCTCTCCACCTAAGGCACTTGGACTCCACAGGAGACTCATCTACACATCAATCTCTTGGAGCTCAGAGCAATCTTCCTTGCTCTGCGAGTGTTCCACACCCTGCTCAGCTACAAGACAGTCCTCATTCAGATGGACAATCAAGTAGCCATGTTCTACGTGAACAAGCAGGGAGGAACAGGCTCTCTGTCGCTTTGCAACGAAACTTTGCGACTATGGGCCCTCGCAAGAGAGCATCAGATTCATCTCCTGGCAGTGTATCTTCCAGGTATCCAAAACTCTTGGGCAGACATACTCAGTTGAGTTCTGCTTCCACATGAATGGTCTCTACATGCAGACCAGGTGGCCAAGATTTTTCAAATTTGGGGAACCCTGGACATAGACCACTTTGCAAGTCCGTTGAATGCCAAACTTCCCCTGTTCTGTTCCAGAATTCCGGCTGAGGGCTGTCAGGCCAGGGATGCTTTCCTCCTTCATTGGGGTCAAGACTTCCTATATGCCTTTCCACCCATTCCCCTGATTCCCAAAACCCCGTTCAAGCTTCAGAGAGACAGAGGCCGTATGATTCTCATAGCTCCACATTGGCCACGGCAAGTGTGGTACCCTCTGCTTCTACATCTCTCTCAAGCTTCCTCTCTGGAGTTAGGCTCTGCTCCAGATTTCCTAACTCAGGAGGATGGAATGTTATGGCATCCCAATCCCCAGTATCTGCATCTCAGGGCTTGGTTGCTGAAGGCCTAGATCTTCAGGATCTTAACCTTCCTCAGCAAGTAAAGGATATCCTTTATGCTTCTAGAAAACCTTCCACAAGACACTGTTATGCTTTCAAGTGGAAAAGGTTTACCATATGGTGCTCGCAGAAGGGTCTTAACCCCCTTGCGATACCTCTGGAATCGTTACTGGAGTATCTCCTTCATTTATCCAATGCAGGACTTAAAACTAACTCAGTAAGAGTCCATTTAAGTGCTAGTGTGGCTTCTTTCAAGCCTTTAAATGGACAACCTATTTCCTCCCATCCTCTCATAGCAAGATTTATGAGAGGCCTTTTTCTAACTAAGCCTCCCATTAAGCCACCACCAGTGGCATGGGACTTAAATCTGGTTCTTGGCCAGCTCATGAAGCCACCTTTCGAACCCTTAGCTACTACCTCCTTGAAATTCTTTTCTTGGAAAGTTATCTTTCTCATTGCAATCACATCAGCACGTCGCAACAGTGACTTGCAAGCAGTAGTGGCTGATCCACCTTATACAAGGTTCCACCATGACAAGGTAGTCCTTAGGAGTCATCCACACTTTATGCCAAAGGTGGTCTCGCCTTTTCATCTTAACCAAGTGGTTTACCTGCCTGTGTTTTTTCCAAGGCCTCATGCATCAAATGCAGAAAGGAATCTTCATACTTTGGACTGTAAAAGAGCTTTAGCCTTTTACTTACAAATAACACAGCAACATAGAAAGTCCTCACAACTCTTTGTTGCTTTTGATCCTTCTCATTTGGGACTTCCAGTCTCCAAGAGAACACTGTCCAACTGGATTGCACAGTGGATCTCCTTTGCCTATCAGAGTAAGAACCTTCCTCTGGAGGGCCATGTCACAGCTCACAATGTGAGAGCCATGGCAGCTTCAATGGCTCATTTGCACTCTGTGTCTATTGAAGACATCTGTCGAGCAGCCACTTGGGCCTCGGTTCATACTTTCATAGCCCATTACTGCTTGGACAAGGACTCCTGCCAGGATGCCTTGTTTGGTCAGGCTGTTCTCCAACACCTGTTCCATACCTAATCAACTCCTACCCACCATCCCTGGTTGGATGCCAGAGATCCATGGGGGGAAGTAGAGCCCTTTCACAGGGACACACAACTTCTAGGGTCTCTCCCTGGCATCTAAAGCTAGGGAGTCCCCATACGTGAAGACTACATTCCTGCTTGTTCCTGGAGAAAGCATAGTTACTCAACTGTAACAGGTGATCTCCGGGAACAGCAGGAATTGAGTCTTCACAACCCACCCACATCCCCTAGGAGTTGTATCTCTCTATCTATCTCTTTCTCTTTCCCTCTCTCTCTCTTTGTCTCAGCTTTAAACTCAACTGGAGAGAGGCAGTTGGGAAAGGCAGGAAGGCAGCACGCAGGCGCTGTGGGACGCTCCCAAAAGCTTTCTAATTGGACGCTGGGGAGCGTTCCTGCGCAGGCTCCGTCGGTACCGATGAAGCCCATATGTGAAGACTAAATTCCTGCTGTTCCCGGAGATCACCTGTTACAGGTGAGTAACTATGCTTTATGATACGGTAGCTTTGCTATGGGTTCTAAAAGGTCAGTGTTTTTTAGTAAGGTTTTTTTTATTTTCTTTTCTAGTAGCAGATGACTTTCTTCTCATCAAACAATATACTGCACTTTAACTTTTTCAAATATCGGATATCAGGCTTAAACCAGAAACCTAGTGACAATATATTGCACTTAGCTTATTTTGTACTGTTGAGCAGGGCAATTCCAACGCTCACAGCTAGGCACCCCAAGCGTTTCACAGCGGTTGTTTCTTCAGGGAATAGTCCCTTTAAAACTAGAAAGATGAGAATAAAATTCTCATTTTTGTATTCTCATCTTTCTAGTTTTTTTTTTTTGAATATTTTATTTATTAACCATCATAAACATAACATCCAGTAAAGGTACAAACAGTAAGCCACAGCAGAGTGGAGTCTTATCTCTGCTGAGGGCATGCAATATACAGTTATGTCGAGATCCACGTACAATATACAACTGTATCTGTCTATGGTTAGATAGTTTTCCCCCAGTTTTCATAAAACCCCAACCTCCCTTCCCCATCCCCTCCCCCACCCCCCCCACCCCCGCCCCCCAGCATCGCATCCCGAGCTCCACTTCAAACCACAGTACCCCTTCTAAGAGTTTGCTGTCCCCTCCTCTCCCCCAAGCTCCCGGCTGTTAGTAGCCCACATTTACCACTTCACTCCGGCAGCGAGGGCCTAAACTCTGTATATATGGGTCCCAGATTAACATAAAGGTGGCCCATCGTTTCACTGAGCCCCGAGCCCTCCATCGCTCCATCAGCATCAGTTGATGGAAGCCATTGCGCCACTCCAGGAACGTAGGGGGGTCACCATCTCTCCACTTATGTAGTATCGGGCCCTTCCCCACCAAAACATGCTTTCCGTACCAGTAATCTTGCCCATCTCCCTGTGGGTAGAGTTTGATGTAGTTGGTCAAACATGACCAGGGATCCGGTCCAGGGGAACCTTTGCTGCAATAATCTCATAATATATCTGCGAATATGGGACCAGTAGGGGAGGATGCGCCTGCACTGCCACCACATATGGGTTAAGGTGGCCAAGGGCTGAGAAACACCTAGGGCAAGACCCATCTTGTGTGATATGACTCCGCAGCGCTCGTCTCGGCGAGAAATGCACCCGAGTCAGGGCCTTATACTGTATTTCCCTCCATCGCGCTCCCTCTACCAACTCCACTATCCGCCCCACCGCCTTGCATATCGTGCCTGGCAGTACCTCCCGCCCCAGTTCACTACCCCAAGCCGTCTCAACTCTCCCGTAATCCGGCCGAACCCCAAAGCATTCTAGCCGAGTCTTCAGCCCAGCTATCGTCAGAGGTGCATCCCCCCCCAGGTCGAACAATTCGATAATCTGCGCCGACCTGTCCACCCCCAATTCTTCCCTAGGCAACGTCGCAACATAGTGAGAAAGCTGAAGGTAAGCGTAAAAATTGTGTAGGGGGCAGCCGATATTCCTCTTGTAATTCCAAGAACGACTTGCATTTGCCCGAGAGGTCGATGACATGTCCTATATGTCTCATTCCCTGTCTATGCCAGATCTGGAACGCTCTAGAATCAGAACCGGGCACAAAGTGTACATTGCCACATATAGGAAGCCAGCTGGACACCTGCCAATTGCGTTGCCAGAAGCTATTTATTTGTCGCCATGTACGTCGCAGCGCAGTTAGCATAATATTACGTGTGAGGCGCTCCGGCAGTCGGGCACTGTCCACATGTAGAACCCCCACCAGGGAGAAGGGCGCCACGAAGGCTGCCTCCAAGTCCCTTGGTGTGTATACCTCCGTTCCCCCCAAACAATCCCCAACATGTCGCGCTTGGCATGCCAGGGCATAGAGTCGTATATCCGGGAGCCCAAGGCCTCCACTACGCCATTTACCAATCATGCGTGACATCGGGATCCGCGCTCTGGCCCCCTTCCATAGAAACCCCTGAATCTCCCGTTCCATTCGGAGCAGATCCCGTCGCAGCAGCCACACCGGCAAAGTTTGGAGCCAATACAAGATACGAGGTAAAATCACCATTTTAACTGCTGCGATCCTTCCCAGCAGTGATAGTGGTAGCGGGTTCCAGGCTCGCAGTTGACGCCGCATCCCAGATAGGACACTTTCAAAATTATAGTGATAGAGTTTTTGCGGTAACCTCGTCAAGACAATACCCAAGTATTTAACCCTATGATCTGACCATTTCAGGGGAAAAGTCTCCCCCCAGCTATCCCGCAACTGCCCCGAGACATCCAGGGCTATTGATTTAGCCGCATTGATCCTCAGCCCGGCAAAACTACCGAATCTCCGGAACTCGTCCATCAAATGCGGAAGAGATTCTCGCGGGGCCTGTAAATGCACCAGCAGGTCGTCGGCAAAGGCCGACAACTTGAAATCATATAAACTCTTCACCATGGCACAAAAAGCCTGTCCAAACCCATATAATGGCAACAGATACTCCAAATACTTCCAATCCACTCTATCAAATGCCTTTTCTGCATCGAAACTCACCAGGAGGGACTGCATCTGGTGACCGTGCACCCACTCTAGAGATGTTAGTATGCGTCAGATATTTCGGACTGCATACCGGCCCCGTACAAATCCCACCTGTGATTCGTGTACAACGTCACTCAATAATCCCGCCAGGCGCTCTGCCAAGACTTTCGCCAACAGCTTCGCGTCGAAATTTAACAGAGATATCGGTCTATAGGAGGCCGCTTGCAGCGGGTCCTTATCTGGCTTAGGTATTAGCGTAATATAGGCCTGATTCTCTCCCCATCTTCTACTGCCTCTCTCTATTCGCTGACGGTAGGTGTCCACTAACAGGGGGCTCACCCAATCGGACAAGAGTTTGTAAAACTCAGCTCCATAGCTGTCCGGGCCCGGGGCCTTATAACAGCTGGCTCTTGTAATCACGGACTGTACCTCCTGTAGGGTTATCGGTTGCCCCAACTGATCCCGTTGGGTGTCTGTCACCTTTGGGAGTTTCAACCCTTGTAAATAGTCCTTCATATTGGAGGGGTTGTGCTCCTCTGCGGAGTACAGCTGCTGGAAGAAGCCTTTAAATAAAGCACTAATCACCTCCCGGTTCTGTTGGAGTTTCCCTCGCTCATCTCGGAGGGCAGCCACCCCCTCCCCCCTCTCGAACCCTTTAAGCAGCGGCCCAATAACTTCCCCGGTTTATCGCCAAAACAATACAATCTAAATTTATAATATTGCATAGATTTCTTAGCTCTCTGGTGAAGCAATTCATTTAATGCTACCTGAAGTTCCCATAGCCTTTTCCTATTAGCCACTGTAGGTGTATGACCACTGAGCACTCTCGCTTGAGACACTTGTTGCTCCAGTCGAACAATTTGTTCTGCCAACAGTCGTCGCCGCCGAGCCACATACCCGATTATATCGCCTCTCAGCACCACCTTGGCGGTTTCCCATACCAGTTCCGGATCCTCTCTGTGTGCCTCGTGGTTAAGCTCAAAGGCACGCCAACGCTGGCCCAGAAATTGCCGGAACTGATTATCCTTGTAGAGGCCAATTGGGAATCGCCATACCCGAGATGCGCCAGTTCCCCCCCCCCCCCCATTGCACCTCAATCCAAGCCATCGCGTGGTCGGAAATCTCTAGAGGGCCTATCTGTGCGTCTTCCACTTGCGCAAAAGTGGTTGTGGAAAGCAAAAGATAATCTATTCTCGCACTAGTCCCATGCGCCCGCGAGACGTGAGTATATTCTCTCCCGGAGGGATTTAAGAGTCTCCAGGGATCTATCAGGCCTAGTCGCACCCGAAAACGTTGCAATACTTGTGAACCAAGCACTCTGTCTCGAGTCCCTCGGCCGCTGGAGGTGTCTAAGCCCACATCTAACACCCCGTTGAGGTCCCCTCCCAGTAGCAGAGGCACATCGGGCAAACTTTTCCACTTTAGCAGCTATGCGATCAAAAAACTCCCGATCCAGCAAATTGGGACCATAGACATCTCCCAGTATTATCTCCCGATCTTCCAGTAGGCCCTTTAGCAGCAGAAATTTCCCATTGGGGTCCACCACCTGACTTTGCATCGTGAAGCGCACCCGTCTATGTATTAAAATGACCACCCCCCCCCTTCTTCCCCAGTGCAGGCGCCCCCCACACCTGACCAACCCAATCCCGACATAATTTAGCATGTTCTTCAGCTGTTTGGTGTGTTTCCTGGAGCAGCGCAATATCACAGCGTTGCCTAGCCAATGCCTTTAATATTTTATATCGCTTTATCGGGCTGCCCAACCCACAAACATTCCAAGTTATTACCCTCAGATCAACACGATAGTTTTACGGCACAACTGCCAGCACATCATGTTTGGAGGGACCCCCCAGCCTGGGGCCCTCTCCTATGTTTGCCAACACAGTTTAAATGTTGCCTCTGCATGAAGTTCAGAATGCGATGCCCCCTCCCCCACCCTTCCCTTTTCCCCCTATACCCACTACCCCTCCCCACCTCTAACCCTTCTCCTATCTCTCCCTACCACAAATCTAACCCTCCCCTTCTCCTTGTCCCTCCTATCCCCCCCTCCAAACTACTCCTCTTCTCCACAGGACTCCCGGCTCCTACCCCTACCCCGGTAGCCCTCCCAAGACCCCGCCGAGCGTGACCCGTCCCCCCGCACGGCAAGTCACCCACCCTGCCAGAAACCTACATTTCTCCACTGTTATTCACGGCGGAGCAATATCTTCCTCCCAATGCCTGAGGACTACCAAACCCGATGGACTAGACCTCGGCGGGGCGTTCTCCCCTCCCCCCTCTTCAGGGACCACTGGCCATGACCTTCCCCCCGTCCGCCTTTCTCACACTGTGGGTCCATCTGCCACCTCAGGGCCTGCCTGCCGGTAAGGAGTTCGGCCGACCTCTAACTCTCGTAGGGCATAGCTCTACTACCACACCGAGGTCGAGCCCGGCCAACTCCCACACCAGCAATCCCCTCCGCCCCCAGATCCACTCCTACACCCTCCCCGCCGGCCAAGCACCGCAGCTGTGGCACTCCGCGATGTGTTGGGACCGCGTCCACACAGAGTGTACCGGCAGGCTGGTCTTCGCGAGCCACAGCCCGCCTCCAGGCCTTCGGGTAAACCCTCCTTCTCTCTCTACTACGGGCCGCCCCCCCACCCCCAACAACAATCGGAGCCATGCTGACTCCCCTTGCCCACTGAAACTTGAGGGTCTATACAGGATATGCCCCTTCAGCTGTGGGATATAGACTCTTTTAACACTAAACCTTGAAGTCTAAACAGCAATAACTTATAGAAACAAATTTAACAGAACAAGTAACTTTGTTACAGTACTATATAAAGAGCGGTTCACTTTGCAGTAAGAGACAAAGAGACACAAAGTTACCCCAGGAGGACAGTGCTTTTAGTATCTCTTAAGTAGCTACATATTATGTCCAGTGTATCACTGCCTTTCCCTAGGTTCTTTCACTTACAAGAGTTCCTCCTAGCAGCATAGCACAACTGGCTCCCAAGGGTTTCATGATGAAGGTGCCGATGCAGCCTGCTTTTGGGTGCACAGCCGTTGCACATACTCTTCCGCAGCTTCCGCCGACTCAAATGTGCGGTGAGCTCCGTCGCAAAACACATGCAGCTTAGCCGGATATTGTACTGAAAATCGGATCCCGGCCGCAATAAGCTGTCCACAGAGGGGGGCATATTCCCGCCGTTTCCTGCTTACCGCCATTGAGTAATCTGGAGCCACACGAAGCTGAGTATTATTATAAACCACTTTCCCCTGCTGCCGAGCTGCTCGGAGGATTGTTTCCTTCTGCGGGAAGTGCAGGAACTTAGCTAATACAATGCGGGGGCGAGGGTCGCGCGTTTGCTTAGCGCCGACCCGGTGCACCCGCTCAATATACACTGTCCCGCCAAGCTCTTCTGCTCCCACAAGCTGCTTGACCAAGTCGCCTAGATAGTCTCTGAGATCTTTGTCTGCAACAGATTCAGGGATCCCTAGAAAGCGCAAGTTGTTTCTCCTTGACCTGTTTTCCAGGTCATCCAGCTTGGCTTCCTGTTGAGATAGCCGAGATTTTAGGCCTGCCACCTCTGCAGTTAGCATCCCCGTCGTCTCTTCCACCGCTCCCATGCGGTCCTCGGCCTCTCGCAGCCTGTTACCTAGCTGATCTACCGAGGACTGCAGTCCATCCATCTTGCTGTGGAGAGCGTTGAATTGGGGTAGCAGAGCCGTCGCTACCGCCGCGGACATCTCTTCCAGTGTGGTAGGCGACTTGGGTGATGCCGGCAGCGAGCCGGGGTCCGCCATCTTACTTTGGCCGGCCCCCCGTTCCCGGTCTCGCCGAAGTGCTTTTACTGCCGTCGCCATGCACTTTAGTCTCCCCCACCGCTGCACAAAAGTCCACTGGCACTTCGAAGCACTTTGGGTGACTTCTGGACAGGTTGGTGCAATTTGTCACGGTGCTAAATCGCCAGTTTTTGGTCGGGGTTTCAGGACACGCTCAGGATGCGACCCTCATCCAGTCCGCATCACGTGGTCCAAAAGGTCAGTGTTTATAATACTTCCTAAAGTACCTGGCAGTTGGCACGGGAATATAGTAATTTAGAAATCTGGTAGTCTTTATCCAGACACTCATTAAGAGGCATGTTTACTAAAAGTGCATTATGCAAATGAGGCCCCTTATGCAAATGAGGCCCCACAATAAATCTCCGCACATGGCCCCGTACCCCCCTTGGGCCACCCCTGTGAACCAATGGCTCAACTATATTCATCTTAACCTTTTGTTCTGTTTATACAATTTCTTATAACATTTATATGGTTGGGTTCTTTCATTTGGATACATTATAAGACTCCTCGGTCACATTGGGTCTCCATTATAATCTCTCTTTTTAAATCATTTTTATTTTCTTTTAGAAGGGCTGATAAACTGCGTATCTATTTGAGCTATCTGTATTTATTTTACCTGGAACACCATAAATTTCGCCGGTCTGTTTGATTCGTACTTTCACCTTTTTATATAAAACTCTTTTGGGCACATTTTTACAAAGTAAAATAATAAAACATAGATTCTGATTAAATTAAAAAATAATCATTGCCTCTCTAGGGCACTTTGATATTATTTAAAACTTTTTAATGCCCTTACAATTGGCGCCAAAAGTAGTACTACTACACCGGTGTTAGGGAGATTGCTCTTTGTACTGAGCGTCTGCCGGATCAAAGTAATTGATTCATTCTGATGCATTTCACATGAGTGGTTGCCTCTGATTCATCTCTTATAGTGTTATAGTTTGCACAAAGGGGGCCGCTTTCTAAAAGTATTTATAACTCATTCCTCAGGGGATTGATATATACCAACAGTGTCAAATTTAGACAAGTGCTCATGCATAAGATCTGCCCATTAGAGTTTTCATGCGCAAACAGGAACAAATATTTCTACAGTAAATCTTTGTCTATCAAAAATAATCGTTTTACTGTAATAATCTCAACCTTGCCCTCTATAATTTATTCAGAATTAGTGCTAATTTCATTCTCTGACTTTTCACTGGCTGCATCCCATTTTTAATGATGGTTTGGCAATTGAGCCCGCTACCTCTCATGGATCTCTGTGTCACTGTACCTTTTTAATGCTGTATTTCCTCCTGCTTTGCCTTGGTTCATTTATGCTATTGTTCTCCGCATAGGTTTTGTCCGATTGGGGCTTTCAAGGATACTGCATTGTTATGGTTTGTGTGCATTACATCTTTTCATATTTGGAACTGTTGCTGTCTTATACATATAGAGGGGCATTCTGTGCTGGCCGTCTCCCTCCTGTATGGCCGATCAGAATAGGGTCTACAGCCTGGATGTGCAGGCTGTGCCCTGATTCCAGTCGGCTGCACGTCCAGCCCACATATCTGGCTAACTCAGCCAGGCTCTTGAATGGAGCTGCAGTGCCTCGGTGTCCTGTCACAATGGCACTGTGGCTCCATTTGGAGCTGTGATCCCCTGCTGCAGAAAACAATATTCTTTCCCCACAGCCCGACTCCCAATCTGGCCTTCCAAGGCTGGGTCAGGCTGCGGGTACCCCCCTGTACTCCCTTGCCCTCCTTACCGGGCCCGGCTGGTTGGTTTTGCTCTGTCCAGGGGGACGTAATCTACCTCCGAGGTGGAATAAGTCCCCCATCTCCGTGGCCAATCCCGAACATACAGGGCCGACCTCGGAATCGGCCCTGTATATCCGGGGTTGCTCTCTGCCCACCACCCACCCTCGCTCTGCTTCTGTCCCGCTCCCTCTCATCCATGAACAGAGCTCCCCATGCAAATCACCCGTTTGTACAGGGAGTTCTGTCACCAGCAGGCTGACTGGCCGTTTAGCGAGTCTGGACGTCTGGATTGGGGAACAGCCCCATTTTATGCTCTATTCAGCATCTTCATGTGCCTATTTAGAATTTAGCTTGTTATTTATTTATTGTATATTGTTCTTTCTTTCTAGATTCCTAGATTTTCAGTGTGTATTCTATCTTCTGTCTGTCCTTTACCCAGCTCCTGCATTCTGCAGTGCTGTATCTCCCTCCTT
Organism: Ichthyophis bannanicus; assembly: GCA_033557465.1. Taxonomy (NCBI): domain Eukaryota; kingdom Metazoa; phylum Chordata; class Amphibia; order Gymnophiona; family Ichthyophiidae; genus Ichthyophis; species Ichthyophis bannanicus. The sequence continues at coordinate 162,090,100 of CM066039.1, read as the reverse complement.
AACCCTTCACTTTATTACCCACCCTGGCTTAACTTTCTTTCATAGCCTTCCTCTGCTCATTGAACCAATTACTCAGATGCAGCTGAACCCACCAGGCCCTCTCTACTATCTCCTCTGATTTGCATTCTTTTCTCTTCTACCTCTCCTATGGCTCCTTGATGTTAACTCTCCCCAACAATTCCATGGCCCTACTTACTGTCCCCACCTCCTCTGCCCTATGTTATCATCTGCCCTTGAGTTTCACCATTTTCTTCCTGTCATTCAGCCATCTCCACTCTCACTGAGGGTACCTCACCCTCACTTCTGTCATGCTCCCTCCTCTCTCTCCCATTCTCTCCTTCTCCTTCTCTCATCTGGAGAAATAAATCCCAACCCTGGTCCCCCTAGACTTTTTTCACACTCCCAAGGCAGATCAATATGTAACCTCTCAAATCTGGTTCCCTCTCTTTGTGGAATGCACATTATATCTCCAATAAACTTGCCTTCATTCATGACCTCTTTATCTCTAATACTCTGTATCTCCTGGCTCTTACTGAAGCTTGACTTCTCCCTGAAGAATCTGCTTCAGTTGCCGCCCTCTGTCATGGAGGCTACCTATTTTCCCATACACCTTGGCCCATTGGCCATAGAGGCGGTATTGGGTTTCTATTCTTTCAGTCCTGCCAATTTCAGGCTTCCTATCTACATGTAATCCCTTTGCTTCCTTTGAAGTCCATGCCATCCACCTATTTACTACACTACCTCTCCGCATAGCTGTCATTTATCTATCCCCCAACAAGTCCACCTCTACCTTTCTCACTGACTTTGACTTCTGGTTCTCCTCCTTTCTGGATGCATTTTCTCCTTCCCTTATTCTTGGGGATTTTAACATCCATGTTGATGAACTTTCTGACTCTTACACCTTAAAGCTCCTTTCCCTAACCATCTTCAGTTGTGCTCTATTGCTGCTACTCACAAGCATGGCCACTGCCTTGATCTTGTTTTCTTTCCCAACTGCTCACCCTCAAACTTCTTCACCTTAGTTCTTCCCTTATCTGACCATCACCTGCTAGCCTTCGCCTTTAACTATCCCCTGTCCTGGTCTTGCCTGATTTCCACCAACATCTTTAGGAATCTTCACACTATCGACCCTTCAGCTCTTTCCATTGCTGTCTTATCATGTATTTCCTCCACTATGTCATCTGAGTCTGTTGAGGAAGTATCTTCCTATAACACTATACTCTCCTCTGGGTGCACTTGCTCCTCCCATTCCACACCCTGTGAAGCACACTGTACCTCAACCCTAGCTGTCCTCAACAACCCGTTACCTACATTCCTATGCTCACTCAGCTGAGTGCCTTTGGCTTAAATCACATTACCCTTGCTAACTATCTACATTTCAAATTCATGTTAACTTCTTTTCAGTCATCATAGCACTCACCAAGCAAGAGTACCATGTCCATCTGACTAATTTTCTTGCCTCTGACCTTCGTTGTCCCTTTGTTACTTAATTCTCTCCTCAAGGTCCCTCCTCCCCCAGGCCCTTGTTTTGCTAATTGAAAGGGGTGTAAAAATAAAGGCCAACACACTTTGAAATAAAGATTATTTATTTATTATTTATTTATTTATTACAATTTCTTATATACCGCACTATTGTCAGCGCGGTTTACATACAACAAAATGACCAAAACAAACTGTTTGGCTTCACATAGAACAGGAGAAAACAACTTGGATAACATGCTTCTGCTTTACATAGAACAGGAGTAATAACTTGGATAAACGGGTATGCAAACTAAACTACTTACATATGTACAGTGATAAGATAAGCAGTTTATTTATAAAATAACGAAAAGGTAACTGAAAAGCAAGTAATTCACTTATTCACCTATTCACCTATAGTTAGTTAGAAAAGATAACTTGAAAGCAGGTGATTCACTTATCTACAAACAACAGGATACAGGAAAATGATATATCACCGACTGAGCCATAAACTTCATCTCATGTCGCACTTTGACTAAATGGATCCTGGATTCAGCCAGGCGAGAAAGACTTCTCAGTCAGGAGACTTCTAGGCAGCGCACATGTCCATTCCATAGATGGGACCCCTTTTTCTCTTCGCTCTGGCTGAAAAAGGCACCCATTTTATCCTGTTGCAAGAGCAACCAGTAACTTTCCATCAGGTGACATACACACAGAATAGGATCAGCTCTCCATTAAACATAATCAAGACGCTGGCCAGACGCCTGAGAATGCTCAAGGGAGGGGCATCTCCCATCCCATGGTTCAGAAGCTCAGAACTCAGGTAGATGATCTTCACTTTATGAGAAAAAGCACAGTTGCTATGGGAAGAAGCTTTTCCTTATCTACATCCTTGTATCAGGACTCCCTCTCATAAGTTTCACATGATGTAGTTATGCAAGAAGATGTTTTTCACCAAAGTGTACAGGAATCTCTCTCTTCCATAAAACAGATTCAATTAACCCCTAACTCACTGCTGATGCATAATCAGTAGTCAACTTTAATTCACTTTTATTACATTCGGTCCTTTGACTATTGATTATGCATATAAGATACTGGCAACATAGTGGGGAATTTAGGCAGATGAAACATAACAATAAAGCTGGGTACACATTGAATAAAGCAACATACTATAATCAATCCTCCCTGTTGAGGGTAAAGGCCAAGGCAGAGAGGCTTGCATCCTGGAGATGAATGCATGGCTGCGTGGATGGTGTCATCGAGAGCGTTTTGGTTTCCTAGACCATGGGATGCTGTTCCAAGGGTTGCAGAGCAGAGATGGCATCCATCTGTCTAAGAAAGGTCAACGCGTCTTCAGTAGTAGACTGGCTAATCTACTGAAGATGGCTTTAAACTAGATTCGTTGGGGATGGGTGAAGAAAGCCCCCAGGTAAGTGAAAGCCCCCAGGTAGGTGATACATTAAATAACTTTATGGAAATGGGTAACAGGGGTAACATATGGAAAGCAGTGTGTATAAATGCCCGTAGCATGGGAAATAAGATCCCTGATGTTGAAGCTTTGGTGGGAGTGGCTGACTTGGATTTAGTGGCAGTTACAGAAACATGGTTCACAGAAAACCATGATTGGGTTGTAACTATACCTGGTTATACTTTATTCAGAAAGGACAGGGTAGGAAGTAGGGAAGGAGGAGTGGCACTATATGTAAAAACTACTATTAAAGCTTTGGAATTACAGAGCTTAAAAAGGAGAGGGGAGGCATTGTGGGTTAAACTAGAAAGAGGGAAAGAGAAATCTATTTACATTGGTGTGATATACAGACCTCCCTCACAAGAGGAAAAGGTGGACAGAGAGTTAATTGAAGACATGCGCAGCATTGCTAGGAAAGGGGAAGTGCTGCCGATAGGAGATTTCGATATGCCAGATGTTGATTGGTACATTCCTGCTGCAGTATCATCTAGAAGTAAGAAGATCCTGGATTTTCTACAGGGAGAACTATTCAGGCAATTGGTAACAGACCCCCCACGTGAAGGGGCCATACTGGACTTGGTGCTTACCAATGGTGAAAGTGTTTCTGATGTTGTAGTGGGAGATCATTTTGCATCCAGTGATCACCAGATGGTGTGGTTCAGTATTAGGACTAGGGCTGTTAGAATCCATTCAAAGGCAAGGATCTTAGAATTTAGGAAGACTAACTTTGCGAAGATGGGCCAATACCTCAGGGAGTCGTTAGTTGGATGGGAACAGCTGAGGGATGTAGAAAAACAGTGGGAAAAACTGAAAGGGGATATTTTAAGGGCATAAGAACATAAGAACATAAGATATGCCATACTGGGTCAGACCAAGGTCCATCAAGCCCAGTATCCTCTTTCCAACAGTGGCCAATCTAGGTCATACGTACCTAGCAGTCTTTTTGTTAAAATGGTAAATAAAGGTAAAAGGAAAAGGAGACCGCTATGGTTTTCGAAAGAAGTAGCTGAAAAAGTGAAGAAAAAGAGGGAGGCCTTCATGAAATACAAGAGATCACAGAGAGAGGAAGACAGGCATCTGTATTTGGAAAAACTTAGAGAAGCTACCAAAGTAGTTAAGAAGGCAAAGATTCAAAAGGAGGAGGAAATAGCCAATGTAATAAAATGGGGGGATAAGACATTTTTCAGAAATATTAGTGAGAAGAGGAAGGGCAAGAGTGGTATTGTCAGACTCAAGGGTGCAAGGGAGGAATATGTAGAAGCTGATAAGGATAAAGCGGAATTGCTTAACAAATATTTTTGTTCTATGTTCACAGATGAAGAACCAGGAGCAGGACCTCAGAAAACACCCACAAATAGGAACAGAAGCGAGGGACATCTTGAACAATTTTCAAAAGACTGTGTTCGTGAGAAACTAGCTCAACTTAAAGTAGACAAAGTGATGGGACCGGATAGGATACACCCGAGAATAATGAGGGAACTTGGGGACGTTCTAGCAGCTCCACTGACTGACCTTTTCAATGCCTCGTTGGAGTCGGGAGTGGTGCCAAAGGATTGAAGAGAGGCTCATGTGGTGCCTTTACACAAAAGCGGAAGTAAGGATGTGGTTGAAAACTACAGGCCGGTTAGTTTAACTTCAGTGGTGAGTAAATTATTGGAAACGCTGCTGAAAGAGAAAATAGTGAGGTTTCTGGAGTCCAGCAGATTACAGGATCCGAGGCAGCATGGATTCACCAGAGGCAGGTCTTGTCAGACAAATCTGATTGATTTCTTTGACTGGGTGACCAGGGAGTTGGACCGAGGGAGAGCCCTAGATGTGGTGTATTTAGATTTCAGTAAAGCCTTTGACACTGTTCCTCACAGGCGACTTATAAACAAACTGAGCACCCTAGGGATGGACCCTAAAGTTACTGCTTGGGTTAGAAATTGGTTGGGTGGGAGGCGACAAAGAGTACAAGTAAATGGAGCTCACTCTGAGGAGAAGGATGTTATCAGTGGTGTGCCCAGGGATCTGTCCTTGGTCCGATTCTTTTTAACATCTTTGTTAGTGATATAGCGGAAGGGCTTTCAGGTAAGGTTTGCCTCTTTGCGGATGATACCAAAATCTGCAATAGAGTAGATACCCAGGAAGGGGTAGATAACATGAGGAGGGATCTAGCTAAGAATGGTCTAGAATTTGGCAGCTGGGATTTAATGTTAAAAAATGTAAGGTCATGCATTTGGGCTGCAGCAATCCAAGGGAGCAATATAGTATAGGGGGTGAAGTACTTTTAAGAACATAAGAACATAAGATATGCCATACTGGGTCAGACCAAGGTCCATCAAGCCCAGTATTCTGTTTCCAACAGTGGCCAATCTAGGTCGTACGTACCTAGCAGTTTCCCCAAGGGACACAGGTTCCACAATGCTTGTATTGGTTCAAGCATTGATATCCTGGGTCCCTTCTTAATAATGGTTTATGGACCTTTCCTCCAGGAACTTGTCCAAACCTTTTTTAAACCCAGCGACACTAACAGCCTTTACTACATCCTCCGGTAACAAATTCCAGAGTTTGATTACAGGTTGAGTGAAAAAATATTTTCTTTTATTAGTCTTAAATAGTTTACCCTGTAGCTTCATTGCATGTCCCCTAGTCTTTCTATATTCTGCTAAGGTAAACAATCGATCTACGTTTACCCGTTCCACTCCGTTCATTAATTTATTTAGGTCCACTAAAGAAGAGCGGGACCTAGGCGTGGTTGTGTCTGATGATCTTAAAGTAGCTTAAAAGGTAGAAAAGGCAACTGCAAAAGCTAGAAGGATGCTTGGGTGAATACGGAGAGGAATGGCTAGCAGAAAAAAGGAGGTGATAATGTCTCTGTATAAGTCTTTGGTGCGACCTCATTTGGAGTATAGTGTGCAATTCTGTAGACCACACCTTCAAAAGGATGTGAACAGGATGGAGTCGGTACAGAGGGTGGCTACTAAAATGATTAGTGGTCTTCATTATAAAGCATATGAGGACAGACTGAAGAATCTTAATGTGTACACCTTAGAGGAAAGGCGGGATAGAGGTGATATGATTGAGATGTTTAAATACCTCCGTGGCATAAATGTTCAGGGAGAGAGCCTCTTTCAATTGAAAGCAAGTTCTGCTACGAGGGGACATGGGATGAGGGTGAAGGGAGATAGATTCAGGCGTGATATGCGGAAATATTTATTTACGGAAAGAGTAGTGGATCCATGGAATAGTCTCCCAGTGGAGGTGGTAGAGATGAGGACAGTAACTGAATTCAAAATAGCATGGGACAAACACAGAGGATCTCTAAAGGTAAAACGGGGACTGTTGTAGTTGTTATGGAAGGACAGACTAGATGGGCCATGTGGTCTTTTTCTGTCGTCATATTTCTATGTTTCTATAAACAGATACACATAATTCCTCCAATGATCTGTCTGAGGCTACCCAGGGTTGCCATCCAAATAACCAATCCCACCAATTAACAGTAATATCTTGTTTAATACCTTTGGCTAGTTTTTGCAAAGCTTGAATATGAGACTGAATGGATGGAAGTAGCATGGTCAGTTAAATTAAAGCAACACATGCCTTCAAAATATTCACATCCATAATTACGTTTTAAAAGTAAATCTATTGCTACTCAATTTTGCAAGACTGCCTTCCTAGTGCTTCTTAAATCTAAATAATTCTTGCAAAGCAGCTGAAGCATAATTAAGACTTTTTACTATGGTGTAAGCTAAAGCATTAATTGTGCAGGTGTGGTATTACCACAAGAAAATAACCATCCTATTGGCAATTTAACATTTCTACTATAACTAGCTTGTAATATTATATTATTGCAACTCATAGTGCTAGTTACATTTCTACATTTTCTAGTTGTATTACATAAAATTATTAAATCGGTGTCATTAGCAGTTTCCTTTTGCATCTTTAGTTGCTGGCATTTTGATAGTTCATCAGGATTACATGTCATTTTGTAACATAAGGTGTGTCCTTACATCTTCTTCGTTTGCCAAATTGTCATTTTGTGTAGCTTTAAAATAGTACAACAAAACTTCAGCTGGTGTAGGTATTACAATTAAACATGTAGTCAATAGATCAACTGGATTATGCATATCCGAAAGACAAAAGTTAGAAATGTTTCTAAGTTCAGATCCTCTGAGGTTGTTCTACCACATTCATTAAACGCTTGGGCAAATGCAACTCGGGTTTTGTTATCACAAACTCTCCGGTAACAGATTCTCCATACCCCAAAGACCAGGCTAGTAATGAATGCCCATGTCACTAAATGGCATACAAAAGCTTGCTGGAACCGATCCCGGTCCTTGATCGAAGTGCACTGGTCCATTGGCTTAGAAGGAGGGTCACAAAGTTTAGACATAACCTAAAAAGAAAAGACATCATTTTAGTCTCGCAAGTAACATTTGCTTGCTGGTATGTATTTCCATTTTTCTGAATCACCACTTCATCAGAATAATTTTTACTCCTATTCCTGTTTCTTTCAATTGTTCTCTTTATCTATCAAATTAAAGTTAGCATGTGACCTAATAGATACACCTCTCTTATCAGGTGCACAACTTACAAGGTATATCACTAATTATGTTTGTAATTTCTTCTCCAACCATGACAATATACAAAGTATAGTTAATCTTATTACTTTAAAGTAACAAAATCAAAACACAAACTGACAGTTTATGGCAAATAAATAAAACTTGTTTCAGTTGTTTACAAAAAATCTCAGGAAAGCTCTCTTATCTCTGGTAATGGTTTGACTCACATTACTCTGAACATTGTCTGATTGACATAGACATCTCAGCTCACAAAGGAAGAACATCAGGACACAAAACAAAAGGAAACAGATACATCATGGGTCATTACATAGAATTCAAAGAATTATGCTCAACAAAAGGTAATACATTCATAATCACAAAACTTTTAAAAACATAGAATTTAAACCCGGTTAGAAATTCAGTTGTCAGTGTTTACATCTTCTCTTTGTTAACCCTTTATTCAGCACAAACAGCATAACAGACCAGGACATTGCTACTCTAATCTCTTGACACATAGAAATCAGCAGACAAATTTTCTTAACCAGGATGCGCTCAGATCCCTAACCTAGAAAACAAAACTTAAACATCGTGGATTAAACTTATTTACTACACACAAATAAAGACATGGTTAATGCTCTTTCTTCTTCCTCTGTCACTCTTGCCAAATCCAGATAATCTTAAACATAATACAATTATGCAGATTTATTAATCAATAACTCTACTGCCATTTGGAATCAGAAGCTGTTCTTATTATATAGTCACAGAGAAAAAGAAAATAATTTGCAACATTCAGGCTGTACTTTAACTATAAACTATGTTTCTTGTTTAAGAGAACTTCTCTACAAAACTTGCAGTCAAGGTCTTCCAGCCAGATAACCACACAGTATCTTGCAGTACAGAGCTAATGTAAACACACAAAACTCTGCCAAGCTCATTATCTGTACTCTGCTTCTAAGGTTCTTAGTTCAGTGTACAATACATTCCAATCCCAATCCATTGACTCAGAAAATCCATTCCATACTACAGTACAAACTCATACAGACAGGGGAAAGAACCCACTGGCTGTCCAAACACATTAACACTGCAAAATCCATCATAGAATCTTGTCTCCCTTTTCCATATTCATCATACCAACACATCCCAGCACATCAGACCACCCTAATTAATTTACTGTCTATCAAAAAAATCCTTCTATCACTATTATCTCATTCTCACCTCATGCAATACCTTCTAATCATTTGCTCGTACCAGCTAACATACATGCATAGACTATCAAAACACACTAATCCTTACAGACTAAGGCTTAAAGCTTTCTAAACTAAGGATTACCAAACCAAAACAAAAAATCAGCACAGACAGAAATCATAGCGCTACAAACTCATCTGGGTCCTTTTTTTATACTGAGATCAGAAAGCTATCAAAACAAAATGCACCTCTCTAGAAACCAAAACACATAACTCCAAACAGAAAAACAATTGAAATTACCTACCTAAGACCCAAGAGTGAAACAAAACAAGACAAATCTGTCTTTGCACATTACTGACTAACAAAGATAAGAACACAGACATTTCAAATATCAACTTACAAGTCTGACGAAATACAGCTCTGACTTATTAAGGAAGAAAATCCGTTAACCGAGGCAGGCAGACCTGGTGCTACGGGCCCATTTCCTCCACCTCCCCACACCCCCAATCTCCCAACCCCATAAAAGACACCACACCAAACATTTCATGGAACACCACTGGTCGCAGCTTTATTAACCTTTAACAATTTCACAATATGCCAACATGCTACACCTTCTCAATCGATTAGCGGCACCCGGCCCGCACCAGCCATACCTTAGCAAAGTGCCTTGCCACCGCTAATGCTATAACATGCCCCCCCCGGCAAGTTACCTAACCCTTCCCCCGACTTCGCCATGCCATAGCAAAAGTCGACCAGGGTTTGACCGGGTCAGGGGCACCCCGCCCCCGCCCAAGTGTAGCCTGAGGCTCCGGACCCCGGAAACCTCCGGGATCCCGCCACCGGCACAGGTAACAGCCTTGTTCCTGTGCCGCCCCCCCCCCCAAAGCCAAGCTGCGACCAGTGAGCAACCCCACCAATACATGTTCCAAGACCTCCCGCCAGTCGTAACAGCAGAGCCAGCACTACGGGTGATAACTGCCCCCAGCACCCTATACAGCCCCAGCCTTTTCTCCCCGGGTACCCTCATGTCGGCCAAGCCAGCTGATAGCCAGCCCCCGCGACCAACGTCGCTGGCACCATCAGGGAGGCCTTGGAACAATGGCAGACCCCATCAAAGTACACCCAGAAACGCCTGCAAAAACCCAGGTCGATGTCACCAACACTGCAGGCAGCCACGATATCCACCCGGGCACTGTAGCAAAGGAAGCCGCCGCGACCCACGGGGGCCCGCGCTCCCTAGCCATGAGATAGACACCAAACCGGGCCGCTCCCCCATCGGCATCCAACCGCCCCACCAGAACCCACCGACCGGCTCATCAGACAAAGGCGGGAATGAACCCAAACCATCAGAAGGCTCCAGACCCCACCTGCAAAATAAATGAACAATGAAACTCCCCAACCCCACAACCCCCCTTTAGCCAGCACAGCCGCAATTAACCCCTACACGCCCGAGAGCGCCATCCCATGCTCTACAGGACTGGGGCAGCCACCCATAAGGGAAAAGAGCACAGCGCCAAATTACATAGGCTCATCACCCACCCAACACAGCATCCCCCAGACCGCCCCGAGCGCCAGCATACCTCGAGCAGCTGAAACAGACCAACCTTCCTCACTCTAGAAGAAGCCCCCCACCAGCCGGGGCACCCGCAGTATCGCCGCAGGGGAGCCCCAGGGGGCGCCAAAAGCCTGCAGCCCACTTATACGCACCCATGAGCATTGTCGGAACCCGCCCACACATCCCAAACCGCCACGCCCTGCAAACGTGGGGCCATTGAAGTTCTCCCCGGCCCCCGGTCCCGACCGCAGCCGCCGCCCCCTCCCCCAATCGCAAGACCCCGGAAACAAGACAAAACTGCCCAAGACATGGCTGCCTCAGACCCACATGCAGTCCCCCGCCGGCTCGCCAAGAAGCCAGACCGGCACCGCCTGCATGGGGGCCGCCTCACACGCACCCCCCGTCACAGTAACGTGCGATTTACCAATCCCCCAACCAGCAATTCGCACCCCTACCTTCGCGAATATAAAACCGTCCCAACCACGCACCCACTCCGGTCTGGAAAACCCCCCCACGCCCATAAGCCACCACTAAGCAATGCCTCCGGTTACCGCCCCTGCGTAACCAACTTGGACCACCTAGTCACCGCCCTGATGACACCCAGACCACGGCCCCAGTGATTCCGAATTCAGCAGGAAACTCCGCATGTCGCCAAGGCCAGTGCTCCATAAGGTCCCCGGGCCCCGGATCCCTCCATGTCCACTTCCGGGCAAGAGCCCGAAACTGCCCCACCGGAAAACTCGAAATAGCCTCGGCAATTCCGGCCATACGACCTGGAAAGGCCAATTCTTCCGCCCCACCTGCAAGTGTAGAGATGCCAACAACCCCACCCTCACTAACCTGCCACTGGCAAACCCCTGCGGGAGTAACGAGGGACCCCACTGCCCCCCGCCGCCTGGCCACCCACCCTACCACCTCACGGAAGTGAAGCCAATCGGGCCAATACTCCAAAACCCGCCCTGAGCAGAAACTGCTACAGGAAGGAGGTATCAGCAGCCGAACCAACACCAACCAAGACTGCAGCCATCGGACCACGCACCAAGCCCCTCCGAGCTACACGCTCCCACCCGCAGCATCCGTATAGAGCTGTCACCCCTCGCGAGACAACTCCCACTCCAACAACCCCGATGCCCCTTTGAAATTGACCCAGAAGCGACTCAAGGGACGCAAATCCGCCCTCACGACTCCGCGGCCCCCATCCGATGGCACGGATTCGACTCCCCGCCCCGCGGAAACCACCGCGCTGGCAACCTAGTCCCGCTGCAGGCGAGCTCCTACATCCACCAGCAGCTATTCCATAACCGAAACACAGTTGGAGGCATTAGCAACATGCGAAAAGGCCGAGGCAAGAGGGACCTCGGCCCTTCATGCTACCTGACCCACCTCCTGCCCTTCTCCGCCACCTGAGCCAAAGGACACGCACCCCCCCTGCACCTCCCGCACACGAAAGGTGCACCGGGCTGCAGGCGAATTCCGAGGGCAGACACCACCACTACTCCCAGCGCCTGCAAAAAACACCCAACCAAACCGAACCCAGCCGCGGATACCGCTGAAGCCACCTTGGCAAGCCGAGACCCCTACGCGACCACACCTTATAGCAGCGCAGGCCGGACGCAGGCAGGTGGACTTATTAAACCCCCAAACCACAGTACCAACCCCCCCCCCCTGCCACCAGACCCCCGCCCCAGCTTCCTGCTGCCAACTGGCCGGTAGCCCCACGCACCCCTCCTCCAGCACCCGACCAAATGGACCTTTGAGTCGGACAGAGTTTAACCCTGCGTGCCCCAAGATTACCATCCGTTCCCCTCCATCCTATCCCGGACCATTCCAGCTGAGCCCAACCACGCACACCCTTTGCGTGTCTGGGACGCCTCCAATACGGAATCCGCGTCCCAATAGCAGCCCAGAATGCTCGAGTGTGAGATGTCTCCACAACCCGCCTAAGCACTGAAGGTGCAAGGCCAATGCACTACCTGGCACGCAACCTCCTTAACCCACCCCACCTTATCATCCTCCATGCTCCCTTGCAGTCTCACCCCCGAACGCTAGCTGCCCCCAACCGACGCTAGACAGATATATATATAGCGCCATTGACATATCCAATGGCAAATCGGTCCGTACCCCTTCCAACAGCTCCAAGAACGCCATCCCGACGGGCCCTTCCTGCCCTAGGCCCCACCACCCCCGCGCTATCCATCCCCTGACACGGCAGCAGCACCACAGATACCCCCGAAGAATCACCCATGCAGTAGGCGGAGGACGAAGCACCCACGTAGGAGGAGGAGGCCAACTCCGAGCTTGCCGACAAGAATGCCGCCTGCGCATCTCCACCCCATCCCCCCCCCCCACAGCCCCGGACCGACCAGCCCATGCCATGCCTCGCCCGGTAAACCGGAACACTCACCTGCCTCTCGACACCCCAGCCACCGGCAGCTGCCATCCCGTCGTACAGCTGGCTGACATCACCGCTTCACCGCGCCTCACCGGACGCCTCCGCTGCAGCACCTCGCCTCGTTGCCGCTCCACCCCCCGGATCCATCCAGAGCCCCCGACCGCCAGCAGCACCGGCACCTGCGGAGACAAAATTGAAAACAGGGGGGGGGGGGGGGTGGGGAAGGGCTGCCGGAAACCACGCATGGTCAGGGGCCACCCCAAACAGATCCAGACCTACCCAGACCCGCCCCAAAGCCAATACGCCCCAGGCGAAAGCCCACCAGCACTACCTAATCACCGTAACCGTAGACCCGCCAGCAGGAGTAAGGCGTCCCCCACCCCAATGCCCCCTACCCGGCTGCAACCCCCTTTTCCGCCCAGGGCACTGCACCTCACAAGCTGTGCGGGAGGGCGCACGCACAGCCCCCGCCGAGCGAGCGCACGCACATCACAACCAGGCACACAAAAACCCAGCTCCGCCTCTGAGAAAACCACACAGACCTCCCAAAATCCAAAAGTAGCGGCGTATGGACGTCCTCAGAAGTTCCCCGACTGTTCTAGTGCAATCAATGTGTTGCACATACGGCACGCCAACTGGTAGGCAAACCACCAAGCACAAAAAACTCCAAGCGCCAGCAAGTGGCGCGTAAATCCCAACCCTCCTTCCCAACAGCCCCGCTGACACTCCATGCGCACACAGCCCACCGAAAATTAGAGGGCACCCTGGCCGGAGACCCACTCGCTCCCCCCATCGCCAACCAAAACACCCACACAATCGCCACCCCGACCCCCCCCACCCCCGACAGTCACACCCCGACCACCCAACCCTCCGAGCAGCGCCCCCCAGCCCCCCCGGGAGAGGCCCAGCACACAACAAGGGGGGGGGAGGCCCCAACAAGGGGGGGGAGGCCCCAACAAGGGGGGGGGGGAGGCCACTGGAGACCACACACGTGGCCAGCGCCCACCCCAAACCGATCCCGACCTAGCTCGCCCACCCCCCAAGCCATTGCCCCCAAGGCCAGGTCCCACCAGTCACCACCTAACACCCTGCACCGGATAGCAGGCCAGCAAGAGCCAAGTGTCCCCCACCTTACTGCCACCCACCCAGCAGCAAACCCACTCCCTGCCAGCGCTCCCCTTGCTCTCCCCCCCAATGCCCCCCCCACCATACCATCAACCTAACCCCCCCATAGTCTCCCCCCCGAACCCAACCCCCCGCAGCTGGGCGCCCCAAGCCTCCAGGCCCACTGAGGAAGGGCTGCCTGCGCACCACTCCCCCTCCCCCACCGCCAGCCCTAAGCCCAGCAGGCACATGCCCGGCCCAGAAGCCAGTGCCCGTCACGCAAACCACCCTCCCCGACTACACCACCCCCCCCGGCCACCCCCGACTACCTGTAAAGCTGGGCAGACACAGGCCCAGGCGTCGTTACCCCTGCTCCTCATCGCGCAGGGACCCGAAACTCCCCAACAGCTCGTGGAAGCCGCGGCGGCGGCGGCCCCCCCGGACGTTCAGCAAAGGCCTCATAGTCCTGCCCAAAGAGCAGAACGAGGCAGTCTCCGGCAGCCGCGGGAAGAGTGCGAGTCCAGAGTATAGCAAAGGAAGCCGGCACCCCCGAGCAGCCTCCGCCATGAATAACCACGCGGAGGCTGCCCGCCGGCCCCCCCACCACCCACCACACCGCCAGGAACACTCTGATTGGCTCCCGCGCGGCTGCCACCGCCGGGAGCCAATGGATTTAAAGCTAACTGTGGCCGCGCGCAGGGTCCTCGCACCGGCTGCGCGCCCGGTTAGGGTCGGCCGCCGGGACCCTGCCCGCGGCCTCCTCATATATGAGAACACAACTAATTACCAAGTTTCAGCCAGGCTTTTTAAATCTTTTACAACCAGAAAAAATGTTATCCTTTTAAAAACACAACATCAGAAAAGCAAACAAATGAATCATTATACACTTTTTCTCCTAATACACACAGCTTATATTTTCCCTTCAATTTTTCACATGTACCATAGTCTTCAAACATCACAGCTCCTCTGAGAAAGTCCCCCCTAAAGAACTTCACAATATCACCATTTTTACAATAGGCTGCCTCTCTTATACATTGTCTGTACGCCATACTCATAATCTTCTGTCTTCTCTGCCTTGAATGAAGAGAAATGAATATCCTTGGCACGACATCTTTTAAAACAGAATCTCAATTCTCACTTAGTCCTGACCAGTAAGACCACTCTCTAGCTAACATGTCATAAGGTGCCTGATCCCAGCCAGGAATATCTACAGTATTTACACTATTTACAGTATTAACACTAATTATACACTTTCCTTATCTTTTAAATATTATACAAGCCTTTTTTCGAACTCTGCTTGCAGTGCCAAATCTTTTGCTAATTGAACGGGGTGCAAAAATAAAGGCCAACACACTTTGAAATAAAGATAAGCAGTTTATTTATAAAATAAAGAAAAGGTAACTTAAAAGCAAATAATTCACTTATTCACCTATTCACCTATAATTAGTTAGACAAGAAAATTTGAAAGCAGGTGATTCACTTATCTACAAACAACAGGATACAGGAAAATGATACATCACCGACTGAGCCATGCTTCATCTCATGCCACACTTTGACTAAATGGATCCTGGATTCATCCAGGCGAGAAAGACTTCTCAGTCAGGAGACTTCTAGGCAGCGCACATGTCCATTCCATAGATGGGACCCCTTTTTCTCTTCGCTCTGGCTAAAAAAGGCACCCATTTTATCCTGTTGCAAGAGCAACTAGTAATTTTCCATCAGGTGACATACACACAGAATAGGATCAGCTCTCCATTAAACATAATCAAGACGCTGGCCAGACGCCTGAGAATGCTCAAGGGAGGGGCATCTCCCATCCCATGGTTCAGAAGCTCAGAACTCAGGTAGATGATCTTCACTTTATGAGAAAAAGCACAGTTGCTATGGGAAGAAGCTTTTCCTTATCTACATCCTTGTATCAGGACTCCCTCTCATAGGTTTCACATGATGTAGTTATGCAAGACGATGTTTTTCACCAAAGTGTACAGGAATCTCTCTCTTCCATAAAACTGAGGTTCAATTAACCCCTAACTCACTGCTGATGCATAATCAATAGTCAACTTTAATTCACTTTTGCTACAGCCCTCCAGTTTCTGCTCAGACCTTTGCTGACTATTTCCAATGTAAAGTCCAAAAGACTAGCCCTTCAATCTGTTCAAAACTCATTTGCATGACTTATCTTCCATTAGTGCCGCTATGCTCATGTAACCCCTCTTCTTAAGTCACTTCATTGGTTCCCTATCTGTTTCCGCATTCATTTCAAACGTTTCCCAATGACCTACAAATGGAATCATTCTGAAGCTCCTCACTACCTTCCCTCTCTTATCTCATTCTACTCCCCTCCTCGGGAACTCCACCCTCTGGCAGATCCCTTTTATCTGTGCCCTTCTCTGCCACTGCCAACTCAGATCATTCATTCCATCTTGCTGCTTCATATGGAGTGGAGGAGTGGCCTAGTGGTTGGGGCAAGGTTCTTCAGGCTGGAAGGTCAGGGGTTCAAATCCCACTAGAGGACAGCAACCTTGGGCCAGAAGGACTGGGATTTCTAGTCCCACAGGTGCTCCTTGTGGTCTTGGGCAAGCCACTTAACCCTCCATAGCCCATGTTCCCTGTAAAATAGTTATCTCCAAGTTATAATGCCCTGTTCAATGTAATTCCAGTTTGTTCAATTATAAACCACACTGATGCAGAATAGCACGGTATATAAGAGAATATAAATAAATATGCCTGGAACAAATGACCTAAGTCTGTGCATTGGGCCCCTTCTCTAGCCCTATTCAAATCCAGGCTAAAAATCCACCTCTTTGAAGTCACTTTTGTATGCTGATGCTCCTCACTCTCTTCTCTACTACCTTTTTGTATCTTATCATACTCTGGTTCCCAGTCTCACTGTGTGTTTAGATTCTAAGCTCTGATGGGCAGGGACTGTGTCTTACATCTATTTGTACAGTGCTGCATATGCCTTGTAGAACTATACAAATGATTAGCAGTAGGAGGAGGAGGAGGAAGGGATGGCCCAGGTGGCCCCTGCTTCTTCATTTCCTCTCATGCTGCATGTGAAATCAGGCCATGACATGCTACTGCTTTTATTGTAGGTTCCTGCTACTCCTGATCTACCACTGTCACTGTGGCTTTGAGGGCTGCCCACTTCACCCCCAGCCACATCTGCTGACTGCTGCCTCATGCTGCTCCAGATCTGCTATCACCACCAGTACCCAAGCTGCCTGCCTCTCTTTCCTTCCTCTCACTGCTCATTATGCCGCCAACCCACTCTATCAATCATACAGCTAGACTGCTCCTGCTCTCTCCCCTTGCTGCTGATCATATCTCTAGACTGCTTCTGCACCCCCCACCACTGATTATGCTGCCAAACTGCTCCTTCACTTCCTTCCCCCCTCACCACCGATCTTGTTGCCAGCCCGCTCCTGCTTTCTGTGTTCTCCATTCTCTACCCAAACGATCATTGAAACTTAACAGGAAGAGGGCAAGGTCTGGGGTACTCCCTTCTTTTCTTCCTGCCAGTTCTGATAGACAGGGCAGAAAGCTTCTGAAATGGAGCAGGGAGGGTGAGAGACTGAGCATAAGTCTGGGGAAGATGAGCCAGGGTCGGGGAAGGTGATCTGTGTGTGTGTGTGTGTGCTGGAAATGGATGAAACTGGACAGAGAAAGAGATGAATGAGCTTGTGATGGTGGTTGAGAAGGAGGTTCCCCTGGGGATTGAGAGAGGGATTGAGACTTGAAGGTATGAGACTGAGTGGATAGTTGGGAGAATGAATGAATGGTTGAATCAGGAAAAGTATGTGAGAAAGGAGGTGAATTTAGAGGAGAGATTGCATCTGGGATTTTTGAGAGAAAGAGCCTGTGGTATGAGAATGAGAGCAGGGATAAACTTGAAGGAAAAAAATCAAGACCTGGAAAGGAAGGGGGTCTGAGACAGAAGAGATGTAAAAGCAGAAGAGGCAAGAGAGGGGAGAGTTGAAAGATGGGTGAATCACACGCTGCATCTAGTGACACTGTGCAATAACACATTCAGCTACACACATACAACCTCCCACTCAAATCTACTCACAGTGTGTGAGTCTCACACAGCCACACATATCCATACCCACTCTTACACTCATTTATATACTTGCACAATAGACCCCGAACTGCACATGTAGATGTCCCCATCTCTTACCCACTCAAAACATTTGCACCCGGTCACTCACTACCCATGCAGTCACTTATGCATGCACACATACACCCCAATTCACTCAGTCACACTTATCCCACTTACAGTCACATATATAAAAACTTGCACACACAGACCCCCAACTACACACTTGTTGAAACCCCTTATTCACAGCCTCTAAATTGCAAGTCCGTATGTCCGAGATATTGTGAGTACATCAGATATTAATTTCAAAATCATAGATTTGCATGTTTATATTTTTCTGATTCTTTAAGAAGCACAATGGATGTGCTGCTTAGTAAGTTGTTTGAGTATAATTTGTTTTGGTTACAATCCAGGGTACATGCATCTCCGGCTGTTAAGATGGGGTCACATTAGATAAACTTTAGGAAGCATTGGTTCATTTGCTGCCCTACTGCCGGTGTCTCTCTCTCTGGCTCACAACTCCTTGTGGTGTCTGGTATCCCCTCCCCCAACACAATTCCTGTGTCTCTCCCTCTCTTTTCCAACTCCTCCCCTCCCCTTCCTTCTACCATTGGTCCAGCATTTCTCCCTCTCTCTCAGTACAGCTCTGTTACCCTTCACTCCTGTCTCTCTGTCCCCCATCTCCTCCTACAGTTGAAGTAAAACAATAAAAGCAAGACAGGAGTATGTATGGGGGCAAAAAGAAAGAAAGGATTTGTGGGGTAGACAGATGGGAGGCAGAGCAGGATGGGGTTGAGGGGTAGCATACTTCATCCTGCAATCCTCTTTCTCCCTGAGACCTTGACAACAGCTTCCTTGCTCTCTCTTCTCTGTTCTCTCTTTCTCCCTCTCCAAAGCCCTCTGGGAGGCAGAGAGAAAGGGGAAGAACAGAGGCGAGAGAGCTGGGAAGCTGCTGGTCAACATCTCATGAAGAAAAAAGATTGCAGGATGAAGTGAGCTGCCCTTTACCATATCCTGCAATCCTCTTTCTCCCTGAGGCCTTGCCCAATAGCTTCCCTGCTCTGTCACCCTTCTAAGGTAATGTCTTACCAATTTTCTGGGTGATTCACACAGCCCTTGGTTTGATAGAAGGGGGCCTTTCAAATTGCCATTTTGTTCTGTCACTTGGCTTTAACACCTATTTAAGACAACTTCACAGATATTTTGCCTCCTAACTGGAAGGTCTCTTTGTAAAAGTCACTAGAAACACATTTATTTATTTCTACTCTAAGACTATTTATTCTACTTGTATGCTAAGCTATACTCAGATTTGATTTAAATAAAAAGCTCTCTAAAAACAAATTCATGAGAACTAGGAGTACCCACGAATATGGCCTCCACATCAGAAAAATTGGGCTGTCTCCTGGCTGCCATTTTGGTTCTCTCAAAAGAAGGCTTAGTATTGGGTGCAGGAATATGCAGGAACCAGAAAAACATAGACATGGTTCCGCAAGGAATGATATGCACATGCATTTTGCTGTCAAATGGTACTTAAATGTGTAGGTTACACATGCAGCATAAAACATGCACTGTTTTCCATGTGCACCTGCTCTATTGGTGCCCTCCCTATTTTCTATAAGAACATAAGAAATGCCATACTGGGTCGGACCAAGGTCCATTAAGCCCAGTATCCTGTTTTCAACAGTGGCCAGTCCAGGTCACAAGTACCGGGCAAGTTCCCTAACAAGGTATACAGGTTCCACAATGCTTGTCCTGGGGTAAGCAGTGGATTTCCTGAGTCCTCTTTAATAATGGTTTATGGACCTTTCCTCCAGGAACCTGTCCAAACCTGTTTTCAAACCTAACTACCAATATCAAGGTGTTCCGCAGGGCTCCTCTTTATCCGCGCTGCTGTTCAACGTCTACATGCAGCCGATATGTGACATCATACGCTCCTTCAATATCTCCACTCTAATCTATGCTGATGACGTCCTGCTGTTTACACCATTCAAAGTCAAACAACCAGACTTCACCAACCTTATCAACTGTTTCAACGCCATCACTGACTGGTTACTATCTCAAAATCTCCGCATAAACTTCAAGAAGACTGAAGTTCTGTTTATATCAAGGAACAAAGATTTCTCCTCTCCATCCTCCCTAAGAGTAAGAGATGCGGAACTCCCTAGTAAACTCTCCATTCGGTACCTAGGGATTACACTGGACCAGCATTTTGACTTTAAGGAGCACATACGAATCACCACCAGATCTGTCTACAATAAAATTAGAACGCTAAGGCACCTCAAGCCCATGTTACCTCATAATGACTTCCGGACCATTTTCCAGGCCCTCATTCTACCACACTTTGATTACGCAAATGTTGCCCTGTATGGACTCTCCAAGAACACCCTCAATCCGCTGCAACTCGTTATGAATGCGGCTGCGCATGTTCTCTGTGGTATAGCAAGATCGGGCCATATCACCCCAATACTTAAGGAACTCCACTGGCTACCAATTCATTGCAGGTTAACATACAAAATCCTTCTCATCATCTTCAAGATCATCAATAACCTAGCCCCCACGACACTCAGTGACCTTATCACCCCCACCCCGAAAAACAGAATGAGAAGGTCAGTAACTGACAACACATTGATCATCCCTAAAGAGTCCATCAAGTGCACCCAGACGACCAAGAAAAGAACCTTCGCCTTCTATGCCCCAAAATGCTGGAACGACCTTCCATCAGAAATTAGATCCATCAAAGACCTTATTCAGTTCCGTAAGGCAATCAAACACCACATTTTCCTACTCCACTTTGCACAAGCATCCACCCCGCCTCTGCTCACCCACACACCAATGCCCACAAACCTTTCATGCCCTACATAAATAACCCTGTCACAAGTATTTGTGAGCTAGCCTTACCCCTTCTTGATAATACCAACCTAATCTAATTGTGTTTTATGCACATATGTATATAGTTACCCTGTTGCTCCAAGTTTAAACTCCTGTTTCAATGTAAGCACAGGACAGTCTTCTGACTGTGCAACCTTTGTTATATGTAAACCGCGCTGATAACAAATAGCGCGGTATATAAAAGTTGTTAAATAAAATAAATAAATAAATAAACTACACTAAGAGCTTTTACTATATCCTCCATTAACGAATTCCTGAGTTTGATTACGCAT
This sequence comes from Ichthyophis bannanicus, assembly GCA_033557465.1. Taxonomy (NCBI): domain Eukaryota; kingdom Metazoa; phylum Chordata; class Amphibia; order Gymnophiona; family Ichthyophiidae; genus Ichthyophis; species Ichthyophis bannanicus. The sequence continues at coordinate 162,069,137 of CM066039.1, read as the reverse complement.
TAAGTGAAAAAATATTTTCTCTTATTAGCCTTAAATGTGTTATATTGTAGCTTCATTGCATGTTAACTAGTCTTTCCACTTTTTGATGGTGTAAACAATCTATCAACATTTATTTGTTTACCCCATTCATTAATTTATAGATCTCTATCATATCTCTCCTCAGCGATCTTTTTTCTAAGTTGAAGAGCCCTAAACCTTTAAGCCTTTCCTCATAGGGGTATCCTTCCATCCTCTTTAGCATTTTGGTGGCTCTTCTCTGTACCTTTTCTAATTCTGCTATAACACTCAGGTAATTACATAAGTGAAATTAAAGAAAATCGGGAATTACAGATTAAATTCATAGATATTTAACAAACCATAAAAAATTAAACATCCCTAAATTAGCCCACAACATGATTCGGGGGGGGGGGGGGGGCTACAAGGAATAACAATACCAAAATTTACACCCTTTCTCAAGGGCAAAAATAAGGTTCCAAACCAAGAAGTATATCAGCAGGTTAAGACTTAAGCGTCAATCGTAATGGGCGCAACCCCCGCCCCAACCTCTTCCCTTACACAAATAAATTCTAAGAGCTGTTTAGGATCAAAAATTAGGAAATTCTTTCCCTGGTAGGAAACATAACATCTAGATGGATATTTTAACACAAAGGAAGCACCCAAGGAGATGGTCCTGGGTCGAAGAGCCAGGAAATCCTTCCTCCTTAATTGGGTTACAAGTGATAAATCAGGAAATATACAAACCTTTGTGCCTAAAAACTGCTCATTAATATTTTTGAAGAAAGATCTAAGAATTAAAGCTTTGTCAACCTCTAAGGCCAGAGTCACAAGCATGGTAGTCCTCTCTGTAACCACATCCAAAGAGCTTTCCAAAAATCCTGTCAAATCTTCCAAACCACTCACAGAGGTCTCCACATTCCTCCCCCTTGCCTCCAAGGTGTTAACAGACAAGTAATACACCCTCATAAGTGGGGGTAGATGCTCCATGGGAATTTTAAGCACTTCCATCAGGTATTTGCGTACCATCTCCACTGGTGACATAAGAGGGGACATTGGAAAGTTTAACAGGTGAAGATTATTTCGTTGAGCAAGATTCTCAAGATATTCAGTTTTATGTGTTAACACAGTCCTTTCTTTCATTAGAGCAACATGCTCCTCCTGAAGGCGAGAAATCTCCTCCTTAACTTGTAACAGAGAGCCAACCTGCAACTCCTGGCTTTTAGAAGCTTCCAATTTCATACTAGCCATTTCAGTACTTACAGAACCCAGTACGGTAGATAGGGAAGTGGTCAACGCTGAGATAGCATCCCACAGCGCATCCAAAGTAATAATAGCGGGCTTTTCCAACACCAAATTAACTGGCTTCTGCTTTCCTCCAGGCTCCAGCCACCGTAGAGAATCCTCTATCTGACTCTCAGGCATCCTCTCCCCTCTGGAGTCCGAAGTCAGCCGCTGAGGAGATTGTCCCACTCCATCGGGTAGCGGGGTACTCTCCCGACCACCCAGCAGCACACGGGAACAAGCTCCAATCGGAGAGATAATATTTCCAGGTTGTATCGGAGGCATCCGCTGTTCAGGAGATAGACTTATTCCTGACGCGCTCAGCACCGACTCCAGATCTCCAGGGAGTGCTGTCGAAGACGCTGCTTGAAACCCCACTGCCATGAAGCCGCAATGCTTGAGGGTCCGCTGAACCGAAGAGGAAGCCTGCGGTGGAGCATTGGGGAAACCAGCCTGTTTCCTTTTTCTCCGCCCCATAATGATCGGGGCCAAAGTTCGCAACAGCACACTCTCCTCAAGCAAATGCGGAGCACAGCAGCCAGAGGTCAGTTACCTGCCGCCATCTTGCCACCCCCCCCCCCATCCTTTTTAAGATATGGCGAACAGAACTGCACACAATATTCAAGGTTTGGTGGCATCATGAAATGATACAGAGGCATTATAATATCCTTGGTTTTATTCTGCATTCCTTTCCTTATGATTTCTAGCATTCTATTTGCTTTCTTGGCTGCCACTGCATACTGGACGGAGGGTTTCAACGTATTATTCACAATGATACCTAAATCTTTTTCCTGGGTGGTGGTTCCTTGTGTATCTCATATCCCTTGTCACATTAGTTATTTATTTATTTGCAACATTTTTATTCTGCTAATGGTATACAACATCATAGCAGTTTACAATCAGGATAGGAGAGCAGGTTACAAAATAAAACACAGAATCCAGTCTAAGACAAAGACACAGGACAAAGAAATGTAAGGAACGAAGTAGTACTGGACAACAATATCAGCCAGAGACAAATGGAACATACAATTAAACACATGAGGGATAAACAAGGAGTAAGAAGAGTGGAGTGGGTGGAAAGCTTAGTTTATTAAAAGGCATTAGTTTATTAAAAGGCATGCTAAAAAAAGGGGGGAAGGATATTCAAAGGCCTTTACATGGTTTGCAGACTTGCAAACCATGTAAATGCCGCTCTAAGGGCTATTCAGCGTCGCTAACACAGGTAGTGCCACTGAATATTGTCACCAGTAACCACCCCAGAGCCGGTAGCACCTAGGGTTGGTCAGCCTGGGCATCCTTACTTAGAAAGTATGGCAAGGCTTTTATGCATGCACTGCCTCATGGGAGTTGTAGTTTCCACTTACTTTCCAAACAAGAAGCAATTGTAGTCGAGTGGGTTAGGCAAAAGGGACAAGATTTTTATTTCCCCTTCCGGGCGGATTAAATGCAGTTGAAACACAGAACAAAAATAGCCATACACTTCTGGCATAAAGGAAAATACAGGAACTCAGGAAAACAGCTTCTTTCGCTTCAAAACTTCAAAACATGCAGCTTAACACAAGCTCAAAGGTAACAGTCTCTTTTATATCAAAAAGACACACTCTGCTTTTCTTCTGCTGTTTGAGACAGCCTTCTAAACAGCCTAGGTAGCAGAGTGAGATTATATGATCAGCTATAGTTAAAGTACAGTCCATTTGTTCCCCTGCTATGTCCTCAATGGCAGGCTCCGTCTGCATCTCTTCACAATCACTATCAGCTGAGTAAGTTTTCACCCTATCATACGGTGTTTCAAAGCACACTCACCCTCTCTCTTCCCGAGGCTTCCCTTCACAGCACTCTAATGAGCAGGGTTGAGAATTACCATATGTATGGGATTTTATATAAGGAGAGTCCAGCACATCTTGGCACACACATGGAAAACTCTGGCACTTAGTTTCCCCTCTATACCACTTGGGCAGCCTACCTTTTGGCTTTTGAAAAGAGGACCTTCTCAGCACTGCCGGGTCAGCAAAGAATCCAAACACTGGATGTGTTTTCCTGCCTTTTAGCTTCTCCTTCTCCTCAGACATACAAATGTCGTCAGGCCAGCACCTCTCTCTCTCTGGAGTTTCAGCATGCTTCCAAACTAACCTCTCAGGCAATCTTTCAGCTACTGCCCTCTTGGCTGCTGCTTCACTTCCTGTCCTCGTCCCAGTGCTAGTGCACTTCTCTGTGCCTTCCTTTGTGCTCCTCCCGGTGTCTGTGCTTGTGCTCCTCCCGGTGCTTTCTCTCTCGTTCCTCCCAGTGCTACTGCTTAAATCTAATGAGCACTTTTTATCTCTCTGCTTCTTAGGTCTCAGCTCCGCCCCTCCCCCAACCAGGTGTTTTCCCTTAACTCCTGATGCTGGGGAACCATTGCAGCAGGGGCGTGCTTTCTCCTCCCATGACTCATTCTGTTTACGTTTCCCTTGGCAGCCCTGAGCCATGTGCTCTGCCTGCCTGTCAGCTTGTGAAGCCAATTCCTCTGCTTCACTGAACTCTATGGGGCCAGAAGGGTCTTCTACATGACAGATCCCCCCCTTAAGATATTACGGGCTGCTGACTTTTTAGTCGGACAGCACGTAATCCTTGACAGTGCGTCAGCGTTACCATGTAACTTTCCTGCCCTATGTTGCACCACGAAATTAAAGGTCTGCAATGCCAAATGCCAGCTAGTTAATCGGGCATTATTATTTTTCATATGGTTTAGCCACTTTAAAGGGGCGTGGTCTGTGACCAAAAGAAACTTGCGCCCCGTGAGGTAAAACCTCAAAGCCTCTACAACCCATTTAATTGCTAGGCATTCCTTTTCCACTGTAGAATAGTTCCTTTCTGCCCTTGATAACTTCCTACTAAGGTATGTGACAGGATGTTCCACCCCCTCAAATTCCTGCGACATGACCGCCCCCAACCCGGTCTCTGAAGCGTCGGTTTGCAGAATAAAAGGCAAACCAAAATCAATCCCTCTCAGAACAGGGGCCTTACAAAGCTTCTCTTTTAGGGATGTGAATGCTTCCTCCGCCTCTGTGGTCCATTTTATATTATTTGGCGCATTCTTTCTTAGCATCTCGGTAAAGAGTGTGCGTTCTTCAGCAAATCGTGGGATAAACCTACGGTAATACCCGATGAGACCTAAGAAAATTCGCATTTGCTTCTTATTTAATGGTCGGGGGAAATTCCTTACACTGTCTATTTTACTGGCTAGGGGCTTCACCAGTCCTCTTCCCACCATGTGGCCCAGATACTTTGCTTCCTCACTAGCAAATAGACATTTCCCTGGATTTAATGTCAAACCTGCCCTTCGCATGGCCCGAAGGACAGCCTCCACTCTGTGCAGGTGCTGAGCCCAGGTAGTGCTGTGGACGATGACATCGTCCATATATGCTAGTGCATACTCTTGGTGGGGCCTTAAAACTTGATCCACGAGCCGTTGGCATGTTGCGGACACTCCGTGCAGACCAAACAGCATCCGGCAAAATTGGAACATGCCCACAGGTGTACTGAAGGCCGTCTTGGGTTTTGATTCGCGGGTCAGGGGTATTTGCCAATACCCCTTTGTGAGATCTAATGTGGTCAAATACCTTGCTTGGCTCAGACGGTCTAACAGGTCATCAATTCGGGGCATGGGATAAGCGTCGAATTGGGAAATACTGTTGACCTGCCGAAAATCTATACAAAAGCGAAGGGTTCCATCCGGCTTTGGTACCAATACAATCGGGCAGGACCAAGGGATTTTTGATTCCTCCACTATACCCATGACGATCATTTCTTTCACTTGGGCTACAACCTCTCTCTTTTTGGCCTCGGGCAGCTGATAAGGCCGTTGCCTAACTATCTTCCCCTGAAGCCAAACAATAATCCTACGCTCTAACACACTAATTTCTGCTACGGGTTGAAATCCAAAACATAGGGTGTGCTTTACTCGGGTCTCAGACTACACCTTGGCATTAAAATCTGGGTATCTAAAAGTCCCCAGTGATATGCCTGTTAGCATCAATGACCCAACTTTTTTGTAAGTTCACCCCTCTCATGTGTCAGCGAGCAGAACACATAATACTCTACAAAAATGCTACTTAGCTCATATCGTTGAAGTATGTTATAGAGTTACTAGACTGGTTCGCTCGATCTCGAAGTCCCAACGCTGCTATCGAAGCGCCCCCGCGTTTCACTAATAAGGTTCTTCAGGGGACCATTATCTATACTACAATAAACAAAAGACACAAAACATAAACCCAACTTGAATTAAAACTCCCAAAATTTCTGCCATTAACACACTCCTTACTAAAACATTCATCCCAATGAGCTAAATGAAGCTAGTTACCTGAGATATCGATGCTGCCGGCGAATAACATACAGACCACTGTTCTCACAAGATGCACTTCTCAAACGGTCTCAAGACACCGTGCATGCGGGTCTAAGGACTAACTCCAATTCTTAAAGCCCCCGACCAAGCTCCTCCCCTTTGCCAATAGGGTCCTGCAGAGCTTTGCACTCTGCTATGAATTTAGGAAGGGAAACCCCCACAGGTCAGTCACGTACCCTCCTGACCTCCTCTTCTTACTTTTTAATTTCTTTTTTTCTTTTGTTATTCTACTACTGAATGCACACCCCCCAGTCTACTGCGATATTCAAACCCGCTGGCTGGATCGACCCTATCCGATGGATCCATCTTTGCTCCCTCAGCAATAGAGTCTGCTCTCGTGTTTTGCCCTGTGTCCCTACGTGTACCTGTTCAATACACCAACATCTAAGATGTTCAAAAAGATGGCCTTGAGCCTCTCAGTGGGATACCATAGGGGCTTCTACTCTTTTACATTTCATCCTGCTCTCGTGCTCTTTCATCCGGATCCTAAAGGTACGAATTCCTTTCCCTATGTAAATTAGGCCACACGGGCATTGGACTGCATACACCACATGGGTCGAAACGCACGTGGTGCTACTTTTTAACCGGTATACAACTCCTTTGTATACAAACTGATCTATCTCCATAGAAATATTACAAATAGTACAATGGCCACAAATTCTGTGGCCTGGCCTCTCTTCGTGCCCTTCTATCGGCTGTCCTATACGCAAAACTGCCGGACTTAAGTATTCCTTTAGATTCTTACTCCGCTGCCAGACACACCGGATGAAACGATGTTGCATACTCGGCAGTGTCTGTAGAACTATACTGTTCCTTTTTATGCTCTTTTGTATGGCTACACTTATAGGAGAGTATTTGGTAACAAAGTGCACATATTCTGTATCTTGTTCCCCCCGAGATGGGCGCGGACTCAATAACCATGATCTATTATAATAAAGTGTGCGTTTGTAAGCCCGATGAATTAAATTTTGTGGATAGCCTCTCTGTATGAAATTCCTTCCCAACTGTCTTGATTTGTTCTTAAAGTCATCTTGATTGGAACAATTCCGTCGGAATCTTAAGAATTGGGAGAAGGGAAGCCCCTCTTTCAACCTAGGGGGGTGAGCACTATCGTATTGTAAAAAGGTGTTCCTATCGGTGGGCTTACTAAACACCGTAGTCTCCCATTGATCAGGGCCCTTTGTGATTTGAACATCCAAATATGCTATACTGCGGCTATTACACTCGTATGTGAATTGTATGTGGGGATCGCAGTGATTTAACCATTGAGTGAACTCATTCAATTGTTCCACCGAGCCATGCCACAACAAAAAGACATCATCAATATAGCGATGCCAAGCTTTTATCTGCTCTACATATGGGGCCAGAGGCATCCACTTTTCCTCAGAGTTGCCCATGTAAAGATTGGCCACCGAAGGGGCACATGTAGCCCCCATGGCAACGCCTGACACTTGATGGTACAAAAGCCCTTCAAAAATAATTTTTTTTTTATAAAGGGCCAACTTAGCTATTTGTAAAAGAAACTCTATATGTTCAGTACTCAAATCACCTCTGTCCCTCAGCGTCTTATGGACTATTTCAACAGCCTCCTGTTGCGGAATACTGGTATAAAGTGATTGTACGTCTAAAGTAACCAGCAGCATCCCCTCTTCCCTCACCCAACAAGTCAAACCCTCTAAAATACTCAAAAAATGGGTAGTATCACGGAGGTAAGACGGGATGTTAATCAACAATGGCCTCAAAAAAGAGTCGAGATAAGTCGAAAGGGGCTCTAACAAAGTGCCTCTAGTGGACACTATAGGGCGTCCCGGGGGCTGCTGTAGACTCTTATGAATTTTAGGGACCGTATAAAATTTAGCTATCGTGGGAAATAAGGTATTCAAAAAGTGAAATTCTTTTTTAGAAATCAACTTTTCTACCAATGCTCTGTTTGTTAAAGCTTTGATTTGTTTTTGTTAAGTAGGACTGGGATCTTCCTGTAACAACAGATATGTCCTGGAGTCCTATAGCTGTGCTTGAGCTTCTTTTACATAATAATCCCGATTGAGGACCACTACAGCCCCTCCTTTATCGGCTCGCCGTATTACCAGGTCACGCCTGTTTTGAAGCTCTCTCAAAGCCTGTCGTTCCTGAAATGATAGCTGATGATTACGGTGAACTGGTTTCTTCTTTAATTCAATTTCAATGTCCTTTATAATCAAATCTCTAAAAATGGCTATGGCCGGAGGGAGAGGACTTGGGGGAACCCATCTTGATTTAAAAGGTAACGGGACGCAATTAACTGTAGTAACAAAGTCTCTCTTCTCATTCACTATTGGTTTTGTAGAAAAATAGTCCTTTAGATGTAATTTCCGTATTAATGACTCCAGATCCACCCGAAATTGGAACTCATCAAATCCGATGCTGGGAACAAAGAACAATCCTCTTTCCAATAGATGTTCTGACTCTGGGGATAACGGCTTTCCCGATATGTTTACAACCAGATTGCTCAGTCTTTTTTCCTCTGTGGTCTCTGTTGCAATCGATCTGCAGACTCCCCATTTTCGTTCCCTTTCTTCTTCCTGGTCTTGCCGTTTTGTCGCTCTTCCAAAAAATTCCCACCTGAGGATCTACTGGAGTCAGAACTAACATCTCCATTAGTAGAGTCCCCAAAGCTCACATGTTTCGTTCCTTTTTTGGGCTTCCGATTCTTATTCATCCACGGGTATATGTATCCTGTTGAATAATCAGCCCCATCCCATTTCAATTTCTTTTGTTTCTTAACCATCACTTCTTGCCGTACTTGATCGACTTGCTTCTGCATCTCATCTTGACGTTGCAGGAAATTCTCCTCCGTAAGCTTAGACTTCACCAAACTCAACTTGAGGTCTATCTCTTCTGTCAATACTTCAATCTGTTCTTTCGATGAATCCACAATGTGGACCATCAGGTCCAAGGAACATTTGTTCAATATTTTGTTCCATTTCTCTACAAACATTAGTCCCATGGAGGTCATACGGGGTTCCTTGTAGACCCTTAATCCCCACGGGATTTGTTGCCTACTGATATACTGAAAGAGGGGCTTCCCTTCTCCCAATTCTTAAGATTCCGACGGAATTGTTAAAATCGAGATGACTTTAAGAACAAATCAAGACAGTTGGGAAGGAATTTCATACAGGGAGGCTATCCACAAAATTTAATTCATCGGGCTTACAAACGCACACTTTATTATAATAGATCATGGTTATTGAGTCCGTGCCCATCTCGGGGGGAACAAGATACAGAATATGTGCACTTTGTTACCAAATACTCTCCTATAAGTGTAGCCATACAAAAGAGCATAAAAAGGAACAGTATAGTTCTACAGACACTGCCGAGTATGCAACATCGTTTCATCCAGTGTGTCTGGCAGCGGAGTAAGAATCTGTGGCCATTGTACTATTTGTAATATTTCTATGGAGATAGATCAGTTTGTATACAAAGGAGTTGTATACTGGTTAAAAAGTAGCACCACGTGCGTTTCAACCCATGTGGTGTATGCAGTCCAATGCCCGTGTGGCCTAATTTACATAGGGAAAACAATTCGTACCTTTAGGATCCGGATGAAAGAGCACGAGAGCAGGATGAAATGTAAAAGAGTAGAAGCCCCTATGGTATCCCACTGTGAGGCTCAAAGCCATCTTTTTGAACATCTTAGATGTTGGTGTATTGAACAGGTACACGTAGGGACACAGGGCAAAACACGAGAGCAGACTCTATTGCTGAGGGAGCAAAGATGGATCCATCGGATAGGGTCGATCCAGCCAGCGGGTTTGAATACCGCAGTAGACTGGGGGGTGTGCATTCAGTAGTAGAATAACAAAAGAAAAAAAAAAAAAAAGAAAAAAGTAAGAAGAGGAGGTCAGGAGGGTACGTGACTGACCTGTGGGGGTTTCCCTTCCTAAATTCATAGCAGAATGCAAAGCTTTGCAGGACCCTATTGGCAAAGGGGAGGAGCTTGGTCGGGGGCTTTAAGAATTGGAGTTAGTCCTTAGACCCGCATGCGCGGCGTCTTGAGACCATTTGAGAAGTGCATCTTGTGAGAACAGTGGTCTGTATGTTATTCGCGGGCAGCATCGATATCTCAGGTAATTAGCTTCATTTAGCTCATTGGGATGAATGTTTTAGTAAGGAGTGTGTTAATGGCAGAAATTTTAGGAGTTTTAATTCAAGTTGGGTTTATGTTTTGTGTCTTTTGTTTATTGTAGTATAGATAATGGTCCCCTGAAGAACCTTATTAGTGAAATGCGGGGGTGCTTCGATAGCAGCGTTGGGACTTCGAGATCGAGCGAACCAGTCTAGTAACTCTATAACGTACTTCAACGATATGAGCTAAGTAGCATTTTTGTAGAGTACTATGTGTTCTGCTCGCTGACACATGAGAGGGGTGAACTTACAAAAACGTTGGGTCATTGATGCTAACAGGCATATCACTGGGAACTTCTAAATACCCAGATTTTAATGCCAAGGTGTAGTCTGAGACCCGAGTAAAGCACACCCTATGTTTTGGATTTCAACCCATAGCAGAAATTAGTGTGTTAGAGCATAGGATTATTGTTTGGCTTCAGTGTTAAATCGCTCTGCTACAAGGCCATATAGCTTTAACTATCTTCCCCGGCATGGTAACAATTTCATGTGCCACCATATGGGTTTCGCCTGGCGCTGTTGTCAAGATGTCCGAAAATTTCGCCAATACCCGAGCCAACTCCTGTCTCTGTTGCGGTGACAGATCCGTGCCTATTCGGGGCTCCGGATTTTCCTTCCAGGTCCTCATCCATTCTCTCCTCAGCCATGGCTGTTAGGCTTTTCACCTCACCTGACCCAGTAGACCCAAATCCTCCCTCTCCCCGACCCGTGGGGGTCAACGAAGGCACTTCTTCTACTGTTGGGAATCCCACACGCAAATAAGTTGAGTGATCCGGTCGCTTTTCTTAACTTTAAAATCTTCCCCACCGAAATTAAAAAGTAAGACTTTCACTATGCCACGGTAGTCGGGGTCTATTACCCCCGCTCCGACGTCGAGGAAATACTTGGCAGCTAAACCGGATCGAGGGGCTATGCGTCCATAACAGCCCTCCGGAATTTGTACTTTTAAACCCGTATCTATTAACGCTTTTCCTCCCCTTGTCACTATCCCATCCTCGGCACTGAACAGGTCGTACCCGGCAGCTGCCGATGAGGCTCTCTGCGGGCTTTGGGCCTGAGCCGAGACCTTGCAGAATTGTAGAACAAATCTCTGTTTTACTGGGGACACCTCCCCCACCCGTGGCTTTGACTGAGGGCTAGTATTGCTGGTCTTTTCAAATAGAGGACTAGGGACCTTCACTGCTAGGGCCTCTATTTTTGGGAAATTCTGCTGTCCTACCCCTACTCCTAAGGTTCCTGCCTGGGACTGGGTGGATACTAAACCCATTTTCTCATTTAGACCTCTCTTCACCCCTCTGCAGAATGGGGGCCAATTCCTCCCCAGGACAATATCCTGCGGGAGTCGCGGAACTATGGCTACCAGTACCTCCCTTTCGGTTCCCAGCCCTTTTACAGATAGCCTATATAGGGGGTAATAAGCAGATGCCCCATGCACACATCGTATTTTGACACGCCCTTCTGCTTGACTCGGTGCAGATCGCAGGCGGGCTTCGATGGCCTGCCAGAGCTTCTGCGAGACCATGCTCTGGTCTGCACCCGAGTCAAGCAGGGTCTGGGCTTCAATGCCTTCTACTTGCACTTTCAACAGGAACCCTTCATGTACCTGTTTCTCACTCCCAGACACCAGTGCTGTTCGCACCTTACATTCTCTACGAAAATGCCCTACTTTGCCACAATTATAACATTTCCCTTTTACCAAGGGTACACCAGCATTTTCATTAGGTATTTTAACTCTTGGGTACCTTTCCGATCTCCCAAAGTTAGCGACCCCAGCCACCTTCAGAACGCCCCCTCTTGAGGTGCCAGCCAACTCGGCCTCAAAGTAGCATTCTGTGAGGTTGGCTGCTTCCTCAGTGGTCTGGCAACTTTGGAGCATCAAGAAAGTTTTAACCTCAGGTGGTACGGCTTCCAGGAATTGCTCCAGGATGATGGTGTCAATCACCGACTCGAGAGTCCTTCTCTCTGGAGCAAGCCATTTCCATGCCAACCCTTTTAACCTCTGAAACAAAGCCTTTGGAGTTTCATCAGGCTTTAGCTTAGCCTCTCTAAACGTGCATTTATAAAACAATGGTGTTAACCCCAAACCCCAGCCTGTCCTTAACAGTTTTTTTAACCTCTGCATAATCTGATGCTAGAGCAGCGGGCATGGTCTTATAAGCGGCCAGAGCCTCTCCTGTGAGGGACATGGCAAACCTCACTGCCCACTGTTCTACTGGCCATTTGACTGCCTCTGCAATTCTCTCAAATGCCTCTATAAAATCATTGAGGTTATCATTGGCGGTTAACTGTCCAAACGCTAGAGCGCTACAGTCGGATAGTCCTACCCCCTTTGCAAATGAGGGAATAGCTCCTTCAGTGTCCTTCGGCTTTTTCAGCAAAGCCTCCAGCAGCTCAATAAGGGGCCTCTGCTGCGGCACTCTGCTCATGTGTAAGACGCGCCAGCTCCATCTGCTTCTCCCATTGGGTGGACATCCATCTCATCACGTCCTGTGGATCCATCCCAACGGCTGTTGTTCCTGCAGAGACAGATAAAAGAAAAAGGGCCCACCAAGTACGGCACACTACAGCTTTCTTTTTTAACCCTGTCTAAAACTGCAGAACAGTAGCTCCCTTTCTCACTTCTTATCCACCTACACCCGTGCCCAGCTACCTTTACCTTGGCACTGTGTAGACTCAGGCATTGAGAAAGGAGTCCTGGTTCTCCTGGCCGATCTGCCAGCGAATCTCCGTCCGTCTTCTGTTCACAGGATAGCAGTTTCCTTTCCCTTAGTGAACTGGTGTCTCCTGGTGTTTCTTCCTTTTAAATGTCCTTGTATTTCAGGCAAAAATCCGAAAAACTATGCCAACTTTTCACCAGTAACCACCCCAGAGCCGGTAGCACCTAGGGTTGGTCAGCCTGGGCATCCTTACTTAGAAAGTATGGCAAGGCTTTTATGCATGCACTGCCTCATGGGAGGTGTGGTTTCCACTTACTTTCCAAACAAGAAGCAATTGTAGTCGAGTGGGTTAGGCAAAAGGGACAAGATTTTTATTTCCCCTTCCGGGCGGATTAAATGCAGTTGAAACACAGAACAAAAATAGCCATACACTTCTGGCATAAAGGAAAATACAGGAACTCAGGAAAACAGCTTCTTTCGCTTCAAAACTTCAAAACATGCAGCTTAACACAAGCTCAAAGGTAACAGTCTCTTTTATATCAAAAAGACACACTCTGCTTTTCTTCTGCTGTTTGAGACAGCCTTCTAAACAGCCTAGTTAGCAGAGTGAGATTATATGATCAGCTATAGTTAAAGTACAGTCCATTTGTTCCCCTGCTATGTCCTCAATGGCAGGCTCCGTCTGCATCTCTTCACAATCACTATCAGCTGAGTAAGTTTTCACCCTATCATACGGTGTTTCAAAGCACACTCGCTCTCTCTCTTCCCGAGGCTTCCCTTCACAGCACTCTAATGAGCAGGGTTGAGAATTACCATATGTATGGGATTTTATATAAGGAGAGTCCAGCACATCTTGGCACACACATGGAAAACTCTGGCACTTAGTTTCCCCTCTATACCACTTGGGCAGCCTACCTTTTGGCTTTTGAAAAGAGGACCTTCTCAGCACTGCCGGGTCAGCAAAGAATCCAAACACTGGATGTGTTTTCCTGCCTTTTAGCTTCTCCTTCTCCTCAGACATACAAATGTCGTCAGGCCAGCACCTCCCTCTCTCTGGAGTTTCAGCGTGCTTCCAAACTAACCTCTCAGGCAATCTTTCAGCTACTGCCCTCTTGGCTGCTGCTTCACTTCCTGTTCTCGTCCCAGCGCTAGTGCACTTCCCTGTGCCTTCCTTCGTGCTCCTCCCGGTGCTTTCTCTCTCTTTCCTCCCGGTGCTACTGCTTAAATCTAATGAGCACTTTTTATCTCTCTGCTTCTTAGGGCTCAGCTCCGCCCCTCCCCCAACCAGGTGTTTTCCCTTAACTCCTGATGCCGGGGAACCATTGCGGCAGGGGTGTGTTTTCTCCTTCCATGACTCATTCTGTTTATGTTTCCCTTGGCAACCCTGAGCCATGTGCTCTGCCTGCCTGTCAGCTTGTGAAGCCAATTCCTCTGCTTCACTGAACTCTATGGGGCCAGAAGGGTCTTCTACATGACAATATCCACCGTTTCCGTCACTGCATGCCCCATTGCTAATCGGTTAGCATCATAAGAACATAAGATATGCCATATTGGGTCAGACCAAGGTCCCTCAAGCCCAGTATCCTGCTTCCAACAGTGGCCAATCTACTGTAGGTCATAAATACCTAGCAGTTTCCCCAAAAGACACAGATTCCACAATGCTTGTATTGGGTCAAGCAGTGATATCCTGGGTTCCTTTTAATAATGTTTTTTTTGGACCTTTCCTCCAGGAACTTGTCCAAATCTTTTTTAAACCCAGCTACACTAACAGCTTTTACTACATCCCCCGGTAACAAATTCTAGAGTTTGATTACATGTTGAGTGAAAAGATATTTTCTCTTATTAGCATTAAATTGGTTACCCTGTAGCTTCATTGCATGTCCCCTAGTCTTTCTATATTTTGATGACGTAAACAATCGATCTACGTTTACCCATTCCACTCTATTCATCAAGACATGCTGGGGTCATTCCAGGGTAGCATCGCTAATTGGGCAGCAGCGATATTGAGCTGCTGCCTCGTTAGTGATATGTAGCGAAATTCAGGCATAGGAAACCCTGACCTAACATTTACCACAGAAGCTAACCTGGCAGCAGCTGAATATCGCTGCAGCCTGGTTAGCTTCGCAGCAGTCTGGGTAGCCTAAATATTCAATATCAGAGCCCAGATATGGCCCTCACATGGAATATCCTGGTTAAAAGTTCAGCGTCAGCAGCCTGCCGCATTAGATCAGCTGACCACCAGCATTAAATATCAAGCCCCAAGTTTTTAAGCCTGCCTTGAATTTCTTATACGAAGATTCCAGGTGGAGTTCTGTTGGAAGAACTTTTCAAAGATGGAGGGCAGAGAAGCAGAAGGCGATGGATTTATAAGTCTCAAGATGTAAAATAGATTTAGATGGGACAACTAGGAGATTCTGGTTAGCTGAAGTTGGGTGGCGTTAAAAGGGATGGCGTACCACTAGGAGAGTCTTATACTTGATGTGGTTTGCAGCTTGTCGTGCTGTGAGGGCTTGCGTGCATCAGTGATGCTGAGAGCTAAACTATCGGTAGTTTAACTACTGGCAGGGTCTCCCAAGATGGACAGGTCTCAGCTGAGGTGCCAGACCAAGACAAACTACCCATCTGGGCAGCAGCAGAATGGGATAGTGTTGATGGCGGAGGATCATATTTCTGTGACAACGGCAACAACACCAAACTTAAACTGCGCAGAAGAAAGGCCTTGCAATCTACTTCTGTATATTGTCATGAAAACCCAATGGATAGTTACAACAAAACAAATTGTGCTATAGTGCTGGAAGATGAGACCCCCCAGGTCGGAAGGCACTCAACTAGCTACTGCGGAAGAGCTGAAGACTTCTCAGAGTAAAGCCAGCATTTATGATGTGGTTGGATGAAAGCCCTCGGTACGTCTGACTGCTGATGTAGCTGCACATGAAATGAGAGTCAGAAGCTGTAAAGATGTCTTATGCATTGGAACATGGAACGTACGAAGCATGAACCAAGGGAAGTTGGACGTGGTCAAGAATGAAATGGAACGTGTACAACTTGATCTGTTGGGTGTCAGCGAACTGAAATGGACTGGCATCGGGCACTTTGCATTACATGATCACATGGTCTACTATGCTGGAAATGAAAGACAAAGAAGAAATGGTGTTGCATTTATAATAAAGAAGAAACTTGCAAGAACTGTAATGAAATACAATGCAGTCAGTGAACGCTTAATCTCTATTCGTCTATGAGGAATGCCTATCAACACAACTATAATTCAAGTATATGCCCCAACAACAGCTGCAGAAGAGAATGAAATTGAAGAGTTCTCTGAACAAGTACAAGCTGAAATTGACAGAACATGCAAACAGGATATCCTGATAGTCATGGGTGACTGGAACGCAAAAGTTGGCAACAAAGAAGAAGGCAAAGTAGTTGGAAAATATGGACTTGGCAACAGAATTGAAGCTGGAGAAAGACTGATAGAATTCTGCAAGACCAACGATCTATTCATCTCAAACACCTTCTTCCAGCAACACAAGTGGCGACTGTACACATGGACTTCACCCAATGGATTGCATAAAAATCAAATTGACTACATCTGTGGAAGTCAACGATGGAAAAGTTCTATAACATCAACAAAGACAAAACCTGGAGCTGACTGTGGTACAGATCATCAACTACTAGTATGCAAACTCAAGCTAAAGTTGAAAAAGAGCAAACCACTCATGAATGCAGCAAAATATGACCTTGAGAATATACCACTGGAATTTAAAGACTGCCTGCAAAATTGATTTGCTGCTTTAGATACAAATGACAGAGCTCCAGAAGAGTTATGGAATGACGTCAAGAAGGTTGTGTTGGAAGAAAGCGAGAAGTGTCTACAAAAGGTGAAAAAGCAAAAACAGCCAAAATGGATGACGGAAGAAACTCTGAAAATTGCCCAGAAACGCAGAGAAGCTAAAGCCAGAGGAGAAAGAAAGACAATAACAGATCTCAACAGAGATTTCCAACGTGCAGCAAAGTACTACAACAACGCATGCAAGGAAATAGAAGCAGAAACTATTAGAGGAAGAACAAGATCAGCTTTCTTAAAGCTATGAGAGTTAAAGAAAAAGTTCCAGCCTCGAATTGGAATGTTACAAGATGCTCAAGGTTCTATGTTGAATGATGCTGAGAAGATCAAGAAAAGGTGGAAGGGATATACAGAGTTTTTATATGATAAAAATCAAGTGGACCAACAGCCATTTCAACCTGTACCTTATGATCAGGAACCATTGGTAATGAAAGAAGAAGTTAAAGCAGCATTGAAAGCCTTATCAAAGAACAAAGCACCAGGCATTGATAGCATTCCCATAGAAGTATTACCGCAATCTGATGCAGCTGTTACCATACTTACAAGGCTTTGCCAAGAAATATGGAAGACAACATCATGGCCAACTGACTGGAAAAGATCTGTGTTTATACCAATACTAAAGAAAGGTGATCCAACTGACTGTGGAAATTATTGCACCATCGCTCTGATCCCACATGCCAGCAAGATTCTACTGAAGATTATTCAAAAGAGACTACAACCATACCTGGAACAAGAACTATCTGAAGTGCAAGCAGGGCTCAGGAAAGGGCGAGGAACGAGAGACATCACTGCGGATGTGAGATGGATCCTTGAAAAGACTAAAGAATAACAAAAGGATATCTATTTGTGCTTTATCGACAATAGCAAGGCATTTGACTGTGTAAACCATGAGAAACTCTGGGCCACATTAAGAAGCATGGGTATACCAGAACACCTGATCGTACTCTTGCACAATCTGTACATTAATCAAGAAGCAGCAGTTCGAACGGAACAAGGAGAGACAGAATGGTTTAAAATAAGCAAAGGTGTAAGACAAGACTGCATACTTTCCCCCTACCTGTTTAATTTATATACAGAACAAATCATCAGAGAACCAGGATTGTATGAAGACAACAGAGGTGTGAAGATTGGTGGAAGACTCATCAACAACCTTCGCTAAGCTGATGATACCACATTACTGGCTGAAAGTGAAGATGATCTGAAACATTTGCTTCTCACAATCAAAGAACATAGTCTCAAAATGGACCTGTACCTTAATGTAAAGAAGACAAAGATAATGACAACTGGCATAATCAACAGGTTCATCATTGAAGGAGAAGAAATTGAAATCGTGAACAACTTTAACCTACTTGGATCAACTATCAATAAAGAAGCAACAAGCAGTCAAGAAATCAGACGACGCATTGCTGTTGGCAGAATGGCTATGAAAGACCTAGATAAGATTCTCAAGAGCAGAGATGTCTCTCTCCATACAAAGATTCAACTTGTTCAAACCATGGTATTTTCAATAACATCATATGGATGTGAAAGCTGGACAGTGAAAAAGATAGATAGGAAGAAAATTGATGCCTTTGAATTATGGTGCTGGCGGCGAATACTGTGTATACCATGGACTGCCCAAAGAACAAACCAGTCAGTACTAGAGGAGATCAAACCTAAGCTTTCTTTAGAATCTCAGATGACAAGACCTTGACTTTCATACTTTGGACACATCATGCGAAGAGAGAGATCATTAGAGAAAGACATTATGCTTGGCAAGATAGAAGATCAGCGCAAAAGAGGAAGGCCAGCAATGAGACGGATCGATACAATAACAGCAGCTACGGGTACCAGTCTGTCAACAATGAGCCTCCTGACTCAAGACCGAACACAGTTTAGGATAGCTATCCAGAGGGTCGCCATGAGTCGACTCCGACTCGACGGCACTTAACAACAACATAGAAAAAGCAAATCAATGTTGTTTGAAAAGAAGTGGGGTGATATGATCCATTTTCTTTGCATTGTAGATGAGTTTAACTGCAGTATTCTGGATAAGTTCAAGTCTTTTTAAATGAGATTGTGAAACAACTGCTAGCAAGGAGTTACTGTAGTCCAGTGAGTCAATTACTGTTTTAATTCCCCCCAGAATCAAGGTATACCTTAGCAGATTTAATATTTCATAAGAGAAGAAGCAGTTGTTCACTGTCTTGGAAATGTATGATGCTAAGAAAAGCTGTCAGTTATGATAACCACTGAATGAATAGATTTTTGAACCTTGCAGCTGAATTTTGGCATGCAATTGCATGTCTTTGCCACCTGTTCGGGCTATCAAATTTTCCACATGTGAGTGCCACAATTTCACAACACATACATGCTGAGATATGTCAGCATTACATAGCCCTCACACATGCATGATTCTCTTCTAAAATTCACATAGATTTGCTACTTAAGCACATTCTCCCCGTGACTCCATCTTTTTCACCTCAAGAGTCTGATGACTCTGCTGACTCTTCGACTCAGAGCCTTATGTATACTTGGGTCAGCTTTACTCCCCTGCCTCTACCCAAAGTCCAAAGGAGGACATACACACCCATAGGTAATGTAGGACACTACAAAGAACAGGTGCACCAAAGAGTTGTAGGTTTGAACAGCTTTATTAGGAAACCCCAACACATTTCCACTGAATGCCTTCTTCAGGGGGTACTGGCCTCAAATAAAATAAGAAAAACATACCAAAAGATCGTTAAAAATATCAAATACGCAGATAAAACCAGTAAAATAAATAAATAAATAAATAAATAAGAATAAACCTTTGTAAAAAACAAATTGTAAAAGCAATTAGAACATGTTAAAAGCAAAAATAAAAGCATATGAAACAGGAAGGCTGGAAATAGGTTATCAAATGACAAAGAGTATAGAAATATAGAAACATGACAGCAGAAAAGACCACATGGCCTATCTATTTAGCCCTTCCTTAGAACCCACTACAAGAGTCCCTTTTTTCCTTTAGAAAGCCTCTGTGTTTATCCCATGCTTTTTTGAATTTAAATACTGTCCTCATCTCTGTCACCTCCACTGGGAGACTATTCCATGCATCTACCACTCTTTCCGTAAAGAAATATTTCCGCATATTACTCCTGAGTCTATTCCCTTTCACCCTCATCCTATGTCACCTCATAGCAGAGCTTACTTTAAATTGAAAGCAGGGTCGGCCCGTCCATTGAGCAAGAATGTTGTTTGCACAGGGCCTTGCATTTCAAGGGGCCCCACGCAAACAACATCTTGAACACCGGCGGCAGGCAGGGCAGTTTTAGAGGGAGCTGGAGAGGCCCCGGCTCCCTCTAACAGCTGCTGAAGTGAAGCGCGTCTTTTCCCTTCAGTTTGGCAGCTGTACTGAAGTTTAGAACCCTGCCGCGCTGAGCGCGGGAAACAGGAAGTTCCCTTTGACCTCAGCATGGCAGCGTTCTAAATGTCAGTACAGCTGCCGAAGTGAAGGGAAAAGGTGCGCTTCACTTCGGCAGCTGTAGAGGTGAGCTGGGGCCTCTCCGGCTCCCTCTTAGCTAGCCACGAGGCTCTTCGGGAAGGGAGGGGAGGGCTGGGACTGAAAATGGGCTTGGGGGTTACTAGGACTGGAAATGGGCTGTGGTGGGTTGCTAGGACTGGATATAGACTGTGGGGGGGGGGTTGCTAGGACTGGATATAGGCTGTGGGGTGGGTTGCTAGCATTGGATATAGGCTGTGGGGGGGGTTGCTAGGACTGGAAATGGGCTGGGGGGTTACTAGGACTGGAAATGGGCTGTGGAGGATTGCTAGGACTGAAAATGGGCTGTGAGGGGTTGCTAGGACTGGATATAGGCTGTGGGGTGGGTTGCTAGGACTGGAAATGGGCTGGGGGGTTACTAGGACTGGAAACAGGCTGTGGGGGGTTGCTAGGACTGGATATAGGCTGTGGCAGGTTTGCTAGGACTTGAAATGGGCTGGGGGGTTACTAGGACTGGATATAGGCTGTGGGAGGGGGTTGCTAGGACTGGAAATGGGCTGTGGAGGGTTGTATGGACTGAAAATGAGCTGTGGGGGATTGCTAGGACCGGATATAGGCTGTGGGGGGGGGGGGTTGCTAGGACTGGAAATGGGCTGGGGGGTTACTAGGACTGGAAATGGGCTGTGGGGGATTGCTAGGACTGAAAATGGGCTGTGGGGGTTGCTAGGATTGGATAGAGGCTGTGGGGGGGGGGGGGGTTGCTAGGACTGAAAATGGGCTGGGGGGTTACTAGGACTGGAAAGGGGCGGTGGGGGAGGGTTACTAGGACTGGAAATTGGCTGGGGGGATTGCTAGGACTGGAAATGAGCTGAGTGGAGGAGGGGGGCTTGAACTGCAAATAGCTGATGGGGAGGGGGGCTTGGAATGGAAATGGGCTGTGAGAGGAGGGAGATAGGATTGGAAATGGACTGTGGAGGGAAGGCTTGAACTGGAAATAGCTGATGGGAAGGGGGGATTGGACTGGAAATGGGCTGTGGGAGGGGAGCTAGGACTGGAAATGGGCTGAGTGGGAGGGGGAGCTAGGACAGGAAATGGGCCGATGGAGGGGCTAGGATAGGACTGGACATGGGCTGTTGGGGGGGGCTAGGATTAGAAATGGGCTGTGGTGGAGGCTTGGATTGAAATGGACTCATGGAGGGGCTAGGACTGGAAATAGGCTCATGGGGGGCTTGGATTGGAAATGGGCTGAGTGGAGGGGGAGCTAGGATTGGAAATGGGCTGATGGTGGGGCTAGGAAAGGACTAGAAATGGGCTGATGGGTGGCTGGGATTGGAAATGAGCTGATGGAAGGGCTCGGATAGGACTGGAAATGGATGGGGTAGCTAGGACTGGAAATGGGCTGATGCAGGGACTAGAAGTGAGCAGATGCTGGGTGGGGCTGGAACTAGAAGGGAGTTGATGTTGGGGGAGGATTAGAATGGGAGCGGGCTTGGAGAGTGAAATGGAGAGGGGAAAAATATTTTGTGTGGGAGAGAAGAAAAATCTACAATTGGCCGGGTATTGGGAGATTGGGCCGTGGATTGAGGATGGAGGGGTAAAATATGAGTGGATGAAAAAGGAATAAAGAAAATGATGGAGGAAAGAGCAAAAGGAGAAAGATTAGTATGTTAAACTGATGTAGAGAGAGAATGGAAAAAAAACTAGAAGAGAGATGAAAGGACCAATGGACAGCAGACGATGGAGAGTTAGCAGAAGACACGAAGAAACGAGAAGAAAGTGGCTGGAGCAATTGCTGTACAGGTGGGGTCCTTTTCCCTTCCCAGCACTTATATCACTTACCCTGGGACGTCCGTTAATCCTCTGGGCCGAGGAATTACCTTACCTTCTCTGTCTGGGATCCCAGGAGAACAAACACATACACACTCGCACATAAGTAGCATGTAAGTTTATTCCAACAGTTAAAAAGGGCAGTTCATCTTTTATACATTCCAGGGAGCATATACATATGTCATCAACCCATCCCAGCAGCCTAGCACTGCTTATCAGCAACCGTACAAACTGGTACCTGTCTCTGTGAAGATCACTCAATTTTGTCTTAGCACACACATTCCTTTCCATCTAGGTATGCACAAAATATCCATTTTCCCTTGTGGGCCTTATGGTCCCTCTGTATAACAAGAAACTTATTTTTCCGCTTATAGTCCCCCCTTTGGGCCTGCATAGGCCCACTATAAGAACAGCCAAACAGTCTTCAGAGGGACAGTTAAGCAGACATTATTAACTGGAGGTCAGTGGTGGCACGCTCAGGTACATCAGCCACTGTGGAAACAGGTACATAAGAAAACATAAAGGTGGTGGAGCTCTACAGAGCCTTTCGACAACAGCCAAGAACAAATGAGAATATACAACAAAAAGAACAAGAATTATAAAACCGCTCAATAGGGCAATAATCAGCCCTTTGAGACCAGCCCAAAGCAAGACACATCAGAGAGTAAGCATGAGAAACTGCTGTAGTTGAAGAACAGTATAGAGCAGTATTAGACAGGCTAAAAGCAGAAACAATAAAACAATCTGTAGCATTAAAACTAGAGACAGTTTACAATGAGCAAGGGACCTAGTCATATCCCAAAGAGGGGCGAGTAACACCAATGTCATACAAGAAAGTAGAAAAAGAAACATGGGGCTGGGTGTAGTTTAAATTGTCAAGTACAGTAAACTTCTGCATTTCACACAGATTAGAAGGTACAGTAATGAGACATGTTGAGAGAAAAGCTCCAGCTTGTAGCGAGCTGCGCACACAAAAGATCTGATACATTTAAGGCAGTTTGGGCAAGTAGTATTGCCGTATTAACAGTTCCAGAGATGGGCTAAAGGAGGAACCACATGAGTGGTAGGAGGAGTCAACACAGTCTTGTGCATGATGGTCAGGAGGCTGGAGGGCGGTCTGGAACTGAAGATGATGTCAGTAGAGACGGTACACGCTTGATTCTTGATGCATGGATCCACGAAGGGCAGGAGTCCCACAGGATGGCTGTCCATGTGATGGTGATCACTGTAGTTGGAGGTCCGTAGGGCGGGTCCAGGGTACCGTGCTTGTGAGGTGCTCTGACCTGTACCTGGTCACCAACCTTGAAGGGATATGTTGGTTCGGTACCTCTAGGCCGATAGCTGCTTTTCTTCAGGAGAATTCTCCTCTCCCTCTCCAGCTGCTAGGGCCTTGGCTGCCCTGACGTCAGCTGCTTCTCATCCTGGTCCTGAAGCCTGATCTGTAGATGGAGAATGTTTCCAGCGAGGGCAATGGCTTCAGGATCTTTTAGCCGCCACCTTCACTGCAATTGGTGTTATCAGAAGAACTTGTAACGGTCCCATACAGGAAAAGGGGCTTGTACTGTGTGCTGGTGGTATGTCTTTACCAAAATCCAGTCTCCGGATTGAAAGAAAAGAGCTGAGTCATCCAGCAGAAAGGACTGGACCTGCTGAGCATACCTGTGGAGGGAAGAGAGTTGTCTTTGCTGCTAGGAAATACAAGAGATCAAATGTGAGGCTCAGGAGTATAAAAAGTAAGCAGTCTTCCATAAAACAGTTCAAAGGGAAAAAAATTTCAGTCTACTCCCTTAGGGCAATTTTTTTTTTTGAACAGAGTCAAAGGCAAGACAGTTTAGTTTCTTTACAAAGTTTTTTAAGGTTTTGGAGGTTCCCCCCTTCATGGGTTGCTGTTTGTATACAACAGTCAATCCTAAGCAACTCAGTTTAGCTAATACATTTTGACAAGATGCTCACACTTCCTCAATTTTTCACAATAAAAATTTGTGTAGGTATCTTTCCTCCTTTACTTTAATGTATCAGGCCAGGACACATAGAGGCAAAAAGGGATAAAAGCACCTGAAAAGTACCACATGGCCAGTGTGGGTCTCCCCAAAGCTCATTAGGATGAAAAGTGCACTCAGCCTATCTCCAAGTGTCTATTTCCAATTATTGGGTATATATCTGAGCTAAGATGACTTCCAAAATTGGAGTTAATGGGGATGGCATAATCAAATATTGTAGAATATTCATTGTCAGTTTTCTTTCTAGGTGGATACATCGGATACATCATTTCACATTTCAATTTACCCTCACCATTTTTTTACTGTTAATCTGAGTTATCTTTTCCAACATGAATATTCCATCACACTCCTCCCAACACCACTTATTTTTTTTTCCACTTACATCATTCCATCAAACTACATGCATAGGTTCTTCTGTTTTTTTTATACCATACTAATGTATCCTTATTTGGCAAGGCTGCTAAGAACATCAAACAATTGTTAAAACGTAGGGGTATGTTTACTAAACTGCGGTAATCGTGAATAACGCGCGTTATGTAACGTTAACGATCGTAAGCGCATCATAACGCGTGTTATGATGCGCTTACGATCGTTAACATTACATAACGCGCGTTAATCGTAGTTAACGATCGTAAACTCCCGCGGCCCGGTAAAACACCGCAGAAGGTGGAGAGAGGGCGGAAAGAAGGGGTCAATGGGCGGAGACTGGGCGGGGAGAGGCTCCCTCCACACTAACGCGCTGATCTGAAGAGCTCAATTCCAACACGAATGAAAACCTGCCGTTAAATACACATTACAGGGGAGAGAAACCATTTCAGTGTCAGCAATGTACAGCTCAGGCAGGGGAACCTAAAAAAAGTGATAAGTGTGATACATGTGCACAGAACAAAAGGGCACATTAACACTGAAAATGACCCCAACAAACTGGAAAAAAAACATAATCAAGCTGGCCAATAGTGGTATCAATGAGAAACATCAACTGCTCCCCCCCCCGAGTAAGCTCCATAGAACAGATATAAATCGTGGGTCTATAATCCGTCCCCATTCAAGGTGAATGAGCCCACAGTGAAATAGCGCTGCTCAGGGTTTTCCCCACCATCGGACAGGGTTCCTATGGCGTGCACATGTCCCGCAACATCAGGGCGGGCATGACGGAACGGCAACTGGACAGATACCGGAGAAGGGGATACAGAGGGCCGCAGGCAGCACATGCTGTGGTGCAGCTGGGCCACAGTGCGGACTAGGGCGATGCCTAGGTGGCCCATACGAATGCTGAAGCAGCAGAGCAGCCAGACAGCAACTGCTGAAGGCCCAACATGGGCATGACTGTGTTTCCCACAGTGTCACAGGGGATAGTACCCAGCAACTACCCCCAAGGGCACGGAACATTGGCAGGCGGTGCTGGGGGGAAGCATGGACACCTATGCAGGCACCCCTACCCCAGAACCCGCACCATAGGCAGCCGCCTACCTGCACACTGGATGGCCTGAGACTGCGCACCACCAGCACCACCAGCAGAAGGGCATGTCAGCATGGTGGCTGAGGGATACTGGTGGTGGAGGGGGCAGTGGCAGCTGCCCAGAGCAGACCGTAGCCTAGCCCTGTGTAGGTGGGTGCCGTGTACTGCAACGGATGGGCCCTGTCTGACGAACAGTCATGGTATCACCAAGGAATGTACTGACTCTGTGACAGCAAGGTGGTGCAGTGCACAAAATCAATATATTCAGAAGCAGAGGGTCACAGGTTCAAGTCCCAGCTGTGGTTCCCGCCAACCCAGTCCCCATATTTTACCCACTACTACAACGTGCTAATACAGACAGCAACTTTATTGCAGATGACGTAAATATGCCCAAGACACCTACATTTTACCCTACAGAGCACAGACACCATAAACATGCACATTACCTAGAGCAGAGCCTCCCAAATGCAGTCCTGGAGGGCGAAACACCATTCCGGTTCCATGCTGCCTCTGATAAAGATGCCTGTGCTGCATTTCTATGCACCACCCCCATGGTATGCAGATGTATCTCATGCATATTCATGAGGGACAGCATGAAAACCCGAACAGTGTTTTGCACCGCAGGACTGGAGTTGGGAACCTCTGCCGTAAAGCAGCAGCCAACAGGGGCAGACACACCCGCACCCACAGGCCCCATTATCCAAAGCCTCCTGGGGAGGCAGGACTTTGGGCTCTGCGTGCATCTCCCAATACTAGCACTTGCATACCTTAGTAATGCCACCCTAAACCTGGGAATATGGTACACATTTATCAAAAGGTTGCTATGAGTACTGGCAGATAGCAATTCCTAGGTTAAGTACACTTTTCTGAGTGAGCTGCATCATAGCAACCTTTCTGATGTCTGTGGAGTGTGCTACAGGTCTTGTGTCTGACAGTGTTTACCAACCTGGGGAGTGACCCCTACAGTATTGCGTACCATAGCCATGCCTGCACTGTGCCCAGGACTTGTGTGGGGGCCTGGGCTGCCCAACACCTCTATAGTTGCACAATGCTGGCATAGGTGTGGGGAGTGTGTGTCTGTCTATCCAGTGTGTGGTGGCTGCCAACACCCTCCACAGCCCACACTGCTAGCACTGTTGCCAGTATTGGCCTGCCAATGTGCATAATGAGGAGCAAGGTACCGTGGGAATAGCCTGGATATGGTGGCCTGGCCTAGACGCATCTGCACACGGCATAGGGCAATGGCTCGGACATTGTAGTGCCTGGCCACCACCTGCATGGACTGGGTGGCCATAGCATGTCCTGCTGGGAGGTCACTCTCACCCTGACTGAGCAGTGACCATGGCATGTCTAGGTTCCCCCATAGTGCTCTATAGTATTTCTCTCATGTGATATTTATGGGTTTCCTTTTGGGGCCCAATGCTTGGTGTGTATGCTGACATCCCCGTTCTGGGTACAGGCATCTCCTCCAGGACCATGCACTATGGACTATCTGGTGGACTGTCTGCAGCTAGTATGTGTCTTGCTGGAACACCTTGCAGGGTGCAGCGGCTGGATGCTTGCTGCTGGAGAATGTCAGATAATGGTGGGCGGCAGCTGAGCATTTCCAGGCCTGCCGTCTGTCTGCTATTGCGTTATAGATGTGTACCGCTCTGTCTGTTCCCCAGCAGGACTGGGGTTGCTGGTCCCCTCTACTGCTGCCATTGCAGGGAGGTAGATGGTGAATCTATTGGTGGGTGATCCATACAGCCCCACGCTTTAACCTACAGTGGGTAACGATGGCACCAACACAGGATATGCACTATTTTGGGTGCAGCATCGCCCATAGGGACTAGACATGACCGAGACATACAGCAGGACACAGATGTCTCCTAGGTGTGTCTAACTGAACTACCTATCACACACTGATGGGGACCTACAGCATGGCGTATTTCAGCCATGAAAGGTGCTGTGGACCTGGTGCTGGGTGCCCCACCTGAACCTCAGGGTGGGCACTGTACCCGCACAATGTGACTGTCTGTGGCTACTCTGTGGCAGTGCCACACATGGTCTGTTCCCCCTACAAGGCCGAGGTGCTGTGGGGGTGCATACCCGATCTTGTGCCCATCTCTTGACTGCTGATTTGCATGTGCAGTGCATCATGGGTATGGGTGGGTTACCCCTATCCTGGTAACCACAGCAGACAGTTTGTGTGGTGACGTGCAGTCCTGCAGCCAGCCAGGGCTTTGTTCACATCCTTATAAGGTGTCCTATAGGGGACATTATAGGGTGCCTTGGCGGACAGTACACTTTATAATGTGCCCTATGGAGTGCGTTATGCGGCACCTTAGGTTATGCCACCATGAGGGTGTGTTTGCTGGCAGCACTAATTAAAATACATGTCACATGCCTCAACAATTGCTACTTAAATGTAAAGGGTGCTGCCTCAGCCAGCCTTATACATTAGGCCCACTGGGGGATCGAACCCATGACCCCTGTACCATCAGTCAATGTTGTAACCATTGTGCTACAGCTCTGTTACGGTGCTTGTATGCCTGCGCGCCTTCTTAAGATTAACGTGCGGTAATGTGCCCTGTAGCGCTCGTTCATTTATGGCGCCTTGTAACGCGCGTTCTCGGCGCGTTCTCGGAAACAATGCACCCCCCATGTCCTTATTTGGGGTTTCTGTCCCTAACGTGTCTCCTAACGCGAATCGCACTAACGCAGTTTAGTAAACATACCCCTTAGTATTGTTGTAAACAAATGGTATATATAAAATATAAATGTAGATTTTTTTCAATGAGCACAACAATATGAGTAAACAGTGCTCATTCTAATTAGCAACTGTCTAAACAATATAGGTAAAGTCCTTACAATATAAACTAGTGCTTCACGGCATTTTATAACATCAATCCCAATAGGAAGGAGTATGGCTTCTAACAGAACGGCTACATATCTCTCAGGTGTGACTAAAGTCTATCGTATACCCGGTTCCCAGTGAGAGTGCTGTAGGAAACTTTAAAATATTTGAGGACTGATCTTATAACTGCAGTGCCCACAAGGATTTGTATAAGCTACTCATTAATCATGGTGTTTAAGAGATCCTTTTGAGGTGAGAGGCCTAAGAAGGTTCAAGGCATTTGTAGCTGGGCCTCATGGCGATACTTCCTTGGGTTCTTCTTGGCCTACTCTCCCCTGCCTATTCATGTCTCTGCAGAGGCATAAATATACAAGGTTCATGTTCTTCAGGCCTTGTGGGTCCTCGAGGAGTCTTAAAGCAGTCAGAATTCCAGTGGCCCAGATCATCACATTCGAAGCAGCACGTTTATTGCCTTTTCCAAGGCTGTAGCCTCACCTTCTGCCTCTCTCTCTCTGTTTCTATTTTTTTTCAAACCTCTCCTAGATCGTTGCTAACAAGTAAAATGTTGTTTATCCAATCAACTCAAGTTAATGTTATTGTTTTATTTGTCTACTAAATGTGATTTATATGCTTGGGAACAAAGCAATTTCAGATCAGTCTCTGTCCAAAATTCTGTAATTTCTGTGTATACTGGACCTCTACATAATATACTGCTACAACAAGTATTTTGGTAACATAAATGCAAGTGTATAAACTAAAGGAAATTCGTATGTCATAGTGCTACAATATACTGTATTCCTAAAACTGAAATTTAAAAAAAACTTTCAAAACAAAGTACACTTTTTTTTCTCTGGACCCCAACACATAAAATTCAAATACAGAAAAACAGATGAATTTATCCTAAAATCCAATATTGTAATAAATCAAACCAGAAAGATCAATATAGCCAGCACCCATGGTGCTACTGTCCTGTTCATCAGCCATCCGCACCGAGCTTAACAATGCAAAGTAATTAACTTAAAATCTTACAGTTCAGGAAACAGACATTCAAATAACATGAAACTGCAAAGAGGTGAATTCAGAATCATATTTTGTCACATTTAAATTAAAACCTTATACATAATACTTGAGACTGGTATCAAACTGATCTGAAACAATGACGTTATTTTAAAACAATTTACTTAGAGTTACAGCCAACCTTGGTGTTATCTCAAACACAAATAGCAAAGTAAACAGCAGGTCTCTCTTGTGTCCAGATTCCTTCAGGCAAATGCAGATAGCTGAACAAGAGAAAGAAAAATCCTAAATACTAAGGGGTATGTTTACTAAACTGCGCTCATGTGCACGGCGCACATTAGCGTGCGCTAAGGTACCTTAGCACACGCTAATGATGCGTATTTGTGCCCCACACAGGTGCGCACCGCACTAAAGTGCCTGCTCATGTGCGCGGCGCGCTAATGTGCGATAAAGGCGTGGAAAGGCTCCCGGAGGGCGGAGGAAGGCTCCCCACGGGCGGAGAGAAGGGGTCAATGGGTGGAGAGTGGGAGGGGAGAGGCTCCCCACACATAAGCGGGGCTGAAATACAAGGCAAAAAATACCGCGAGTGAAAACCTCGCGTTAGAGCCGATTTAAAGGGAAGAGAAACCATTTCTGTCAGCAATGTACAGCAAAACCGGGGAAACCTACAAAAGAGTGATAAGTGTGATACATGTGCACGGTACAAAAGTGCAAATAAACATTGAAAAGGACCCCAACAAAATTTAAGAAAATTATAATCAAGCTGGGCAATAGTGATAGTAATGGGAAACATAAAAAAACACTCCCAAGAAAGCCGCAAAAAATAAATATGAATTTTAGAAGGGTCTACGCTCCGTCCCCATACAAGGTGAATGATCCCACAGTGAAATAGCACTGATCAGGATTTCCCTCTCCATTGGACAGGTTACTTATGGCATGCACATGTTCCACAACAGCAGGGCGGGCAGGTCGGAATGGGCAACTGGACAGATGCTGGGAAAGGGGATACAGAGGGCTGCAGGCGGCACATGCTGTGGTGCAGCTGGGGCACAGTGCGGACTAGGCAGATGCCTAGGTGGCACTTAGGAATGCTGAAACTGTACAGCAGCCAGACAGCAACTGATGAGGGCCCAACATTGGCACGAGAGTGTTTATTACAGTGTCAAGGGGATAGTACCCAGCAGGTACCTCCAAGGGCACAGAACATTGGCAGGCGGTGTTGGGGGGAAGCGTGGACATCTATGCAGGCACCTCTACCCCAGAACACGCACCATAGGCAGCCGCCTACCTGCACACTGGATGGCTTGAGACTACACACCACCAGCACCACCAGCAGAAGGGCATGTCAGCATGGTGGCAGAGGGGTACTGGTGGTGGAGGGGGGCAGTGGCAGCTGCCCAGAGCAGACCATGGCCTAGCCCTGTGTAGGCGGGTGCCATGCACTGCAACAGACAGGCCCTGCTGGACAAACAGTCATGGTATCACCAGGGAATACACTGTTTCTGTGGCAACATGGTGGTGCAGTGCACACCACCAATGTGTTTGGAGGCAGAAGGTCACAGGTTCAAGTCCCAGCTATGGTGCCTGCCAACCCAGTCCCCATATTTTACCCACTACTACAACATGCTAATACAGACAGAGCCTTCATTGCAGATGACGTAAACATGCCCAAAACACCTACATTTTACCCTACAGAGCAAAGACACCATAAACAGGCGCCTTACCTAGAGCAGAGTCTCCCAAATGCAATCCTGGAGGTCCAAACACCATTCAGGTTCCATGCTGCCTCTAATAAAGATGCCTGTGCTGCATATCTATGCACCACCCCCATGGTATGTAGATGTATCTCATGCATATTCATGAGGGACAGCATGAAAACCTGAACAGTGTTTGGCACCCCAGGACTGTAGTTGGGAACCTCTGCCGTAAAGCAGCAGCCAACAGGGGCCGACACACCCACACCCACAGGCTCCATTAGCCAATGCCTCCTGGAGAGGCAGGACATTGGGCCCTGCGTGCATCTCCCAATACTAGCATTTGCATACCTTAGCAATGCCACCCTACACCTGGGAATATGGTACACAGCTATCAAAGGTTTGCTATGATTACTGGCAGATAGCAATTCCTACGTTAAGCACAGTTTGCTGATTGAGCTCCATCATAGCAACCTTTCTGATGTCTGTGGAGTGTGCTTCAGGTCTGGTCTCTGACAGTGTTTACCACCCTGGGGAGTGACCCCCAACAGTATTGCGTACCATATCCATGCCTGCACTGTGCCCAGGACTGGTGTGGTGGCCAGGGCTGCTAAACACCTCTATAGTAGCACAATGCTGGCATAGGTGTAGGAGTGTGTGTCTGTCTATACCAGGGGTGGGCAAACCTGGTCCTGGAGGGCCGCAGACCAGTCAGGTTTTCGGGATATCTTTAATGAATATGCATGAGATATATATGCATTAGAGATATCCTGCCCACCTGACAGGTTTGTGGCCCTCCAGGGCTGGATCTGGAGACCCCTGCCTTACACCTCTGTCATTTAAGATTGTGAGTGGACAAGGTGCAGATGTCCAAGACTGCAGTACTGTTCATCGTTGGTTTCACTCCTTTCTTTCCTCCCGTTCTTGCGCGGTTTTGTCACCCCCCTCTTCCTCTGCCCCCCCCCTCAGATTCCTTCCCTCTTTCTTGTGGGGTTCCTCAGGGTTCTGTGTTGGCTCCCCTCCTCTTTAATCTTTTCTTAGCCCCCTTAGCCCTCTTAATCCAACAGTCTGGTATATCTGCTTTTCTTTACGCTGACGACATTCTATTACTTCACCACACCTCTCCATCCTGTCCCGATCTCTCTCCGCTTAATTCGTGTCTTTCCACTGTGGCTGATTGGTTGACTCGTAATTGCCTTCACCTTAATCTCACCAAGACTGTTGCTATCTGGTTCTCTCACAACAATCCACCCTCACATTGGCCCCCTCCTTCTCTGGTTCCTTGGTTCCCCTGGTTTCTTCCTTTCGTTATCTAGGGGTTCACTTCGAGTCTGATCTTTCCTTTCATGCTCATGTTTCTCATGTCACCAAGTTGTCCTTCTTCTTTCTCCGACAAATCCGTGCAGTTCGTCCTTTTCTATCCCCTTCTGCTCTTACTACTCTGTTACTTTCCCTGGTCATGTCTCGGGTGGATTTTGCAAACTCACTTTTTGTCGGCTTTTCTAAGAAACAACAGTCCCGGTTACAACGTATTCAGAATACTGCCGCTCGTCTGGTCACCCATTCCTCCCCTCGTGATCACATCACACCCTTACTGTTCCGTCTTCACTGGTTGCCCTTCCCCCACCGCGTTCACTTCAAGTTGCTCATTTTGGTTCATAAAGCTCTCCACACAGGTGCCCCCCAATATCTAACGGACCTCCTTTCCTTCCACTCCCCTAGGTACACCCCTCGCTCCTTTCACCTTAACCGCCTCACTCTTCCCTCCCCTTCCCGTGCCCATTTACAGTCTACCCGTTCCTCTGCCTTCTTTTTTGCTGGCCCCGCCCTCTGGAACTCCCTCCCCTCCTCACTCCGACTGGACCCTCACCACCCCACATTTAAACAAAACCTCAAAACCCACCTTTTTTCCCTTGCGTTTGATATCCCCTCTCCTTTTGTGTGATTCCCATTTGTATTATCCTCTGCTCTCCTTGTGACTTGTCTTTGTTACGGTTTAGCTTTGTCTCTTCTGCTTCTATTGCTTTTCTGTCCAGAAAGTGTATTTCTTTTCCTTTTCACTGGCCTCGGCCTTTTTAAAAACAAAGTTTTTATTGGTTTTTATTGTACACCGCTTTGCTTGCCCATGAAAGGCGGTTTTTATCAAGTGAAATAAAACATAAACATAAACATAAACATAAACAAGACATCAAAAAGGTTAGATAGAATTTGTCACAGTCCTCCTCACTTCTCACCACCACCAAAAAATTGTCTATTAGACAACTTTTTGGTGGTGGTGAGAATCGAGGAGGAATGTGACACATTCTATATACCCTTTCGATGTCTAGGACATCTGTACCTTGCCCACTCACGATCTTAAATGACAGAGGTGTAAGGCAGGGGTCTCCAAATCCAGCCCTGGAGGGCCACAAACCAGTCAGGTTGGCAGGGTATCTCTAATGCATATATATCTCATGCATGTTCATTAGGGATATCCCGAAAACCTGACTGGTCTGCGGCCCTCCAGGACCGGAAGTGCCCACCCCTGGTCTATACAGTGTGTGGTGGCTGCAAACACCCTCCACAGCCCACACTGCCAGCACTGTTGCCAGTATTGGCCTGCCAATGTGCATAATGAGGAGCAAGGTACCATGGGTATAGCCCGGACAGGGTGGCCTGGCCAGGATGCATCTGCACAGGGCATAGGGCACTGGCTGGGATATTGTAGTGCCCAGCCACCACCTGCACAGACAGGGTGGCCACAGCATGTTCTGCTGGGAGATCACTCTCACACTGACTGAGCAGTGACCATGGCATTGCTAGGCTCCCCCATAGTGCTTCTCTCATGTGATATTTATGGGTTCCCTTTTGGGGCCCAGTCACTGACTTATCTGCTTGGTGTTTATGCTGACATCCCAGTTCTGGGTGCATGCATTTCCATCAGGAACATGCACTATGGACTAGCTAGCAGACTATCTGCAGCTGGTATGTGTCTTGATGGAACGCCTTGCAGGGTGCAGCGGCTGAAGTTTTGCTGTAGAATATCAGATAGTGGTGCGGTGCAGCTTAGCATATCCAGGCCTATTGTCTGTCTGCTATTGTGTTATGGATGTGTACAGAGCTGCATTGACTGCCCTGTAGGGTGTCTGTTCCCCAGCAGGACTGGGGTTGATGGTCCACTCTACTGCCACCATTGCAGGGAGGTAGAATGTGGATCTGTTGGTGGGAGACCCTGTCTACCACTCTCAGCCCTGAGGAGGAGGAGTGTGGTGGTTCATAATCCCCCTAGGAGTCCATAGGGGCTAAACCTGCCTGAGACAGACAGATATGTCCATGGTGTGTCTGCAGAAACTACTTATCTCACACATTATCACTGCTGGGGACCTGCAGCATGGCCTATCTCTGCTGTGGACCTGGTGCTGGGCGCCCCACCTCACCCTCAGGGTGAGTGCAGTACCTGCACAATGTGACGGTGTGTAGCTACTCTGTGCCAGTACCACACACGGTCAGTTCCCCCTACCAGGCCGAGGTGCTATGGGGGTGCATACCCCATCTTGTGATCATCTGTAGACTGCTGATTTGTATGTGCAGTGCATCATGGGTATGGGTGGGTTAACCCTATCCTGGTGACCACAGCAGACTGTTTGTGTGGTGACGTGCAGTCCTTCTTCAGCCAGCCAGGGGTTTGCTAGCAGCTATGGAGCTGTAGCCCACTGGTTACTTCACTACTTGTGGAGCCAGAGGTCATGGGTTCAAATCCACAGTAGGGGTTATTTGATAGGGCTGTCCAAAGCATTGTCTTTTTTTAATGTACATTAGTGCTGCCAGCAAAACACCCTAAGGGTACTGTAACTATAGGGTGCCCCAGAAGGCGCCCTATAAGGCGCCTTATAGGGCACCCTATAAAGCGCCTTCTGAAGCACCTTATGGTTACAGTCCGTATAAGGTGCCTTATAAGGTGTCCTATGGAGCGCCTTATAGGGTGCCCTATAGGGGACATTATAGGGTGCCATGGCGGACAGTGCACTTTATAATGTGCCCTATGGGGTGCCTTATAGGGTGCCTTATGCAGCACCTTAGGTTACGGCACGTGAGGGTGTATTTGCTGGCAGCAATAATTAAAATACAAATAAAATGCCTCAGGAAACAATACTTACATGTCAAAGCTGATGCCTCAGCCAGCCTTATGTATTAGGCACACTGGGGGATCGTACTCATGACCCCTGTATTATCAGTCAGTGTATCAACCATTGTGCTACACTTCTGTTTCTATGTTTGGATGTCTGTGCGCCTACTTAAGATTAACGCGCAGTAACGTGCTTAGCGGCGCTTTGCCCGATAATGTGCGCAGCAGCGTGCGTTATCGCGCGCTAATCTCGTTTTGCTACTTTAAACTGAAATGCCCACTCCTTATATGGCATCCTGCACACTAACGCTGGGCGCACATTAAGAAGGTTTAGTAAACATACCCCTTTGTGTTTTGTAATATATGAACAATAATTATGCCCTCTATGAGGTGCTTGCCACAATATATAAAGTTCTCTTTTAACCTTTTAAGTTTGCTTGATAGCATACACAGTCAAAGACAAAAACAAACATATAACATATTACCCTCTTATTCATCCAAGATTTAATCATTTTCAAGTTGCAATCTCGTAACTACTGGCTCATACAATCTCGTAATTACTGGCTCAGAATGCCCCATTGTCCTGACAGGGTTCTCAACCCCTACTTTGAAGGTCAAAGAAAAACAGAATAGCTCCCACCAGACCTTTCTGACATCAACACAGCCCTTTTACCATCGGCTAGGGGGAGCACAGTGACAGCTGGAGAAAAAGTCTGAGATTTCTCACATGTTGGCATACACCCAGCCAAGCAGATATCAGCTCTCTTAGTTTTTGGCAAAGGTAACTCCACAATACCCTTCATTCTCTCCAGATTTATTTTTCTCTTTCCTTCATTTATGAGGTGTCCCAGATACTTAACCTCAAATACTTAACCTCCCTCTTCACGTATTGTAATTTTTTTTTGTTTTGTTTTTTCTTCGGGACACCCTTAATCCTTTCTTTCCCAAGAAATTCATCAGACTGTTAGTGGCTTCTATCACAACTGGTTTCTTTTTCCCTGAACTTAGCAGGCCCAAAACATGTACCTCAAATCTACTACACTGAACCATTTGTGGTCATGCAAAATTTTGCTCAACAATATATATAAGGGTTTGGGACCCCAGGATGCTGGGTCTAAACATTCTTATTCAAATTCCTTAAATCCTGCCCCAGCCACTAAAACATCTTACAGAGGTTCTTAATTTAAACAGAAGACAAATCAAAGCTTACAAGTGCTTTCTTAAGAAATTTCACCCCGCATACTGAGCTAGACCCTCCCCCCTCCTTTTCTCTTTAAAGGGGATATTTGAAGCCCACCTCTCTCCCTTGATTCCTCCACTTCAGACTTACCAGTCACATAAAGGGTTAACGCCTAACAAATCCAAGCAACCAAAACAGCAGGAGGACGGATACTTTCCTTTGTTCAAAGGAAACAACATTATTTCATCATTAGCATCTTTCCCAAGGGACTATCTGGGGGAATGTGGGAAAGACTACAGTTCTTATCATTCTCCCCCTTTTCCTTACCGTGGTCTGTGCACAGAATTACTTAATTGCTGCAGTGCTTGCTTTTAAAGCAACGATTTCCACAATCTGGTTCACAACACCTCTGCTCTATGTTTAACCCGTAAATTGAAATTCAAAAATATAAAATAAAAAAAAAAAATAACCCGAGGATAATTTCCAACTAGCAGAGAAACAGCTCCGCAGAGAGAGAGAGATGAAACTGTTTAAAATCAACAGGACGCGTCATTCCATCTCCACTCAGCAGGAGTCACTCTGCCGTGGGAAAATCCCGGTGAGCCCCAGCTGTTATCTACACCTTTACCTGTGGCCAATTCACCTTTGGCCAATCTGGCCAATGAGACTCAGAGAGGAATATTGTGAAGCAGTTTTAAGAGTTCTGTTAGTATTTTTAATATGCAGTACATTGCTATAGCAATGGGTGTCTAAATACAGACACTCCCTTTTACATAGTTCAGTGACAGTTATACCATTGTTGAGTACAAAATTAGGTTTTTGTTTTTGTTTTTTTTTTCTATTTAGCTTGTCTTCTTACAATATGGCAATAAATAGACACACTTCAAAAAAATAATTCTCTACGTTTTAGTATGCCGTTTAACTTTAGGTTTCTGTTCTGTCCGCCTGTCCGTAGCCTTTAAACAACAAAGAACAGGAAGGGAGGGGGAGGGAAGAGAGGAGCATGTGTCACTCACGCTCTGCTATCTCCAGATGCAGCAGGTTACAGCACACATCGAGAAGCATCTAAAAGAATTACTTGTACTTAATTTCAGTATTTATAAAAACAAAGTAAACTGCTAAAACCTAACAACTCCCTCAGTGATTAGGAGATTCTGAATCTACGGGAGGGGCCCCTAGGGGTACAGGAGTACAACTGGAATACAAATTCTGCTTAACAATAGATCTAAACCTAATGAAAACTTTAGGCTGTGGCGATACAGGCACTCCCGCGGAGTCTGGGCTGGTCCCCTTACCTTGGGACTGGCCCATCCTCTAATAATCACAACACTCGCATGTTTGGCCACTTGCTTTCTGCACAGTACCTGTCACTAGTGCTCTCGCTTCGGAGTACGGCAGGGGCATCTAACCAAACTCACACAATCACACAAGCCACAGAGAAGGAAAAGGATATTACCACAGGCCCAGCAGGACGTCCCTGTTATTGACAGCGCTCCCAAAGTGCATATTTTGTCCGGCGCTACCAGAGCGCATATTATTTCACAGCGCTCCCAAAGCGCATATTATACGTTGTGCTGCCAAAGCGCATATTTTTTTTTCAGCGCTACCAAAGCGCATATTTTTTTTCAGCGCTACCAGAGCGCATATTTTTACACAGCGCTGCCAAAGCGCAAACCCAAAATGAGCTCCCAAAGCATCAAGGTAAAAATTCCAGTACAGCCACCAAAGCTGCAGCAATTTAGGGGGTGTAAAAACCCAGTGCAACGGAGAAAGGCCAACTTCTGACACCAAATTGTATGGGTGGGGTCCTTTTCCCTTCCCAGCACTTATATCACTTACCCTGGGACGTCCGTTAATCCTCTGGGCTGAGGAATTACCTTACCTTCTCTGTCTGGGATCCCAGGAGAACAAACACACACACACTCGCACATAAGTAGCATGTAAGTTTATTCCAACAGCTAAAAAGGGCAGTTCATCTTTTATACATTCCAGGGAGCATATACATACGTCATCAACCCATCCCAGCAGCCTAGCACTGCTTATCAGCAACCGTACAAACTGGTACCTGTCTCTGTGAGGATTACTCAATTTTGTCTTAGCCAACACATTGCTTTCCATCTAGGTATGCACAAAATATCCATTTTCCCTTGTGGGCCTTATGGTCCCTCCGTACAACAAGAAACTTATTTTTCCCCTTACAATTGCCACTGAAAAAAAATGCACAAAAAGTAGAAAAATATATCTGTATTTTGAATTTATTAACTGGAATATGTCAGCTCTGGGAAATGTGCACTCATTAACGTCTGCACTTTGTTTAGTACAAGACGAAATTAATTTATCGTTTTATTTCTACAGTGTTGTTGTACATTCCAAGTTTGGCTTTTGGGTTTCCCAGTTTAATTATTATCTTCCTATTTCTAAATTGTGATTCCTTGTTCTTTCTTTGGTGATGGTCTATATTCTGCATGTGTAACTGAGCTGAGGTTTATGTAGTTTCTATCTGACATTGCCACTTGTTCTCTTTCCCCAGTAGGTCATGTATTGTTATTCTCTGAAATGTATTGATTTAATATTTGCAGTGTTGCCTTTTGATGGGTAGGGTTTGGTGCTTTGTGAGTCCCGATAATGCTGTTACGATACGGTGGGCTTGCTATGGGTTCTAAATGGGCAGTGTTTGTAGTAGTTCCTAATGTGCCTGGCGGTTGGCACTGGATTATAGTAATGTAGAAATCTTTTAGTCTTTCTTTATCCATACACTAACTTTTAGTAAATGTGCCTCTTAATGAGTATGCTAACATTATGCAAATAGTTATGCAAACAAGGTCCCTTATGCAAATGAGGCCCCACACCGAGTCTCCGCACATGGCCCCGCACCCCCCTTGGGCCGCCCCTGGTGAGAGAAAGAGTGTGTGTGTGTGTATGTGTATGTGTATGTGTGTGTGTGGTTTGAGGGTTGTACGTGTGGATCTGATGCACTGATCTGCAATTTAGGGAGGACATGAATGCCTGGCCAATACCTGGACCTTATGGATGACTGCAGTGCCACCAGGTGCCAGTGTGATAGGGCAGCCATACATCAGCTGTGCCACACACTGGAAAATATGACTGATTTGCCAGCATTCTCCAGATTGTGTCACGAGGCCTACATCCTTACCCAGTCCAGGATCAATGCAAGCTGTGAGAGTGGTGATATAGGAGGCTGGCTACTTGGTATGATGGCACAGGGATCCTCCTTCCCATGTCTACACAGGCCTGACCAGAGGAGCATTGCCACAAAGCAGACCGTGGGAAGGCAGACAGGGATGCTTCACAGATAGTGGATGCATACAGACTGAAATAAGCCGAGATAGAGAGTGGACATTGTATGGGTGTAGCCACATGCTGCTGTGAGAAACACCAGTGTCCATATATGTGGGAAACAGATGCCATAGCCAGAAGGCCATAAAAAGAGCATACTTTTGTCCTCAGCAATATTATGCATCCTTTGTGGAATTGCAAAGTTAGTTAAGGTTTCTGTGCACGTGGTAAGGATCCATACTTAGCATTTTAAAGTGTTTTTAGAGATGACCAATGCAAGAATAACTGAAGCATTTTATACTGCCAAGTACATTTTGCTGCAAGGTATGTCATGACAAACATGTTAATATTTACTTTCTCTATATAATATATTAGAATGCACTGAGATTACTTAGCACTTTTCTGGGCATGAAAAAGACTAGTATATAGTTGAGTTTGCATCAGCATTCATTTATCATTAGCATTTATGTCTAGTCTGCATCAGCAAAATATCGCCAGTGAGCATAACACCTTAGGAGATGTATGTTTTAACTGAGGAGGCATGACCATCAGAAGCGCCCACGGGTATATCGCGGAGATGGGCACAATCGGAAATGTGCAACTGGCCAGAATACGATGAGCATAGGGATGTCCAAAACCATGTCAACATCTACCCGTGTCCTGTAATATTAGCAGGGATGGGTTTCTCTGCTTCACTCTATGGCCTGTCCTTGCACCCGTGTGCAGCTCACGCTTTGATTATGTGCACGGGCTGGCTGAACAGCATGTGGGACGTGCTACGCTGGGCACGTCTACATGCCGATTCCATAAACGCGGGCCCATCCATACCTGCGGTTGTGGAATTAGGAGTGAATTGGGCCCGTGTCCAATTTAAATATGTTTGCCAGAGATAACTGGCCTATATGGAATGGTGAAAATACAAAAGTGCCCAAAATTCCCCACTAATAATATCACAAAAGCAAAACACAAAAAGAGGAAAACAAAATACTTTAACAAAAAAGTTTTCCTAAAAAACCTCAAGAAGATATTAAACAATGGACGTCAGGACACACTGTTTTTCTCAAAGCCTGCTGTCCTCCATTTTATGTGGTATCCCGGGCAAGACTATAAATGCTTTACATAGTCCACAAATGTATCAATGGCTAGGAAACAATACATGAAAAATTTCACAATTTAACAAAGCACAATCTTTATAGTGAAAAAAAGTGCTGCTTACCTGAACAGTTCGCCACAAAAACTCCTTCAATGGAAGCAGACATTTTTGCAGGCTGCTCTACAGATGACAAAAGGCTTTCATTAGATCTAAAGATATTTAAGAGGGGGTACCATTGAACTTCAGAAGAATTAAAGAACTGTGAGGAAAATCCTCACTTTAAAAACTTACAAGGACCTGGCTTTTTAAATAGAGTAATTTTGAGATGTTTAAGAATTGTTTTAATTTATTATGATTTATATTGGGTGAGGATAGGAAGATGTTTAGAATGTTTTTGTGAACCACTATGTACAGCCACATTTGACTGAAAGTTGCAGCATATAAGACTGTAAATTAAACTAATTTAAATTAAATTGAAGTTTATGGATGCGAGTAAACATAGAAACATAGAAACATGACAGCAGAAAAAAGTCACATGGCCGATCTAGTCTGCCCTTCCATTTCAACTACAATTGTCTTCTTTTTACCTTTAGAGATCCTCTGTGTTTGTCCCATGCTCTACTACCTCCACTGGGAGACTATTCCACACATCTACTACTCTTTCTATAAAGAAATATTTCTGCTTATTACTCCCGAGTCTATCACCCTCATCCTATGTCCCCTCGTAACAGAGCTTGCTTTCAATCGAAAGAGGCTCTCCTCCTGTGCATTTATGCCACAGAGGTATTTAAACATCTCCATCATATTTCCTCTATCCTGCCTTTTCTCTAAAGTATGCATATTAAGATCTTTAAGTCTGTCCTCATATGCTATATAACAAAGATCACTAACCATTTTAGTAGCCACTCTCTGCACCAACTCCATCCTGTTTATATTCTTTTGAAGGTGCGGTCTCCAGAATTATACACAATACTCCAAATGAGATCGCATCAGAGACCTATACAGAGGCACTATCACCTCCTTTTTACTGCTAACCATTCCTCTTGCTATGCACATGAGCATCATTCTGACTTTTGCCGTCACCTTTTCTACCTATCTAGCCACCTTAAGATCATCAGAAACAATCATGCCCACGTCTCGCTCTTCTTTTGTGGACAGAAGTGCTTCAGCCCATACACTATACTGTTCCCTTGGATTTTTTCAGCCTAAATGCATGACCCTGTATTTTTTAGCATTAAATCTCAACTACCAAATTTTAGACCGTTCTTCAAGCTTAGCTAGATCCCTCTTCATGTTATCTACTCCTTTCTGGGTATCTACTGTATTGCAGATTTTGGTATCATCTGCAAACAGGCAAACCTTACCTGACAGCCCTTCCGCAATATCACTAACAAAGATGTTAAAAAGAATCAGACCAAGGAAAGATTCCTGTGACACCCCACTGGTAACCTCTTTCTCCTCAGAGTGGGCTCCATTTACCTGTATTTGTTGCCTCACACTCAACCAATTTCTGGCAGCCAGGAGCGGGAACAAAGGAATCTCCTATCCCCCACCTCAGAGGCCAATCAGGGCTAGGAGGAGCAGCAAAACTGCACCAGAGTTAAAATTTGAAAAGTGCTCAGGGGCAAAAGGACAGAGCAAGCCCCGATTGGTATTGGCAACCAGGAGCGAGAACAAGGGAGTCTCCTGCCCCCCTCCGTAGAGGCCAATCAGGGCCAGGAGGAGCAGCAACACCGTACTGGAGTTAAAATTTGAAACACACTCAGGCGCGCCTGCACCTGGTGGACCCACACCTGAGGGCTTCACAAGAGGGCCCTCTGATGTGCCCCTTAGGCGGGGACAATTGGCAGCACAGAACAACATTGCCGGTCCTCCCAAGAATCCCCTTCAGCCATACAACCATTCCGTGAACAAGGGGAGTCTGGGCCACAATGCAAATAATTACCACAATTAAGAAGCTACCAACACCAGCACCACCAAAGAATAAGAGCTTTTGGGCCATAGAACATCCACGGACCACATTTTCAGCGCACACCTTTGATCATCCAACAGTCATCCGGTAAGACACCAACAGAAGAACCTGGAATCTACTGCAACTAACTAATCCCTGGTAAACCAACAACTATATATCTTACCATGATATTCAATATGCTCAGAAGTCAGAAATAAAAATTGAAAAAATAAGCATCCCCATAAAAGATGAAATAAGATACCTTGGCGTTATCATAGTCTAACAACACACATCAGGAATACAACAAACACAATATATACTGTGGCAAGGAGAGAGTAGTGCCACCTAGAAAAGCAGGAAACATTGAAGGTTTTACCTTGGCTGGGGGGATGGGCACATTAGAAAACACTTGTCAGAGAAAACCCAGGGTTAGAAGTTCACAGCAGAAAAACCCCAGGGTTGATAGTCAGTGGGCCAAAACTAGTGTTGAGTCATTCCCACGTTACACACCAGATAGGAATCAGAGAAGCAGGTACTCGGGGGAGGAGCCTGCAAGGGAGTTCCCTTGTCACGTAGCTGCTTGTAAAAAAGGGCAGACAGAAACGGAAGGGAGGAGGGAGAGAGAGAGGAGAGCAGAGGAAGAGAACCACCTGTCTTACCAGCACGAGGATTCTGAACCTGACTGGAACAAGGCTCCCAGGCTCTATGCTGAGAGGAAGGGAAGACCTGAAGCCAGATTCGCTCCCCAGGAGAAAGGGAAATACTGCTGCTCTCCAGGAAGAAATACTCACAGGCCAGGCAGCTGCTGTTGCGAGGCCCAGAGATACACTGCTAGTGCAGTGAAACCACAATGCAGGTTAGTGGGCAAGCTAAACCCTGTATTTGAAAGAAGCTTAAAGAAGCCACAAGAAGGCAGAACTTTTACCCAGGCAAAACCCTTGCTGGAACCTAGATGCAGGCATTGCTCTGCTAGAGAAGCTTCCAAAGCAAGAACTTTTTATAGAGCCCGAAGGAGGTCTGACCTGTCCTCTGATTACAGCTCAGAAGAGGGTTTTATTGATAGAAGGCCTGTATGTAAAACTGTGCAAGTTAAGCATCAAACCAGGAGAAAGCCTAGGCCCAAAACTGAACACAGGGATAGTTCTTCAGATGAGGAGGAGATTACCTGTAGACATTTACATGAAAGGAAAGGAACTTTTAAACCACGGCTTTTGAAACCCCATGAGCTTTTACTTAAAGGGGAGAAACCTATTAGGTGGCCAAGACTGAAGAAACTGTTAATGTATGGGACTAATACCATTCCAGTTAAGAGTCCAGAACCGCTACCTGAGAGTCCTCCAGAGAGCATGGAAATTGACTCTTTCAAAGGGGATTCAGATCCTTCAGTCACTGACATGGAATGTGATTGTTGCACTGTTTGTGAATAACTGTTAAGAGGGAAAATACCTTTTGTAAGAGCTAAGAAGAAAAGCTTGTTTAAAAGACTTTATTTTTGACCTGGCAAAGTTTGCATATATTTTCTTTGGGAGGAGTATCCCTACTTTTGTTTTCCTGTGGACATTACCTGTTGTGAGTCTCTGAGAACCCAAATAAAAATCTGTGATCTTTAACCAACGGCTCAACTACAAATTCTTATACAACCTCAAGGTTAAGGTGCAGCGCCTCCTGCTGGTCAAGCTATTTGGCACAGGGGCGGGGCTCACAATACCTACAACCTGTAAATATGTAAACAATATATACCTACAACCTGTAAATATGTAAACTATGTTAAACCTGTAAATAGTTCTTATCTGTTATAATATATACAAAGTTCCTTAAAGTTGCATATAGTTTGTTGATAGTTACCTACTGTTTCTCTGTATTTCACATTTGTTCTCTGTATTTCGACTTATGTTCAATGTAAACCGCCACTGATCTTAGGAAGTGGCGGTATATAAAAATGTTGCAAATAAATAAATAAATAAAATAAATATAATAAATTAAGATATCTTAAAAATCTAAAACCATTATTATCAAATCTGGACTTCAGATCAGTCCTTCAAGCCCTGATCCTGCCTCACTTAGATTTTAGTAACATAATTCTTCAAGGTATTCCAAAACATGCTTTACACCAACTAAACGTAGCACAACATGTTGCTGCAAGAATGCTTATAAATGCAGGTCCAACTGAACACATAACCCCTATACTGTACAAACTTCACTGGTTACCTATACAAAGTAGGATAAAATATAAAGTTATCATAACAACGTTCAAACTGATAAGAGATATAGCCCCATCATATCTAACTGATCTACTGACAATTCATTCAAGGACCAGAATAGTGAGACAAAGGAACCTGAACACACTACTTGTTCCAAACAACTTTTCAGAACTCAATAAAACTACAACAAATAGGGCATTCAGCTTTAATGCTCCTTTAATATGGAACGCTCTGCCGGATAAACTCAGAGATATCACAGATCTTTCAGCATTTTGAAAAGATCTTAAAACTC
The DNA here is from genome assembly GCA_033557465.1 of Ichthyophis bannanicus. Classification (NCBI taxonomy): domain Eukaryota; kingdom Metazoa; phylum Chordata; class Amphibia; order Gymnophiona; family Ichthyophiidae; genus Ichthyophis; species Ichthyophis bannanicus. Next base: position 162,024,398 of record CM066039.1, on the reverse strand, counting down.
ACCTATTTATAGAGTACTTTGGAGACTCATTCCCAATAGATGAAATATTTCCCACTTAAACTCATGTATAATCATATTCATTAATTCACAACTTACTTTTTCCTTTTTCTTACTCTATCTTACAATACCCAATTCTCCACATTATCACATTTACTCTTTACACTAATAATTCTAGTGAACTACAATACATTTTTCCTTGCTCAGATAAGATGATAAGATTTTTGAAATTTGTAAATATTTAAATCTGTATATATGTTTAAACTATCTATATACCTAATCAGCATTTACTCAGCATTGTAACCCTCAAATTACCATTTTTATTATATACAATTTAATGTTCACTGTAATTTCAATTGTTTGAATAAGTTTCAATGTAATGTTCAAGTTTTGTTCTATGTAAACCGCTTTGATTTTTCTGAAAGGCGGTATATAAAACCGTTCAATAAATAAATAAATAAATAAATATCCTACAGTGTGATACTTCTCATTCTGCTCATCTTGCTAACATTCACACAGGTGCTTGCCACTCACAGCAACAGCATTCCAGTTCTATACAGGCCAAAGACTCTGCACCTCAGCCTATGCCTTAAAGTACAGCACTCAAAACTAACACGCAGATTTGTACAATCAATATCATTCAACACCAGAATCCAAGCTTCAGGTATAAATGCTCTCACTACCCACTCAAATGCTCCCTTATTAACACCTGCTCAATCCGTAATAAGACTCAATTATAGCAGACTATATACAACGCACTGACACAGACCTCATGTGTATCACTGAAATCTGGATCTCAAGCACTGACGATGTACTCCTCAACCAGTTGCTACCACCCCAGAACCGAAAGAAGAGGAGGAGGGGTTCTAATACTGTCAAAGGATCATCTGAATTTTGCCATGGTTAACTTGCAATCCCTACAAACATTAGACTTTCTCACTATCTCCAATTGTGAACCCACTATCTGCTTAACATTCTGAAAACCCTCTTCCAACACCAATGATCTATCAGTTCTATTGGAGGAAGTATGCACACACACATCATCCAAGAAACACTTCTTCCTCATGGGTGACTTCAACCTTCCATCCACTTCTACAAAGCAAACAAGAACATTTATGAACGCCATGGAAGCATTTCAACAAATCCAGATAATTGACGTACCCACTCACTCTAAAGGTGCACTTCTAGACATCATATTTGCACCTAACATACTGCAAAGAGCTGATCTAATCATCCAGACTGACCCAGTGCCTTGGTCAGACCATGTTATGATCTCACTCGTACTCCCAAACTATACCCAGCTACCAAACCTCCCCCAACAACAGTAACAAACATGTTGATTCAAAGCATTTAACCCACAATCTTTCCTTGATCAAATTTCCCTGCTTATCAAAACTGACATAACCGACAGACAGTTTCATCAACTCCTGGAACTCAGTAATTAACAAAGCCGAATATTCACAGAACAACATCTATGACGCTCCCCTAAATCTACTCACCCACCCTGGTATTCCAGTAATCTCTACCCTATCGGATGAGAACTCAGGCTATTAGAAAGAAGATGGAAACAAACACAAGATGCAACCATTAAGCAACAATTCCTTAGCAAGCAACTTGAATACAACAACCTGTTCAACAGTTGCCGAAAAGAATACTACGCCAGCATCCTCATGAAATCTCTCAACCATCCCAGGGAATTATTCTCAATAGTGTCCTCCCTCACCAGTGACCCCACCAACATATTCCACAAACTCAAAAAAACAACTAGATCCACAGACCATGGCTGACTTCTTCTGCAAAAGGCAATCCCTGACACTTCCCCTAAACAACGATCCATCACATAAACAAGAAAACACATCTCAAACTCACATATGGCACATTTTTAGCCTAATATCAAAGATATAACTCTCAGACATCAGTCGTATCAATACCACAACCTTCCCATTGGATCCATGCCCAGTTACATGGATAAAATCCTTTCAATCCGAGTTCACTCCAACTATACTAAAGATGGTGCACACCAATCACCAGCATCCCATTCCTGTCTAAAATAATAAAAAAAAACCTATACAACACCAGCTCCAAGACCATGTTGATTCCCATGTGCCATTGGATACCAGCAGCATGGCTTCTGCCCAAGGCATGGTACTGATAAACTCTTCTCTACTCTCTTCAACACACTAATCGGAGGCTTAGACAAGCCCCATCGAGGATTCATTATGGTCTTCCTGGACATCAGTGCTGCCTTTGACTTGGTATCACACCATATCGTTCTAGCCAGACTCAGAAACATAGGCCTGCTTAACAGTGCAATAAACTGGTTCACATCTTACCTCTTAGACAGAATGCTGCAAGTAAAAATTGGACCCACCAATTCCAAACCATTTAATCTAAAAACAAGGCATACCACAGGGATCGGCCTTATCAGCCCTACTATTTAATATTTACATGCAGCCTATATGCAACCTACTAACAAAATGGAACATGCACTTTCACCTATATACAGACAACATCATGTTCAACATGCTCTTCAACACACTCACCTCAGACTTCTCAGTCATATCAGCTGTCTTCACAGCTGTCACAAACCTTCTCACAGAACTAAATCTAGCAACGAATAAAAAGGAGACATAAGCATTACTAATCTTTGGAGACTCAGCTTTCAATCTACCAGAGAAAATCATACTCCAACATGCCATGCTGAAATTAACATAAAAAGGGAAATCAAATACCTTGGCATAATTCTCGACAGCAACCTTAACATGCTTTTGCACATCAAGAAAGCAGCCAACACAGCATACCTGAAACTTAAGGTCCTCAGACATCTATGTCCTTTTCTCCAAGATAACGATTACAGATCAGTTTTCCAGGCCATCATCACACGCATCTTGATTACAGAGGGAGGAGTGGCCTAGTGGTTGTGGCATGTTACCTCAGGATGGAAGGCCAGGGGTTTAAATCCTGCTAGAGGACATCAACTTTGGACCAGAAGGTGCTCCTTGTGGCCTTGGGCAAGTCACTTAACCCTCCATTGCCTCAGGTACAAAAACATAGATTGTGAGCCCTTCAAGGGAAAAATATTGTCACGCCCTTAGCCCCTTACATTGGTATGGAGGGGCATGGTTTTGTTTTTGCCATTGGGGTGCTTCAACTTCTGGCCTTTTTCTAACTGGATGCCTTTAAATGCATTCTGGGAAAGGTAGTTCAGTTAGATATCATTTGGGCTCAGATGAAAAAAAAAAACACCTCCATTGTAGTTGGGTTGAGTAGGTGCATTGACAAGAATTTATTCAAAGAAAGACATGCTAAGGTTCACAGATTCACCTTTTTAGATATTTCACCAGGAATTCTTGTAACTCATTACAGGATAACTGGAACTGAAACAAAACAGCTTTCCTCAGCCTTAATTAACAGCACCTGCTTCCTAGCAGAGCTTGTCGTGCAGTCCAAAACATACAGAAAGAAACTTTTAAAACAGGTTTTCTTTCCCTTTCCAGTCCAGAACAAATACCTGGCTATCTTGTATGCTTAAACTCAGCACTTCATACAGATAGACAAATTCTCACAAGCAGATAAAACTCTTTTCAAGGTTCTCTCAGTAGCTAGTCAAACAAAAGCATTTCTTACTTCCTTCAGTTGAAACGGCATCAAAAAGAGCTCAGCACTGCTCACAGTTGTTTCCCAAAGGATAATCAGGAAGATTCAGCTTTGCACTGCGTCACACTTCTTCTGAACTTAGAACATTAACAAGCAAACACAGCTTTCAGGGCTTTGGACACTGGAGGCTTCTCTTTACGGTTGACATCCCTGGCAACCATTGTTAATTGGCAGACTGGCATGCAGAGCAGTCCATGTATGAGACCTCTTCATCACAAGGTAAATCTGGCTCCCCCAATTCCATTGGTTCACTCTCTGGCTCAGATTCAGATAGCTTACTTGACTGCCTTCTGTTATGGTTAAAGCTGTCTCTGGCAAATACATAGTGCTCCTTATTAGCTAAGCTTCTGGGGCTCATACCTTGATCAAAGCCTGTAGTAGCTTCACTTCTTACATGCTCTGGCCACCATCCAGCACGTCCTGTTCTCCAATTAGTGCTTCTGACTCTTACTGCTCCATTCCTTCTTGAGTAGGCAACACCTCTGCTCTCTCTCTCTCTCTCTCTCTGGTCAGCAGTTGCAGCACTCTCAGGTCTCAGGAGTCCTTCCAGTTCCTCTCCATGTGCTATGCTTGTCCCTCCTCATCGTCTTCCTCCTCGACTGCCCTCTGGTCTCATTGAGCTAAACTTAAACCCCTCAGGCTCCTGCTCCACCCTCTCCCCTCTCAGGTGAGAGAGATCAAACTCCCTCGCGGCAGCTGAGTAATTTGGGGATGCAGTGACGTAAGGGCTCCTTACCCTGGGCCTGTATTCCCTCTCCTTTCCACCACTAGGGGCACTCTGTTCCTCATTGTAGCCAGGAATAACTTTCTTTCTAGGAGCAAATGGAGTTTTAAGTCCTGGACCTTTTAAAATGGGTCCCTTTATTAAGTTAAATTCCTTCTTTTTACCCCTCTCTTCTAGGTCCTGATAAGCTTCCTTATCACATACCCCCCTGCTTAAGTTATTACGGGCTGGCTGTAGCTGTGGAGAATCCTCCCTACAGTCCGTAATATGTGAGTGGGCATCTGTATTGTTGTTTGGCCTATTTGCCGGCTGTTCTATGCTGGGAATATTCTCCGGCATAGATCTCTCTTGCCAAGACCTAAGCACATTTATGTGGTAAGTCTGCCTACGCCCTTTAGCACTTTCTATGATATAGGACACCGGGCTCACCTGCTTGACCACCTTCCAAGGCCCTTTCCATTGCGCTTCAAACTTGGGAGTGGCACCTGCTACTTGTACCAGGACCTTTTTTCCTATACCTAGCTGGCGAGGCTTGGCCCTTCTGTCATACCGCTCCTTCTGGCGCAGCTGACTGTCTTGCAAATTTTTCACAGCTACCAGTGAAGCCCTGTTTAAACGTGCTCTTAGGTCCCGTAAAAATTGTGTAACTCCCTTGCCCTCTTGTTCCGGGTCTAACCACTGCTCTCTTAATATGTCTAAGAGACCGCGTGAGGCTCGACCGTACATGAGCTCATAGGGAGGTACGCCCAGGGAAACCTGAATCCGTTCCCAGCAAGCGTATAAGACAAACGGTAATAACATGTCCCATTCCTCCATGTTTCCTGCTAACCCCCTTCTTAACATCTGTTTCAAGGTTTGATTTAATCTCTCCACCAAACCATTTTACTGGGGATGATAAGCGGATGTCTTTATATAATGAATCCCGAAAGCATCCCAGACTTGGGCCAAATACTTTGATACAAAGTTGGTCCCACGGTCTGTTAAGACTTCTCTGGGGAATCCTATCTCACAAAACAGCTTTATTAATTCTAAAGTTATGGTTTTAGCTGAAATATTCTGTAAAGGAACAGCCCAGGGAAACCTGGTAGCCTGATCCACCATTACCAAGATGTACTGGAAACGTCAGGGTGTTTTAACCAAGGGGCCTACTATATCCATTGAGATATGCCCTACGGGGTCTGCTATGATGGGAGTTGGTATCAAAGGCACGACTGGGGGTCGTGCAGCTGTGACTCGCTGGCATGCTGGGCATGCGGCACAGAACTGGGCAGTTTCTTTATAAACGCCAGGCCAATAAAAGCGTATCAGAATTTGATCTAGGGTTCCCTGCACCCCCTTATGGCCTCCCACTGGATGATTATGGGCAAGTCTCAGAACTAACCCCTTAAAAGTCGTGGGTACCACTAATTGTTTTTTGATTGTGCCAGTATGGGGGCCCAGACTTTCCCTATACAATATCTCATTGTCTAATAGGAATCTGGGAAGGACATCCGGTACCACTTGGGCATACTCAAATGCTCGAGAGAGAGCCGGATCTGCTCGCTGTTCCTTGGGGAAAGTTGGAAACTTCTCTACTATTTCAGCTGGCATCCAGGGTAATCCTGGGCTAAGCTCCATCTTGGCCCTACCCTGTGCCCTACAATGCCTTTCATATCTCCGTTGCGCTTTTTCCTTCCTAACCTTTCCAGTTGGGGGAGTCACCAAGTCCTCATGTGAGGGTAGCTCTCCTAGAGAATCAACTTGGGTCTCTTCTTCCTGGCTGTTAGCCTTAGACTGGGATCGGGTAGAAATAAGGCCACTCTTTTTCTCTAAGCCTTTCTCTAATCCCTGCTTGAACTGGGGCCAGTCGCTTCCCAATATTAAATCATATGGAGCTTTGGTACCACTGCCACTGCTATTTCTCTCTGGACCCCTAAACCCTTAATCTTCAACTTGTATGTAGGATAAAATGAAGCAGCCCCATGAATGCATCTAATGCGCACATTTTTCTCAGGCTTCCTACATTTTGAGTTATTTTTGGCCACTATTGCCTGCCAAAGCTTTTTAGAAAGCATGCTTTGGTCCACACCAAAGTCCAAAAGAGCTTGTGTGGTAACCCCTTGTATGTCAACCGTTAAAAGAAAACCTTCTCCAGGTCCTTTTACACTGACACCCATTAAATTAGTGTGGGTTTTACAACCTTTCTGCCCAGGACCCCACTTCCCACACTGGAAACATTTTTTCTTTGCCCACTTTTCATTTTGGGAAGGTGCGCAAACTCTCCCAAAATCAGCAGTTTTTCCTTCCTTTTTTTCTGATGTAGCACAATGCCGCTCAGCACCTATTTTGAGAGAGCTTCCCTTTTGCTGCCAAGCCAACTCAGCTTCCATAAACCTCTCAGACAAAAGGGTTGCTTCTCCCATGCTTTGGCAATTCTGCTGGATGAGAAAAGACTGCAAATCCTTGGGCACTGCTGCCATAAATTGTTCTAGCATAATCATAGCAACAATCATTTCTACATCCTTCCCTTCAGGAGCTAGCCACTTTAGGGCTAATCCATGAATCCTTTGGCTTAAGCCTTTCGGCATCTTGCCATCCCTCAGGACTGCGGCCCTAAACATACGACAATATACTGTGGCTGTTAACCCTAAGCGGTCCTTAATGGCAGATTTTACAGCCTTATAATCTAACGCTTGGGCTGCTGGCATGGCCCTGTAAGCGGCCAAGGCCTCTCCTGTTAAGGATATGGCCAGGCGTATAGCCCATTGAGTCTCCGGCCATCCTAAGGCCTGTGCCACTCTTTCAAAAGAGTTGATAAAGTCATCCACATTATCCTCTGGAGTTAGTTTACCAAAACTAAATGGTCCCATATTGGAAAAGTCTACCATACTGTCCATCCGTGGAACATCAGGGCTTGCTGGCGCTGGCACTCCTCCACCTCCCTGGCTCCGGAGTGAAATCAATTCCTCCACCAGATCAAGAACTGGCTTCTGCAGTTCCCTCATGGCAGCGATGGCCTTGACCTGCGCCATTTGCGCTAACTCCTACTGACGGCTGAACTGGTTCGCCATCCAGCTCACAAGTTCCTTGGGATCCATGGCTTGTTATCTGTAAGAAAAAAAAAGAGAGAAACCCCCCCCCCCAAGGGCGGCACCGTACAACAGAATTTTTTTTCTCTATATGCCCCCTTTAAATGCCTCAGCATATACTTTTTTTTTCTTTTATCCTGAAGTGGTCACGCCCAGGAAACTTTACCTTGTTCAGGCATTGAGTCTCACTTCCAAAGGGGCTTTTGACTGGAACTGCTCCTGGAACACCTTCTTCTGCTGTTCCTCCAAGTCAGACAAGGAAATTCTGTATTCAGTTGCTTCTGCTTGGAAACTTGCAGCAGTATCCTTATGGACCTCCTGATTACTTTAAGATGAAAAAAATATCCTGCCAACTACGCCACTTGTCACGCCCTTAGCCCCTTACATTGGTATGGAGGGGCGTGGTTTTGTTTTTGCCATTGGGGTGCTTCAACTTCTGGCCTTTTTCTAACTGGATGCCTTTAAATGCATTCTGGGAAAGGTAGTTCAGTTAGATATCATTTGGGCTCAGATGAAAAAAAAACACCTTCATTGTAGTTGGGTTGAGTAGGTGCATTGACAAGAATTTATTCAAAGAAAGACACGCTAAGGTTCACAGATCCACCTTTTTAGATATTTCACCAGGAATTCTTGTAACTCATTACAGGATAACTGGAACTGAAACAAAACAGCTTTCCTCAGCCTTAATTAACAGCATCTGCTTCCTAGCAGAGCTTGCCGTGCAGTCCAAAACATACAGAAAGAAACTTTTAAAACAGGTTTTCTTTCCCTTTCCAGTCCAGAACAAATACCTGGCTATCTTTTATGCTTAAACTCAGCACTTCATACAGATAGACAAATTCTCACAAGCAGATAAAACTCTTTTCAAGGTTCTCTCAGTAGTTAGTCAAACAAAAGCATTTCTTACTTCCTTCAGTTGAAATGGCATCAAAAAGAGCTCAGCACTGCTCACAGCTGTTTCCCAAAGGATAATCAGGAAGATTCAGCTTTGCACTGCGTCACACTTCTTCTGAACTTAGAACATTAACAAGCAAACACAGCTTTCAGGGCTTTGAACACTGGAGGCTTCTCTTTACGGTTGACATCCCTGGCAACCATTCTTAATTGGCAGACTGGCATGCAGAGCAGTCCATGTATGAGACCTCTTCATCACAAGGTAAATCTGGCTCCCGCAATTCCATTGGTTCATTCTCTGGCTCAGATTCAGATAGCTTACTTGACTGCCTTCTGTTATGGTTAAAGCTGTCTCTGGCAAATACGTAGTGCTCCTTATTAGCTAAGCTTCTGGGGCTCATACCTTGATCAAAGCCTGTAATAGCTTCACTTCTTACATGCTCTGGCCACCATCCAGCACGTCCTGTTCTCCAATTAGTGCTTCTGGCTCTTACTGCTCCATTCCTTCTTCTGCTCTCTCTCTCTCTCTCTGGTCAGCAGTTGCAGCACTCTCAGATCTCAGGAGTCCTTACAGTTCCTCTCCATGTGTTCTGCTTGTCCCTCCTCGTCGTCTTCCTCCTCAACTGCCCTCTGGTCTCACTGAGCTAAACTTAAACCCCTTAGGCTCCTGCTCCACCCTCTCCCCTCTCAGGTGAGAGAGATCAAACTCCCTCGTGGCAGCTGAGTAATTAGGGGATGCAGTGACGTAAGGGTTCCTTACCCTGGGCCTGTATTCCCTATCCTTTCCACCACTAGGGGCACTCTGTTCCTCACTGTAGCCAGGAATAACTTTCTTTCTAGGAGCAAATGGAGTTTTAAGTCCTGGACCTTTTAAAATGGGTCCCTTTATTAAGGTAAATTCCTTCTTTTTACCCCTCTCTTCTAGGTCCTGATAAGCTTCCTTATCACAATATATATACATTACCTGAATGTACACTACTTTGACTGGTAGAAAAGCAGTATATAAGCCTAGTTAAATAAATAAATACTTCATCAGGGACTGCCGAAACAGGCATTATACTCACCTAACAGGTCATCAGATCGTCAACACATAACCCCAACTCTCAGGAGATTAGACTGGCTATCAATTGTTCAAACGATTAAACATAAGACCATAAACATCACATATAAAATCCTTCACAAACTATCTGCTCCGTTTTGATGATTTTATCTCAAGAATATCGACAAGGCCCATAAGATCAGCAAATCAGAATCTTCTTGCCATTCCCCCCTTCAAGACTAAATGTACCCAGCATACAAGGAATACAGCCTTCTCGCTATTTGCTTCAGGGATTTTGAACTCACTACCAGAAGCCATTAGATCTGCACAGTCTCCACAAGATTTGAAGAAACTATTAAAAACACATCTCTTCATTGAACATTTTGGTCCTAATGACGTTACCTAAATGCATATACCATAATCATCCACACACCTTTGATTTATGTATAACCGCCATATTTAATGGCAAAGTTACTTGTCCATGTTATATGTAAAACAACGCTCTTGAGATTGTATATTATTGTTCTATGTAAACCGTCTTGGACTAAAGGCAGTATATAAAAATCGGTTAAATAAATAAATAAAAATAACTCAATCAGTAACTTTAGGGTCCATCCCTAGGTGCTCAGTTTGTTTATAAGTCTTCTTTGCAGAATGGTATCAAAGGCTTCACTGAAAGCTAAGTACACCACATCTAGGGCTCTCCCTTGGTCCAACTCCTTATTCACCCAGGAGTTAGTGGGCCTGATTACCTGAGAGCAGCTGAGGCCTGCATAAAAGGCTCCAGAGCCCTGCCCTGTTGAGGCATTCCTAACAGGGGCTCTACAGTTCAAACAACGGTAAGGATTTGAGGGTTTATTTTTACTAAATTGCTAGCTCTCTGACTGGGAGCTCTTAAAAGGGTTTTTGTATATTTTTAAAGCAAAGTTACTTTCTTTTTGGTGCTTTAGTAGAAATTTCTATGAGCAGAGTAGGTTGTTGAAATCTAGTAACCTTCTCAGCTTTTGGGAACTGCTGACACCTAATCAGGTGTTAGTTCCCTCCCTACCCACCCCGACTCCCACCCACCCCTAGAGAGCAGTCTTGCTTTATAGGGCACCTCCCCATTTAACAAAGCACAGAGACTTGGAGCAGCACATTGTAAATATAATTAAAGAGATTTAACTGCTTTTTCTATGAAAGGACAGCTGGGAACACGGCTGGTACTTGGTAGATCTCTCTTTTGCTTTAACAGATACCTAAGCTCCACGAACAGAACAATGTTTGGGAAAAATCATATCGCTAAAGCTGTTGCCCCGTTATAGCTTCTGCCTCTGTCCAGATAGAGGTCCTAATGCCAGTTGAAGGACTGGTTCCGTGTGCAGGATGCCTGCACGCTGAAGCTCTGAGAGGAGGTGGCGAGGCTGAGGAGCATTCAAGACAGTGAGAAGTACATTGATGAGATGCTTCTTGCAGTAACCAAGCTCTCCAGCAGAGGAGAAGATGGGTGCCAACAGAATGTCGATGGTTGGACACAAGTCACCAGGGCCTGCAAAATCACCAGTCCAACTTCTCCAGCCCTTGAATTGAAGAACCATTATGCAGCCCTGGAATTGGAGGAGGTGAAAGCATCCCTGGAAAGGGAAGAACCACAGCTCAAGTACCCCAAAGTTGCAGAATCGGTGACTACAAGGAAGCAAAGGGTAGTGGTGGTTGGAGACTCTCTTCTGAGGGGTACCGAGGTGTCCATCTGCCGACCAGACTTGATGTCCAGAGAGGTTTGCTGTCTGCCTGGTGCTAAAATCCAATATGTTACGGAGAGTTTGTCGAGACTCATGAAGCCCACTGACTATTACCCAATATTGCTAATTCATGTTGGAACAAATGGTACTGCCAGGTATCCCTCGGAACGTATCAAAAGTGACTTCATGACTCTAGGACAGAGGGTGAAGCAGTTAGATACACAGGTGGTGTTCTCTTTAATCCTCCCTGTTGAGGGTAAAGGCCAAGGCAGAGAAGCTCGCATCCTGGAGATGAATGCATGGCTGTGTGGATGGTGTCATCGAGAGTGTTTTGGTTTCCTAGACCATGGGATGCTGTTCCAAGGGTTGCAGAGCAGAGATGGCATCCATCTGTCCAAGAAAGGTCAACGCTTCTTCGGTAGTAGACTGGCTAATCTACTGAAGAGGGTTTTAAACTAGATTCGTTGGGGATGGGTGAAGAAAGCCCCCAGGTAGGTGAAAGCCCCCAGGTAGGTGACACATTAAATGCCTTTATGGAAATGCGTAACAGGGGTAACATATGGAAAAGCAGAGTGTATAAATGCCCATAGCATGGGAAATAAGATCCCTGATGTTGAAGCTTTGGTGGGAGTGGCTGACTTGGATTTAGTGGCAGTTACAGAAACATGGTTCACAGAAAACCATGATTGGGAAGTAACTATACCTGGCTATACCTTATACAGAAAGGACAGGGTAGGAAGAAGGCGAGGAGGAGTGGCACTATATGTAAAAACTACTATTAAAGCTTTGGAATTACAGAGCTTAAAAGGGAGAGGAGAGGCATTGTGGGTTAAACTAGAAAGAGGGAAAGAGAAATCTATTTGCATTGGTGTGATATACAGACCTCCCTCACAAGAGGAAGAGGTGGACAGAGAGATAATTGAAGACATACGCAGTATTGCTAGGAAAGAGGAAGTGCTACTGATAGGAGATTTCAATATGCCAGATGTTGATTGGCACATTCCTGCTGCAGTATCATATAGAAGTAAAGAGATCCTGGATTCTCTACAGGGAGAACTATTCAGGCAATTGGTAACAGACCCCACACGTGAAGGGGCCATACTGGACTTGGTGCTTACCAATGGTGAAAGTGTTTCTGATGTTGTAGTGGGAGATCATTTTGCATCCAGTGATCACCAGATGGTGTGGTTCAGTATTAGGACTAAGGCTGTTAGAATCTATTCACAGGTGAGGGTCTTAGACTTTAGAAAGACTAACTTTGCCAAGATGGGCCAATACCTCAGGGAGTTGTTAGCAGGATGGGAACAGCTGGGGGATATAGAAAACCAGTGGGCAAAACTGAAAGGGGATACTTTAAGGGCAACCAACCTTTTTGTTAAAATGGTAAATAAAGGTAAAAGGAAAAGGAGACCGCTATGGCTTTCGAAAGAAGTAGCTGAAAAAGTGAAGAAAAAGAGGGAAGCCTTCATGAAATACAAGAGATCACAGAGAGAGGAAGACAGGCATCTGTATTTCGAAAAACTTAGAGAAGCTAGCAAAGTAGTCAGGAAGGCAAAGATTCAAAAGGAGGAGGAAATAGCCAATGCAATAAAATGGGGGATAAGACATTTTTCAGATATGTTACTGAGAAGAGGAAGGGCAAAAGTGGTATTGTCAGACTCAAGGGTGCAGGGGAGAAATATGTAGAAGCTGATAAGGATAAAGCGGAATTACTTAACAAATATTTCTGTTTTGTGTTCACAGATGAAGGAGCAGGACCTCAGAAAACATCCACAAACAGGAACAGAAGCGAAGAACATCTTGAACAATTTTCAGAAGACTGTGTTCATGAGAAACTAGCTCAAATTAAAGTAGACAAAGCGATGGGACCAGATGGGATACACCCTAGAATACTGAGGGAACTTGGGGATGTTCTAGCAGCTCCACTGACTGACCTTTTCAATGCCTCGTTGGAGTCGGGATGATCTTAAAGTAACTAAACAGGTAGAAAAGGCGAAGGCAAAAGCTAGAAGGATGCTTGGGTACATACGGAGTGGAATGGCTAGCAGAAAAAAGGAGATGATAATGCCTCTGTATAAGTCTTTGGTGCAACCTCATTTGGAGTTTAGTGTGCAATTCTGGAGACCGCACCTTCAAAAGGATGGGAACAGGATGGAGTCGGTGCAGAGGGTGGCTACTAAAATGATTAGTGGTCTTCATTATAAAGCATATGAGGACAGATTTAAGGATCTTAATATGTACACCATAGAGGAAAGGCAGGATAGAGGTGATATGATTGAGATGTTGAAATACCTCCGTGGCATAAATGTTCAGGGAGAGAGCCTCTTTCAATTGAAAGCAAGTTCTGCTACGAGGGCACATGGGTTGAGGGTGAAGGGAGATAGATTCAGGAGTGATATGCGGAAATATTTCTTTACAGAAAGAGTAGTGGATTTGTGGAATAGTCTCCCAGTGGAGGTGTTAGAAATGAGGACAGTAACTGAATTCAAAAAGGCTTGGTACAAAGACAGAGGATCTCTAAAGGTAAAAAGGGGACTGTTGTAGTTGTTGATATGGAAGGCCAGACTAGATAGGCCATATGGTTGTTTTCTGTCATCATATTTCTATGTTTCTATGTTTGACAAGACCTGCCTCTGTTAAACCCATACTGCCTTCGATCCTGTAATCTATTGTGCTCAAGAAACCTCACTATTCTCTTTTTTAGTAGTGTTTCCAATAATTTACTCATCACAGAGGTTAGACTAACCGGCCTGTAGTTTTCAACCTCATCCTTACGCTTTTGTGTACCTTTCTCTAGGGAAACTGGCATCTGCAACACTACTCTGAAATGGTTCACCTCGTACAGATTACAACAGGTAAAATGTGGAACAAAACAATCCACACCTTTCCCCACAGCGCAGGGTATCTCACAAGGATTGGCACTCTCATCAATGCTGTTCAACTTATACATGCGCCCTGTCTGTGACATCTTCAAGAAACATAATGTACTATTCCATCTGTATGCTGACAACCTCATGGTCTATACTCTGATTGACCTGGAAGCACCAAACATCACAACCATATCTCAATGCCTAGAAGATGTACCCACCTGGCTCACTAGCATCAGCAGCAGCAGCAACACCTTCAACCCTCCACAACAAATCCAACTGCTCAACCAAACCATACCTATAAAATAGGAACTGCACTACCTAGGCATCATACTAGACAAAAACATCAACCTCCAATTTCATATAAACATGACATCAGTGAAGGCATACAACATATTAAACATCATAAGAAGAATTAAACCACTCCTACGCCATGATCACTTCCAGACTATTTGCCAAGCCATCATCACAAAAATACTGGACTACAGCAATTCACTCTACCAAGGCCTACCAAAACAAACCATTCACCCACTACTAATGGTGCAGAGCACAGCAGCACGAATCATCAGTGGAACCTATAAAACAGATCCCATCACACCAATATTATATCAACTGCACTGGCTATCAATCCAAGCACATGCCAAGTTTAAAACAATACTAAACATCTTCAAAAGCATCCACTACTCCTCAGCAGGCACTGTAGAAAATCTAATTACAAGAGAAGAAAGCGCCCGCCCAAGAAGAATCTATAATAGCTACATGATCAACGTGCTACCGGACTTCAGGAAAAGTAAGCAATCAGCTTCCAAAAGAGCACTATCACTAGCCGCACCACAACTATGGAACACCCTGCTTCAAGATATCCGTTCTACCAAAGACATCAAAGACTTTTAGAAAAGATTCAAGACCCTTCTATTCACAGAACACTATGGACACATTACATAGCACAACCACATTGAACCCAGCAAAGGACTCTTAACATCCCAAAGACATGATAACCCACTCTGACATAGACAGCAGGGCTATTGTAAATATGTTAATGTGTAAATAGTTACTACCCTTTTATTATCCCAAGTTTAATGTACCCAAGTTGAGTTCAAGTTTCTTATAAACCGCTTTGATTACAGGATAAGGCGGTATAGAAAACATTTTAATAAATAAATAAATATTATGATTTATGCTCCATTCACCACCACAAGCAAAAACTACTTGACCATTACAAATTGCTGTAATGCCATAGACCAATGGCTATCAGATCATAAAATAAACATCAAATTCAAGAAAACCGAGGTCCTAGAAATCGATCATTTCTCCCCACAAAGGTGCTAAAAGTTGAAAAAACCTAGAGGTTAGATCTGAGGTAAGATACCCGGGAGTTACCATTGGTCAGCATCTCACACTCCAGCCACATTTAAACAAAGTAACACAATGCATTTACAGCAGGATGAGTCACTCCAGCAATTACAACCCTTGAGCCTCACAAATTCTGTACAGTCTACCAGGCAATAATACTACTGCACTTTGACTTTTGCAATGCTATCCTGCAAGGCCTCTCAAAAAACTCCCTACATTTGCTTCTGCTCGTGCAACGTACAGCTGCATGAATTCTGACACACTCATCTCGAGTTAACCATATCACACCTATTCTAAAAGAGTTTCATTCGTTACCTCTCCTGAGTCGCATTAATTATAAAACTCTCCTGACAACCTTCAAAGTAATCCATCAACTATCCCCTAGATATTTTCAGTCAATTATAACAAGAAACCTGGATACCGCCTAAGAAGAAGCAATGCATCAAACCTCCTTAATCTACCTCCATCACTAACCAAGTGTAATCACTCTTAGGCATTTTCCGTGCATGCCCCACACCTATGGAATGATTTACCACCACAAATCAGAGACACCCATGACCTTGCAACTTTTCAGAAACTGCTTAAAACACATTTATTCAAGGAACAGTTTGATGGGATAACATGACCCCCTCTTATCTAGCTACTCCTTAATATACCATCAGATGTAAGCAAACCTTTAACTGTACATAGACACTCTAAGTTGTAACCAATCTCTAACTGTTCTGTATTATATATAATGTTCGATACATATTCAATGTAAATCTGTTTCATGTAATGTATAGTTATGTTCCCTGTAAACCGCACTGATCTTCGGAAATGCAGTATATAAGAATAAATAAATAAATTCCTCCCCTTCACCCTTGAGTCTGACAATATCACCTTTGCCCTTCCTCTCACTACCATATCTGAAAAATGTCTTTCCTCCCCCCCCCCACCCGTCTTATTGCATTGGCTATTTCTTCTCTTTTGTATCTTTGCTTTCCTGACTACTTTACTAGCTTCACTGAAGAAGATATATTTAAGAAGAGGATGCCAGTGAAATCTATGGAGGTAAATTATGCAGGAAAAATATATTTAAGATGGTGATTTCATTGATATCTATACAATTTTGTGATGTTCAAAAGAAATATTTAAGAAGTTGATACGCTGGAGATGAATAATTTGATAAAGAGGTTATTTGACTTTCTATGAAACAGCAGACTGTATAGAAAAGTATTTCTGCAACATATCCACCATGAAAAGGGATGATCTATATAACATTATAAGAACATAAGAAATGTCATATTGGGTCAGACCAAGGTCCATCAAGCCCAGTATCCTATTTCCAACAGTGGATAATGCAGATCACAAGTACTAGCAGGTTCCCAAGAAGGCACACAGTTTCCACAGTGCTTGTCCTGGGGCAAGCAGTGGATCTCCCGGGTCCTCTTTAATAATGGTTTATGAACCTTTCCTCCAGGGACTTGTCCAAACCTTTTTTAATCCCAGCTACACTAACAGTTTTTACTACATCCTCCGGTAACGAATTCCAGAGTTTGATAACGCATTGAGTGACAAAATATTTTCTCTGTCGAGTGAAAAAATATTTTCTCTATCTTATAAAAGTAACTCTACAGAAGGGTAGGCAGGTTTTTTTTTTTGGGGGGGGGGGGGAGTTGGTTTTATGTTTATTGTGTATATATGATGGGTGACATACATTTGTGCACATAAATAAGGGTTGAGCTTTCCATCAAATAAATAAGATTGCTCTAATGAACCCCTCACTTTGTTCTGGATTTTCAGGAACAGCTGGATCACGGTGACGGAATTCAGGATTGCTGTCTCATGAAGAAGTCAATGGTCTTAGACGCAGGTGTTCATTGCATCAGAAAGGATAATGGCATTTCTGTACAAGTGAAGAAGGGGCCTGGTTGCGCCACTGTCCAGGACTGCTGGGATAGACGGGAGGCTGCTTCCAATACTGAGTATGTTCAAAGCTTAGGCAGCTTGGGTTCAGGTATAGAAACTCCAATGGGGTAATTTTATAAAGCCATTTTCTCTCATATGTAGCCACATACATGTATAAATAACCTGTTATAAAATTACAACTGACAATCCAAAAATAATCCTCAAAAATAGCAGTAACTAGATGAATACAAAAATACAAAAAACTGCTATGAATAACAAGTATGTTCGTTTCTATGCTGATCTCTTAAACATATATGAAAAAAACAAAAAATGGTTGACCTCGGTGTTGCTGATTTCTGGGTTTTATAGAAATGGCTGACATTAAAGCATAAGCCAATTCATAGAAACATAGAAACATGATGACAGAAAAAGACCACATGGCCTATCTAGTCTGTCCTTCCATATCAACAACTACAACAGTCCACTTTTTACCTTTAGAGATCCTCTGTGTTGGTCCCATGCTTTTTTGAATTCAGTTACTGTCCTCATCTCTACCACCTCCACTGGGAGACTATTCCACAGATCCACTACTCTTTCCGTAAAGAAATATTTCTGCATATCACTCCTGAATCTATCTCCCTTCACCCTCATCCCATGTCCCCTCGTAGCAGAACTTGCTTTCAATTGAAAGAGGCTCTCTCCCTGAACATTTATGCCATGGAGGTATTTAAACATCTCAATCATATCACCTCTATCCCGCCTTTCCTCTAAGGTGTACATATTAAGATCCTTAAGTCTGTCCTCATATGCTTTATAATGAAGCCCACTAATCATTTTAGTAGCCACCCTCTGCACCGACTCCATCCTGTTCACATCCTTTTGAAGGTGCCGTCTCCAGAATTGCACACTATACTCCAAATGAGGTCGCACCAAAGACTTATACAGAGGCATTATCACCTCCTTTTTTCTGCTAGCCATTCCTCTCCGTATGCACCCAAGCATCCTTCTAGCTTTTGCCGTCGCCTTTTCTACCTGTTTAGCTACTTTAAGATCATCAGACACAACCACGCCTAGGTCCCGCTCTTCTTTAGTGGACAAAAGTACTTCACCTCCTATACTGTATTGCTCCCTTGGATTGCTGCAGCCCAAATGCATGACCTTACAATTCAATATCCCAAACATTGACATCATAAGTCAAACTGGCAATAAACACCACAACAATGCAATTATATAAAAAATTTGTATATAGAAAAAACAGACTTCTCTTCTTGAGCATCAACACAATCAGTATACTGTTGTAAACTATTGCCCCTGCCTCGACGCTGACAGCATTTCACTGGTTGCTGCATCAGGAGGTAATAGCAAGATGGTGATATAATATCGTTCAAAGAACCATTCTTAAAGTAAGCAGGGTCAAGGTCCAATAATAGGTTGCTACCTGCATGGCGCCTCTGTCTTCATAAGGACTGATCATATTTCTCTCTATAGTAATTTTGTAATTCTATAGCGAGGAGCATGATCTGTCCTTGTGAAGACAGAGATGTGTTTGTACAATGCTGTGTTTGCCTTGTGCTTTAGAAATGTTTAATAGTAGTAGTAGTAGTGTGTGGAGATACTCTTGGCAGATACAGAATATGAGGGATCCTCATGGATGGGATTTACATCTGAATCACTTGTTGTGTTGTCTATCTTGACTAGACTGTAAGAGTCTGATATTCAAAGGCATTTACATGGTTTACAGACCTGTAAAGCGTAGAAATGCTGTTGAACAGGATATTCAGCAGCACTAACATGGCCCTAATTAATGCTGCTACATGTTAGCAGCGGGGTGAGTCATGGGTGGCAGCAGTCGCTAACCAGGCAGCGGCAATATTACACCCCTGCCTGGCTAGCACCTGTGTGTAAAAGATAAGCGCAGCAAAACTTGGCCTATCTTTACCCGTAGGAGCTAACTGGGCAGCGGCTCAATATTGCTGCTGCCCGTTTAGCTTCTGCGGACTTGTTGGCTGTGTGGCCACCCTGGATACTCAATGCCAGCACAGCATATGACCCTGGTATTGAATATCCGGGGTTAAAGATTGGCAGTAATTGCTATGCACCATAGCAGTGCATAGCCATCCCAGAAGAATATCAGAGACTGTTTCTTACATGTCTCTGTACAGCACTGCATTCGCCTTGTAGCCAGGGCCAGCCCAAGAGTTAATGCTGCCCTGTGAAAGAGTCAGTTGGATCATTAAATGATAAAAGGATAAAAGGGGCAGTAAGAGGGGACAAGGCTATAGTGGAGAGACTGAATGAATTCTTTGATTCGGTCTTTACTGAGGAAGATGTAGGGATGTTACCCATGACTGAAGTGGTATATAAAGGTGATACTGCAAAAGAATTGAAAGAAATATCACTACACTGGGAAGATGTATTACAACTATTTGATAAACTGAAGAGCAGCAAATCACTTGGACCGGATGGTATATATCTGAGGGTGTTGAAAGAACTGAAATATGAGATTGCAGACCTGCTATTAGTAATCTGTGAAATATCATTAAAATCATCTGTAATACCTGAAGATTGGAGAATCAACAATGTAATGCCAATTTTTAAAAAGGGTTCCAGGGGTGATCCGGGAAACTACAGACCGGTGAGTCTGACGTCAGTACAGGGAAAAATGGTAGAAACCATCATAAAGAACAAAATTACTGAACATGTAGATAGTCATGGCTTAATGGGAGACAGCCAACATGGCTTTAGACAAGGAAGATCTTGTCTTACTAATCTGTTATGTTTTTTTGAAGGTGTGAATAAACAGGTAGACAAAGGTGAGTCGATTGATATAGTGTATCTGAACTTTCAAAAAGCCTTTGACAAGGTCCCTCATCAGATACTTTTGGCAAAACTAAAAAGTCATGGGATAGGAGGTGATTTACTATTGTGGATCAGGAACTGGTTACAAGATGGTTGGGGCAAGGTACTTCAGGCCAGAAGGTCGAGGGTTCAAATCCCACTAGAGGACAGCAACCTTGGCCCGGAAGGACTGGGGTTTCTTGTCCCACAGGTGCTCCTTGTGGTCTTGAGCAAGCCACTTAACCCTCCATAGCCCATGTTCCCTGTAAAATAGTTATCTCCAAGTTATAATACCCTGTTCAATATAATTTCAGTTTGTTCAATGTAAACTGCACTGATGCAGAATAGCGCGGTATATAAGAGAATGTAAATAAATAAGATAGAAAGCAGAGGGTAGGGCTAAATGGCCAATTCTCCAAATGGAAAAAGGTGAATAGTGGAGTACCCCAGAGATCTGTGCTGGGTCCACTGCTTTTTAACATATTCATAAATGACCTGGAAAAGGGAATAACGAGTGAGGTTATCAAATTTGCAGATGACACAAAACTATTTAAAGTTGTTAAAACCCAAGAGGATTGTGGAAAATTGCAAGAGGATCTTGATAAATTGGAAGACTGGGCATCCAAATGACAGATGAAATTTAATGTGGACAAGTGCAAAGTTATGCACTTAGGAAAGAACAACCCAAACTATGGTTACACGATGCAAGGTTTGACATTGGGAACCACCACCCAGGAAAAAGATTTAGGCGTCATAGTGGATAACATGTTAAACCCTCTGCCCAGTGTGCAGCAGTGGCCAAGAGAGCAAATAGAATTCTAGGTATCATAAGGAAAGGAATGTAAAATAAAACAAAGGATATTATAATGCCTCTGTATTGTTTCATAGTGCGACCGAACCTTGAATATTGTGTGCAATTCTGGTCGCCGTATCTTAAAAAACATATAGCGTCATTAGAAAAGGTACAGAGAAGAGCCACCAAAATGGTAAAGGGGATGGAAGAATGTTCC
Organism: Ichthyophis bannanicus; assembly: GCA_033557465.1. NCBI lineage: Eukaryota > Metazoa > Chordata > Amphibia > Gymnophiona > Ichthyophiidae > Ichthyophis > Ichthyophis bannanicus. The sequence continues at coordinate 162,003,343 of CM066039.1, read as the reverse complement.
TATGAAGAGAGGCTAAAAAGGTTAGGGCTCTTCAACCTGGAAAAGAGACGGCTGAGGGGAGATATGATAGAGGTCTATAAATTAATGAATGGAGTGGAACGGGTAAACGTTGATCGATTGTTTACGTCAGCAGAATATAAAAAGACTAGGGGACATGCAATGAAGCTACAGGGTAACCTATTTAAGACTAATAAGAGAAAATATTTTTCACTCAACGTGTAATCAAACTCTGGAATTTGTTACCGGAGGATGTAGTAAAAGCTGTTAGTGTAGCTGAGTTTTAAAAAGGTTTGGACAAGTTCCTGGAGGAAAGGTCCATAAACCATTATTAAAAGGGACCCAGGATATCACTGCTTGACCCAATACAAACAAGCATTGAGGAACCTGTGTCTTTTGGGGAAACTGCTAGGTACTTATGACCTAGATTGGCCACTGTTGGAAACAGGATTCTGGGCTTGATGGACCTTTGTCTGACCCAGAATGGCATATCATATGTTCTTATATAGGCAGAAGCCACAGCCATGCTGCCCCCCCTGAGACATGTTGCCCCCTCCCCGAGCCATGCTGTACCCTCTATGCTGAGCCGCACTGCCACAATTCCAGTGGCAGGGTCAAGGAGGGTGCGGCTCAGCTCGACTGCAGGCCATTTGCTTCGGCATTCATGGCCTGCCACTTCTGACCTGCCTCCAACATAACTTCGTGTGTTCAGAAGCGGCCCGAGCTGAACCACAACACCCCTCGAAGCCAGGGGGACTGTTGAAGAGGTTGTTACTGCCACACCAACTGAAAGTAGAAAGTGAACTTAGCAATGCCAAGGTCAAGAGCACCGTATGGGTAAGAGAGACATTACAGAGTGGGAAAGATGCCGTGGCCCTCCTCTCTCAGCCAAGGGTTCAGCAGCAGCACCAAGAGCAGCATCCCCAACACTCTTGCATATAGGGAAGTATTTTAAAATTCTTGACAATCCATGGTATGCAGAATGCAATTACTATAGGCAGCACATTAGCAGAGGGAAGCTGATAAGATATTAATAAAGAGGGACATGCTGCATTATTTGGAAAAACAACACCCTTTCCAACTTGGCACAAAGAAGGAGGCTGATCCTAGGCTGGGAACTCCATTCAGAAGTGGAAATAGTTGTGGTGGCAAAGATATAGAAAAAAATCCCTGTTCCAAACAGAGCCAGCAGCAGCCCTAATGCTATGGTGTGCACAGGTGCTCCTTGTGGTCTTGGGCAAGCCACTTAACCCTCCATAGCCCATGTTCCCTGTAAAATAGTTATCTCCAAGTTATAATGCCCTGTTCAATGTAATTTCAGTTTGTTCAATGTAAACCGCACTGATGCAGAATAGCGCGGTATATAAGAGAATATATAAAAAAAAAAAAAAAAGACTACACCCCAGTGCAGTCTGACTCCCCAAGAACAAGGAGGAGTTCTAGCCCAGGGCTGGGAGCTCTGGTAAGTACTGAGAACTGACTAAGGAAAGCTAGATCTTTCTTTAAGGCTTATCTGTGGAGGAGTGGAAGAGTGGTTGGGGCAAGGTACTTCAGGCCGGAAGGTCGGGGGTTCAAATCCCACTAGAGGACAGCAACCTTGGGCCGGAAGGACTGGGGTTTCTAGTCCCACAAGTGCTCCTTGTGGTCTTGGGCAAGCCACTTAACCCTCCATAGCCCATGTTCCCTGTAAAATAGTTATCTCCAAGTTATAATGCCCTGTTCAATGTAATTTCAGTTTGTTCAATATAAACCACACTGATGCAGAATAGCGCAGTATATAAGAGAATGTAAATAAATAATAATAAATAAATAATAAATCTGAGAAGGCCTACCTTAAGGGAAGTGGCAAAGACTGTCTGGGCAGGACTAGGCAAGGCCAGTGCAAAGGAATTAGGTATTTAAAGGAGATGCTGCAGAAGAATTGAAAGAAATATCGATACACCAGGAAGATGTATTGCAACTATTTGATAAACTGAAGAGTAGCAAATCAACTGGACTGGATGGTATATATCCAAGGGCATTAAAAGAACTGAAATATGAGATTGCAGACCTACTATTAGTAATCTGTGAACTATCATTAAAATCATCTGTAATACCTGAAGATTGGAGGATGGCCAATGTAACGCCAATTTTTAAAAAGGGTTACAGGGATGATCCTGGAAGCTACAGACCGGTGAGCCTGACATCAGTACCGGGAAAAATGGTAGAAACCATCATAAAGAACAAAATTACTGAACATGTAAATAGTCATGGTTTCAAGGAAGCAGCCAACATGGCTTTAGCCAAAGAAGGTCTTGTCTTACTAATCTGTTATGTTTTTTTGAAGGCGTGAATAAACAGGTAGACATAGGTGAGTCGGTTGATATAGTGTTTCTGGACTTTCAGAAAGCCTTTGACAAGGTCCCTCATGAGAGACATTTGGTGAAATTAAAAAGTCATGGGATAGGAGGCAGTGTACTATTGTGGATCAGGAACTGGTTAAAAGACAGAAAGCAGAGGGTAGGGCTAAATGGCCAATTTTCCCAATGGAAAAAGGTGAATAGTGGAGTACCCTGGGGATCTGTGCTGGGTCCACTGCTTTTTAACAAATTCTTAAATGACCTGGAAATGGGAATAACGAGTAAGGTTATCAAATTTGCAGATGACACAAAACTATTCAAAATTGTTAAAACCCATGGAGATTGTGGAAAATTGCAAGAAGATCTTGATAAATTCGAAGACTGGGCATCCAAATGGCAGATGAAATTTAATGTGGACAAGTGCAAAGTTATGCACCTAGGAAAGAAAAACCCAAACTATGGGGTATGTTTACTAAACCGTCTTAACGTAGCAGCGGCGATGTTATCACACAATACGTAACGTTATAGCACGATAATAACATTATCGCGTGATAACGTCACATATTGCGCGATAACGTCGGTAGCAGCATTAAGGCACACTAACGCTGTGAAATCTGTCTCTGAAGGGTGGAGTAAGGCCTCACAGAGGGCAGAGATAGGGGTCAATGGGCATAGAGTGTGCGGGGAGAGGCTTCAGGAACACTTACGCTGTGAAATCCGGGTCTGAACACTAATGCCAGTGAAACCCTTATGTTAGAGGCACATTTGCAGGAGAGAGAAACCATTTCAGTCAGCAATATACAGCAAAGGCAGGTAAACCCAGAAAAGTGATAGTAGACATGTGCAAGAAACAAAAAGGCAAATAAACATATAAAATGACCAGAATCACATTTGAAATCCCAATAACCAAGCTGGCCAATAATGATATTAATGATAAACATAAAGCAACACTACTGACAAAGCGTAAAAAGGAAGATATCATGTTTGGAAGGGTCTATGCTCTGTCCCCCTACAAAGTGAATGATCCCACATTGAAATAGCGGTGATCAGGGTTTTTGTCATTTATATTGGGCAGGTTTTTTAGGGCGTGCACATGTGCAGCAACAACAGACTGGGCACGTAGGAAAGGGCAACTGTACTGATGCTGTAAATGGGATACAGGGGGCTGCAGGCGGCACATGCTATGGTCCAACTGGGGCACAGTGCGGACTAGGCAGATGCCTAGGTGGCACATAGGAATGCTGAAACTGTAAAGCAGCAAGACAGCAACTGACGAGGGACCAACATGGGCATGAGTGTGTGTCCCATAGTGTCACAGGGGATATTACCCAGCAGGTACCCCCAAGGGCACATAACATTGGCAGGCAGTGCTGGGGGGAAGCACGCATGTCCATGTAGGCACCCCTACCTGAGAACCCACACCATAGGCACCCCCCTTCACACTAACACTCCCCTCTATCTTGCAGACCGAATTTCCCTTCACACCCCCTATCGTCAGCTTCGATCCCTTCATGCAAATCGTCTGTCTCTTCCTTCCCCGTCACAGGCACACCTTGAACAGACCCGTCATGCTGCTTTTTTCTTCTTAGGTCCAACACTTTGGAATGCTTTACCACCGTTTCTCCGCCTGGAACCCTCATATCCCCAATTTAAAACTCTACTCAAAACACATCTATTTCAGCAAGCCTTTCATCTTTCTCCCGATGGTCCTTCCTAATGTTTCTCCCAATTACCTATTATGTTTGTCCTGTCCATTTGTTTTGTTTAGTTGTGTCCTTTGTCTATATGTGGTCTAATATTGTCCTCCCCTTTGGGCCTTTTTATCACGCCTGTTTTAAGAAACCCTGTTAATTTATGTTTTAACTATTGGCCCCCTAGTTTGTTTGCAACGTTTTGGTCTCTTTGTTATTTTATCTGTCTATGCTTTTATTCTCTATATCTACTTTTCTGTTTTACTTTGGCGTTCCTTTCCTTGTTTGTGCACTGTCAACCTTTTATTGTACACCGCTTTATGTTACGACGAAAAGCGGTTTATCAAATTTTAAATAAAGATAAAGAAAGATAAAAGATGCCTACCGGCACACTGAATGGCCTGGGACTGTGCACCACCAGCACCACCGGCATAAGGGCATGTCAGCATGGTGGCGGAGGGGTGCTGGTGGCAGAGGGGGCAGTGGCATCTGCCCACAGCAGACCACGGCCAAGCCCTGTTTAGGTGGGTGCCATGCACTGCAACAGACAAGGTCTGTCTGACAAACATTCATGATATCCCCAGGGAATGATCTGCCCCTGTGGCAACAGTTTGGTGCAGTACACACAGCCACTGTGTTCAGAGGCAGAAGGTCACAAGTTCAAGTCCCAGCTGTGGCTCCTGTGTGTTTCAGTTATTGCTTCTGACAGTATTTACCACCCCAGGGAGTGACCCCAACAGTATTGTGTACCATAGCAATGCCTGCACTGTGCCCAGGACTGGTGTGGTGGCCAGGGCTGCCACAAACCTCCATATTTGCACAATGCTGGCATAGGTGTGGGAGTGTGTGTATGTCTATCCAGTGTGCTGTGGCTACCTACACCTTACTGAGCCCACACTGCTTGCACTGTTTCCAGTTTTAGCCTGCCAATGTGCATAATGAGGAGCAAGGTACTGTGGGTATGGCCTGGACAGGGTGGCCTGGGCAGGATGCATCTGCACATGGTATAGGGCAATGGCTGGGACATTGTAGTGCCCGACCACCACCTGCATGGACAGGGTGGCCACAGCATGTCATGCTGGGAGGTCACTCTCACCCTGACTGAGCAGTGACCACGGCATGGCTAGAATCCCCCATAGTGCTATGCAGCATTTTTTCCAAGTGATGTTTATGGGTTCTCTTTTCTGGCGCCTAATCACTGACATACCTGCTTGGTGTGTGTGCTCATATCCCATTTTTGGCTGAACACAGTTTCTCCAGGAACATGCACTATGGATTAGCTAGCAGACAGTCTGCAGTTAGCATGTGTATGGCTGGAACACTGTGCAGTGGGTGGAGACTGATTGTGCTCTCTGCTGGTGAATGTCAGATAGTGGTGGGGGGCAGCTGAGCTTCTCCTGTGTTTTGCCTGTCTGCCATTGCCTTATGTGATGTGTACAGATCTTCATCTACTGCCCTGTAGGGTGCCTGTTCTCCAGCATGACTGGGGTTGATGGTCCTCTCTACTGCCACCATTGCAGAGATGTACAATGTGGATATGTTGGTGGGAGATCCTGTCTCTCCCCCGCCCCCTAGGGCGGGTTGGGTGGTGCTACATAATCCACTTTTGGGTCCAAACACCCCCCTTCACCTATAACATGTGACCATGGCACCCACACAGGATATGCACTATTCTGGGTGCATCATAGTCCACAAGGGCTAGACATGACTGGGAAATACAGATGGACACAGGTGTATTCTAGATGTGTCTGCAAGGACTACCTATCACACACTGGCACTGATGGGGACATGCAACATAGCCTATCTCAACCAAGCCAGGTGCTGCGGATCTGGTGCTGGGTGCCCCACCTCACCCTCAGGATGAGCACAGGACCCGCACGTCATGGTCTGTAGCTACTCTGTACCAGTAACACACACGGTCAGTTCCCCCTACCAGGCCTAGGTGCTGTGGGGGTGTAGACTGCTGATCTGCATGTGCAGTGCATCATGGGTACGGGTGGGTTTACCCTATCCTGGTAACCACAGCAGACAGTTTGTGTGGTGACCTGCAGTCTTTCTGTAGCCAGCCAGCAGTGCAGTGGTAGCTCTAGAGATGTAGCCTACTGGTTACTTCAATGACTGTGGAGGCAGAGGTCATGGGTTTGATCCCACCGTGGTGTTATTTAGGAATGCTGTCCGAGGCTTTTCCTTTTCATTTCAATCAATGCTGCCAGCAGAAACACCCTCACAGTGCTGTAGCCTAAGGTGCCTCATAGGCGCCCTGTAAAGCGCCCTTTAAGGTGCCCTATACAACTCTCTATAGGGCACATTATAGAGTGCCTTGGCAGACAGGGCACTATAATGTGACCTATGGGGCACCTTATAAGGCGTCTTATGAGGCATCTTAGGTTATGGCACTGTGAGGGTGTTTTTGCTGGCAGCACTGATTTAAATTAAAAGAAAATGCCTCAGACAGCCTTTTTAGATTACACCACTGCAGGATCAAACTCATGACCTCTGTCTCCACAGTATCAATGCTGCCAGCAGAAACACCCTCACAGTGCTGTAGCCTAAGGTGCCTCATAGGCGCCCTGTAAAGCGCCCTTTAAGGTGCCCTATACAACTCTCTATAGGGCACATTATAGGGTGCCTTGGCAGACAGGGCACTATAATGTGACCTATGGGGTGCCTTATAAGGCGTCTTATGAGGCATCTTAGGTTATGGCACTGTGAGGGTGTTTTTGCTGGCAGCACTGATTTAAATTAAAAGAAAATGCCTCAGACAGCCTTTTTAGATTACACCACTGCAGGATCAAACTCATGACCTCTGTCTCCACAGTTATTGCAGTAACCAGTGGGCTACATTGTTACAGCTTCTAATATTGCACTGGCATGTACTTAGGGTTAACGCACGTTAATGTGCCACGGCGCCCACTATCGTGCGATACAGATTCTTGCTACCTTGGGACTGGAACACCCACTCCTTAAATGGCATTCTTCACATTATCGCTGCAACTAGCACCGGTAACATTAAGACGGTTTAGTAAACATACCCCTATGGTTACACTATGCAAGGTTCCACATTAGGAACCACTATCCAGGAAGAAGATTTAGGCGTCATTGTGTATAACATGTTAAAACCCTCCGCCCAGTGTTCAGCAATGGCCAAGAGAGCAAATAGAATGATAGATATCAAGGAAAGGAATGGAGAATAAAACAAAGGATATTATAATGCCTCTGTATCGTTCCATGGTGCGACCGCACCTTGAATATTGTGTGCAGTTCTGGTCACTGTATATTAAAAAGGATATAACGTTATTAGAAAAAGTACAGAGAAGAGCCACGAAAATGGTAAAGGGGATGGAAGGATACCCCTTTCAAAAGAAGCTAAAAAGGTTAGGGCTCTTCAACCTGGAAAAGAGACGGCTGAGGGGAGATATGATAGAGGTCTATAAATTAATGAATGGAGTGGAACGGCTAAACGTAGATTGATTGTTTACGCCATCAAAATATAGAAAGACTAGGGGGCATGCAATGAAGCTACAGGGTAACCTATTTGAGACTAATAAGAGAAAATATTTTTTTCACTCAACGAAGGATGTAGTAAAAGCTGTTAGTGTAGCCGGATTTAAAAAAGGTTTGGACAAGTTCCTGGAGAAAGGTCCATAAGCCATTCTTAAAGGGGACCTAGAATATCCACTGCTTGATCCAATACAAGCCTTGTGGAACCTGTTTCTTTTGGGGAAACTGCTAGGTACTTGTGACCTAGATTGGCCACTGTTGGAAACAGGATACTGGGCTTGATAGACGTTGGTCTAACCCAGTATGGCATATCTTATGTTCTTATTCTAGGCAAACCTTCAGTCTTGTAGCCCTTCACAATTAATTTTTAAACCCTTAGCCCCCCCCCCCAACCTCTGAGATTTAATACACTCAGAAATCATAATCATCTCAACACTGTCCTTTCTAGAATAAGCCTATAAAAATGCATAGTTTGACACCATGAAAGGAATTTCACATAGGACATACTGGGCATTTTATTTATTTATTTATTTGATATTATTTATATACCACCTTTCATGAACATCTAAATGGGGCCGTGCAGCAAATCCATGCGATTATGGAAGAAAAACAGGAATGTGGATGTGTGGTGAAATGGATGCACAGGCTGGATGAGGCAGCTGAATGTCCATTCAATGCATAATGCAGTGATGAGGATGGCCAGATTACCATTCATCAACATGGGCCCATGAACATTCAAGCACCAATGACAATACGTAAGCATGTACAGCCACATAGGGGCAGAGAACGAGGACTCCCAGAGCAGGTGGCATGATGGCCAGCATGCTGCTGAATTTCAGCCATGCTAAGACCAAGATCCTCTGCAACCTGGTGCTAGAAAATGAGGATGCATTATATCTATTGTATGTCCGATGAGCCATCCAGTGGGAAATACTTGCCATGTGGCAAATGATCCTCCAGATTCTCCACCAGTAAGTACAACAGAGGAGACAGGGTGTGGGCAGTGACAGGTGCAGGAGGGCAAAGACTGGCAAGCAAATGGGGCAGCAGATGAGCATGGAATAGACACAGTTGACTTCACCTAGGGGGTGGGGTCTGAGAAGGTGCAGTTGACTGGCATAGAATTGAAAGTTACAGTGGGAATATAGTTGTGGGCAGGCCAACAGGCAACATGGCACAAAGGTCAATAGCATGAGGCCAACAGAGCAGTGGAATGGTAGAGGTGGAAACATGTACACGGCCAGTGTGTGCAAGGAACAGATGGCAAGTGAAAAGGGACGGAAAGCATTAACTCTGGCATGTCCACCCGCAGGTTCTACAGGATCAGGCACAGTATGAAGGCACTCAAGTGCCACTACAGGACCACCAAGAGGAAGAGGCTATGGCTCCTGGAGCGGCTGAGGCGCAATCTGGCTGAATGGCAAGGTAAGGATATGATGTGCGAACACAGGAAGCTAAGTCCCCAGCACACATCCGTCCATGTCATGGCAGTGAAATAGGATGAGGCTATAGCAACAGACAGCAGTGAAAGCTATGGTGAGAAGATGCGCACCTTGGAGAATGATAGTACTTTGTGTTCCCTTCAACCTTGCAGCTGTGGACACCATGAATGCAGTGGCACAAGATGAGGCAGAAGAAGAGCCAGAGGAGGCTCAGGACCCAGCAGGCATGAAGAAGTCAGGAGGCATCAGATGTGGCCTTCAGCACCGCTACCAGTGGCAGCAAACAGCTAATAAATGATACCTCCTGTGAGGAAGAGGAGGAAGAGACACCAGAGGCCACTATCTTGCCACCAATGCTATGTCTGTGCTACATAGGACTATGGAGGTCTTGCCACCTTTGCCCAGGCAGCCGAGGGCAGATAGACTGAGCGGGAAGGAGGGGGAGGGGGCAGGGGCTTGTATTTGGAGGACTGGGGGTTGAGGGGGAGGAGGGAGGGGAGGGAGGGGAGGAAAAGGGAGGGCAGGAGCTAGAAGGGAGGGAGCTGGGGTTGTGTGGAGGAGAGGGGGAGGAGTTAGGAAGGAATAGTGTAAAGTTAGGAGTGATGGAGGTGAAGTGGTATGGGGATGCCAGAGAGCTGGACCCTACCTGTATAGCCAGGGCCGGCCCGTCCATTGAGCGAGAATGTTTTTTGCACAGGGCCCCGCGTTTCAGGGGGCCCCGCGCAAAAAACATTCTTTTGTAAAAGTAAAATTGAAAAAAAAAAGAAAACCTGTCTCCTGCCGCTGTCGGGGCCGCCGCGGCAGAATCGAGCGTGCCGCGGGGCCCCCCTGTACCCGGCACAGCCTCTCCTCCCTGTAGCAGCTCTCTCGTTGGAGCTGAAGTCAGACGCGCCGGCTTGCAGAGCGCGAAGGGAAGAGTTTCCCTTTCGCGACTCTGTTAGGCCCGCGGGGGCTGATGGGAACTTCCCATCAGCCCCCGCGGGCTTAACAGAGCAGCGAGGGAAAAAACTCTTCCCTCGCGCTCTGCAAGCCGGCGCGTCTGACTACAGCTCCACCGAGAGAGCTGCTACAGGGAGGCGAGGCTGGGCCGGGTACAGGGGGGCCCCGCGGCACGCTCGATTCTGCCGCGGCGGCCCCGACAGCGGCAGGAGACAGGTTTTCTTTTTTAAAAATTTCCCTGGGCTGGGCTGGGCGTTAGGAGTGGTGCTGGGCTGGGCTGGGCTGGGGGTTAGAAGTGGTGCTGGGCTGGGCTGGGCTGGGCTGGGGGGGGGGTTTAGGAGTAGTGATGGGCTGGGCTGGGCGGGGGGGGGTGTTAGGAGTAGTGATGGGCTGGGCTGGGCTGGGGGGGGGTGTTAGGAGTAGTGATGGGCTGGGCTGGGGGGGGGGTTAGGAGTTGTGATGGGCTGGGCTGGGCTGGGGGGGGAGGTGTTAGGAGTAGTGATGGGATGGGCTGGGCTGGCTGGGGGGGGTTAGGAGTGGTGATGGACACTGGGCTGGTTGGGGGGGGTTAGGAGTGGTGATGGGCACTGGGCTGGCTGGGGGGGTAGGAGTGGTGATGGGCACTGGGCTGGCTGGGGGGGTTAGGAGTGGTGATGGGTGCTGGACTGGGGGGGTTAGGAGTGGTGATGGGCGCTGGGGGGGTTAGGAGTTGTGATGGGCGCTGGGGAGGGGTTAGGAGTGGTGATGGGCGCTGGGGGGGCTTAAACTAAAAATTGGGTGATGGGGGATTAGGACTGGAAATGGGCTGGTGGGATTAGGACTGGAAGTGGGTTGATGGGGGTTAGGACTGGTAATGGGCTATGGGAGGGCTTAAACTAAAAATTGAGTGATGGGGGATTAGGACTGGGAGTGGGCTGATGGGGAGGTTAGGACTGGTAATGGGCTATGGGGGGGCTTAAACTGAAAATTGGGTGATGGGGGATTAGGACTGGAAATGGGCTGGTGGGATTAGGACTGGGAGTGGGCTATGGGGGGGGCTAGGACTGGTAATGGGTTGGGGGGGTTGCTAGGACTGGAAATGGGCTGAGTGGAAGGGTGCTTGAACTGCAAATAGCTGTTGGGGATGGGGCTTGGAATGGAAATGGGCTGAGGGGAAGTGGGGGGCTTGAACTGCAAATAGCTGATGGGGACGGGGCTTGGAATGGAAATGGGCTGAGGGGAAGTGGGGGGCTTGAACTGCAAATAGCTGATGGGGAGGGGGACTTGGAATGGAAATGGGCTGAGTGGAAGGGGGCTTGAACTGCAAATAGCTGATGGGAAGGGGGGCTTGGAATGGGCTCTTAGGGGAGGGAGCTAGGACAGGAACTGGGCTGATGGATGGGCTAGGATAGAACTGAGAATTGGGTGTTGGGGGGAGCTAAGATTGGAAATGGGCTTTGGTGGGGGCTTGGATTGAAATGGACTCATGGAGGGGCTAGAACTGGAAGTAGGCTCATGGGGGGCTTGGTTTAGAAATGGGCTGAGTGGAGGGGAGCTAGGATTTAACATGGGCTGATGGTGGGGCTAGGAAAGGACTAGAAATGGGCTGATGGGAGGCTGGTATTGGAAATGAGCTGATGAAGGGACTCGGATAGGACTGGAAATGGATGGGGGAGCTAGGACTGGAAATGGGCTGATGTGGGGACTAGAAGGGAGCGGATACTGGGTGGGGCTGGAACTAAAAGGGAGCTGATGTTGGGGGAGATTAGAAGGGGATGGGGCTGGGAGAATGAAATGGAGAGGGGAAAAATATTTTGTGTGGGAGGGAATAAAAATGTACAATTGGCCGGGTATTGGGAGACTAAGTGGGGATTGAGGATGGAGGGGTAAAATTTGAGTGGATGAAATAGGAATGAGGAAAGAGCAAAAGGAGAAAGATTATTATGTTAAAGCAGATGTAGAGAGAGAATGGAAAAAACTAGAAGAGAAGAAAGGACAAATGGACAGCAGACGATGGAGAGATAGCAGAAGACACAAATAAACCAGAAGAAAGTGGCTGGAACAATTGCAACTGAAAAAAAACTGCACAAAAGGTACAAAGATATCTCTTTATTTTGAATTTATTAACTGGAATATGTCAGCTCTGGGAAATGTGCATCATTAATGTCTGTGCTTTGTGTAGTACAAGAGGAAATTAATTTATAGTTTTATTTCTACATTGTTGTTGTACATTCCAAGTTTGGCTTTTAGGGTTCCCAGTTTAATTATTGTCTTCCTGTTTTTAAATTGTGATTCCTTGTTTGGTAATAGTCTATGTTCTGCATGTGTAACTGAGCTGAGGTATTCTGTTTATGTAATTCCTATTTGACATTGTCACTTGTTCTCTTTCCCCAGTAGGTCATGTATTGTTATTCTCTGAAATGTATTGGTTTAATATTTGCAGTGTTGCCTTTTGATAGGTAGTGTATGGTGCTTTATGAGTCCTGGTAGTGCTGTTGGGATACGGTGGGTTTGCTATGGGTTCTAAATGCAAAAAATTGTTTGTGGTCTTTTCGGAGCTATATATACCTGATATGAATAAATGAATTGCTCCACTCCAACTTATTGCTAAATATAAAATCTTTATAGGAATGTTCCTCATTCAACTTATCATGCCCTATTTGTAGTCTCAGATTCACACGGCACTGATTATCATGAGATTCAATGAAAATCAACGTGCCCAAAAACATCAATGACTACTGGGCTTTTTTCTTTTTTTGTATAATGCTGATACAACCCTTCTGTGCTTATCTTCCCTTATGAAAAAAATATATATATCTTTGTTAAAATATGTTTTCAAGATGCCATTTCTCTTTGTTGATTATCACTGTGTTGATTTTTTACAGATAAATATATATACTCATATTGATAAACTTATCTTTTTTGTGTTGATTCTTCTTATGCTTGAGAATGCTAAGTCTTCTCTTAGCGATAAGCACTGATTTATCTGTACTCTCAACGCTCCTTTTGGCGCCTATGCGTTTCACTCCCTGATTAGGAGTTTCATCAGGAGATCTATATATGAGCAAAAATAGCATTATAGATAACGGAGCCAAAATCCACTGAAATTAGCTAGTTGTGTTACAATGCCTAATACGAACGTGCTGACCTTGAAACTTATAAAACATATATCACAAAACTAAGTTAAAAAGCTAGTTAACTGTTCAAACCTGTTCTTTTGTGTTAATATCACCTCTTTGTTAACTGCTGCCCACGTCTCTCTGTGTTTTTCGAAGCAAAAAACGCCGCGCATGCGGATTTCTCTCCACTGCCTCCTTTTGAAGTGCTCAGCTGTTCCTCCTAGATCAGAAATCATTTACACACTTGCCATTCTATACACGCATTTAAACCTAAAGGCTGAACTGTATTTAAGGTGAAGATCCAGCGTTGTTCATAGAACAATAAAGTTTCATCCAGTGTTTTGCCTTTTTTAGATTTATTAATATGGTCAATACAAAAACAGCGGAGTTGTAAAAATTCATGATTCAGTTCTATACAATGTTGTACTAGAGGTGCCGTCATGATTTTATTTTTCAACCGGCTCTTGTGTTCTTGTATCCGGACCCTGAAACTACGGCTGGTCTTTCCAATGTATAATTTTTCACAAGGACATTTAATTGCATAAATCACTGATGTAGTGTTGCATGTCGTAGTTTTTTTGAGTACGTATTTTTTATCAGCATGAGTGAACTCTGAAATTTCCTCTGTTATCTGGCAAATAGTGCATTGTCCACATGCTGTGTGGCCAGCAGGTTTTGAATCTTCTATTGGCATGCATAAAGAAGGTGTTTTTACTGGACTCAATTGTTCTTTAAAGTTGTTGTTTCTTTGCCAGACACATCTGATGGTGTTCTCTGTTAACCCAGGAACTGTTCTCAATATGTGTAGATTCTTTGTGACTAGCCTTTGAATACGGTAACTGAGAGGAGAATATCTTGTAACTAAATTGACGCTGTCATCCAACTTCTTTCTTCTGGTAGGACATACCAACCAAGTTCTATCATTGTTCAGAGCTCTTTTATACGCTTGTGTTACAATACGTTCAGGATAGCCTCTATCGATGAAATCTTTGAACAGTTGTTTTGATTTATTTTTAAAGTCAGACTTGTCCGAACAATTACGTCGAAATCTTAAAAATTGTGAAAAAGGGAGACTGTTTTTTAATTTCTTTGGATGTGCACTAGAATAATGTAAAAAAGTATTTCTAGTTGTGGGTTTTCTGTATATAGTAGTTTCCCATTTTGTCTGTCCTTTGATTACTATCAAATCCAGAAATGTGATTGATTGTGAAGCTATAGTATGGGTAAACTTGATGGCCGTATTGCATCCATTTAACCAGGTTACAAATGCCTCTGCTGCTTCAATTGATCCTTTCCAAAGTGTAAAAATGTCATCTATAAAGCGCATCCATAATATAATTTGTGAAGCCCATGGGGATGCTTGCAACCATTCTCGCTCAAAATCCCCCATGAATAGATTTGCTATAGATGGGGCACACGAGGCCCCCATTGCAATGCCTGATGTTTGTAAATATATACTTTTCTCAAAATGAAAAAATTTTTTTGTATGACCAATTTAGACAAGTCCGTAAGAAATGTGAGATGAGTGTCAGACAAGTCTTTTCGACTACGTAATGATTTTTCCACTGTATTAAGAGCTTCTTGCTGAGGTATACTAGTATAGAGCGCCGTGATGTCTAAGGTCATAAATAATATGTCTGTCTCCAACGCCCTTGAATTATGCTGTTCTAATTTCTCTATAAAGTGGGAAGTGTCTCGAAGGTATGATGGAATTTCCTTCAATAAAGGTCTCAAAAAACTATCGAGATAAACGGAGAGTGGTTCCAAGATGGATCCCCTTGTCGACACTATCGGTCTACCCGGTGGTTTTGACAGGCTTTTATGTATTTTCGGGACTAGATATAACTGAGCTATAGCTGGAGCTTTGATGTTTAAAAAAAATCATCTCTTTCTTAGAGATCAATTTTCGTTGAAAAGCTGTTGTTGTTAAATCTTTGATGGCATTTCGTACTTCTTGAGTAGGGTCTATTTGCAGCTCTTGATAAACCTGGATATCTGATAATTGGCTGGCTGCCTCTCGTAAATAATCCCTTTTGTTCTGAATGACTATAGCGCCACCTTTGTCAGCTCTAGAAATGACGATGTCATTCCGTTGCTTCAATTCTCTCCATGATTTCCTCTCATTTTTCGTTAATACATTATGTGTTAATCTGTGTTGATCTTCAAGCTGTGAAAGATCTTTTAAAATGACTTCTTTGAAAGTGTGTATAGCCGGAATTAATGGACCAGGAGGGACCCATGTCGATTTTAATGGAAGAGGTATCCTATATGCAGAAGGGATAGATTCTGGAAGCGGATTCTGATAAAAGTAACCCTTTAAATTAAGTTTTCTGATAAAGGCCTCGAAATCTATCCGAAACTGGAACGGATCATGAATCAGAACAGGTACAAAGGACAAGCCTTTCTGTAGTACTTGAAGTTGATCTTTCGGAAGAGGAATATCAGAAATATTTATCACTGCCATAGAGTCATTATCGTTGTCTAATTGTTGACCTGGTATTGTAACTAATCGCGTGTTCTGTTTCTCGTGACAATTTTTTTCTTTTTCTTTTTGTCTGAGGCCTCTTCTGAAAAATCCTCTGTCGATGATCTATTGGATTCAGTGCTAGTATTGTCCTCTGAGGATGCTGAAAACGTCACTTTCTTTTTTGTTTTTTGTCTTCTGTTTTGATTCATCCAAGGGTATACATACCCCTTGGTATAATCATCGTGGTCTCTTTTGAATTTTTTATTTTTGACTAGAGTTACTTCTTGTCGTAATGTTGTCAATTGTTTGGTTATTTCTTCCCATTTCTGTTTAAACGTGTCTTCCGACTCCGCTTTCTTAAGTTTGGAAACTAATTGATCTGCTTCTCTAATATGTTGTTCAAGTACCTTCTTGGTGTTTTCTGCAATAAGGACCATAAGGTCCAAAGAACATTTATTTAAAATGCAATTCCATTTGTTCACAAATTCTGAATCAGTAGCAAATAGACGAGGCTCCTTATAGACTCTCAGTCCCCTCGGAATCTGACATCTATTAACATATTCTATCATTGACAGCCTATGAAGTTCCGATCTGACTATCTGTCTTTGCTTCTTTAAAAGGGCTTCCCATATAGTTTCATCCATTATTTCTGTCTGGTGATTAGTTGAAAATGGCGTTTTTTCTTGACAAAGTGACGTGATAAAATCAGACGAAAAACTCAACACATTTTTCCATCCGGCTGGACCTTCCATTGTAGAAATACAAAAAATTGTTTGTGGTCTTTTCGGAGCTATATATACCTGATATGAATAAATGAATTGCTCCACTCCAACTTATTGCTAAATATAAAATCTTTATAGGAATGTTCCTCATTCAACTTATCATGCCCTATTTGTAGTCTCAGATTCACACGGCACTGATTATCATGAGATTCAATGAAAATCAACGTGCCCAAAAACATCAATGACTACTGGGCTTTTTTCTTTTTTGTATAATGCTGATACAACCCTTCTGTGCTTATCTTCCCTTATGAAAAAAATATATATCTTTGTTAAAATATGTTTTCAAGATGCCATTTCTCTTTGTTGATTATCACTGTGTTGATTTTTTACAGATAAATATATATATACTCATATTGATAAACTTATCTTTTTTGTGTTGATTCTTCTTATGCTTGAGAATGCTAAGTCTTCTCTTAGCGATAAGCACTGATTTATCTGTACTCTCAACGCTCCTTTTGGCGCCTATGCGTTTCACTCCCTGATTAGGAGTTTCATCAGGAGATCTATATATGAGCAAAAATAGCATTATAGATAACGGAGCCAAAATCCACTGAAATTAGCTAGTTGTGTTACAATGCCTAATACGAACGTGCTGACCTTGAAACTTATAAAACATATATCACAAAACTAAGTTAAAAAGCTAGTTAACTGTTCAAACCTGTTCTTTTGTGTTAATATCACCTCTTTGTTAACTGCTGCCCACGTCTCTCTGTGTTTTTCGAAGCAAAAAACGCCGCGCATGCGGATTTCTCTCCACTGCCTCCTTTTGAAGTGCTCAGCTGTTCCTCCTAGATCAGAAATCATTTACACACTTGCCATTCTATACACGCATTTAAACCTAAAGGCTGAACTGTATTTAAGGTGAAGATCCAGCGTTGTTCATAGAACAATAAAGTTTCATCCAGTGTTTTGCCTTTTTTAGATTTATTAATATGGTCAATACAAAAACAGCGGAGTTGTAAAAATTCATGATTCAGTTCTATACAATGTTGTACTAGAGGTGCCGTCATGATTTTATTTTTCAACCGGCTCTTGTGTTCTTGTATCCGGACCCTGAAACTACGGCTGGTCTTTCCAATGTATAATTTTTCACAAGGACATTTAATTGCATAAATCACTGATGTAGTGTTGCATGTCGTAGTTTTTTTTGAGTACGTATTTTTTATCAGCATGAGTGAACTCTGAAATTTCCTCTGTTATCTGGCAAATAGTGCATTGTCCACATGCTGTGTGGCCAGCAGGTTTTGAATCTTCTATTGGCATGCATAAAGAAGGTGTTTTTACTGGACTCAATTGTTCTTTAAAGTTGTTGTTTCTTTGCCAGACACATCTGATGGTGTTCTCTGTTAACCCAGGAACTGTTCTCAATATGTGTAGATTCTTTGTGACTAGCCTTTGAATACGGTAACTGAGAGGAGAATATCTTGTAACTAAATTGACGCTGTCATCCAACTTCTTTCTTCTGGTAGGACATACCAACCAAGTTCTATCATTGTTCAGAGCTCTTTTATACGCTTGTGTTACAATACGTTCAGGATAGCCTCTATCGATGAAATCTTTGAACAGTTGTTTTGATTTATTTTTAAAGTCAGACTTGTCCGAACAATTACGTCGAAATCTTAAAAATTGTGAAAAAGGGAGACTGTTTTTTAATTTCTTTGGATGTGCACTAGAATAATGTAAAAAAGTATTTCTAGTTGTGGGTTTTCTGTATATAGTAGTTTCCCATTTTGTCTGTCCTTTGATTACTATCAAATCCAGAAATGTGATTGATTGTGAAGCTATAGTATGGGTAAACTTGATGGCCGTATTGCATCCATTTAACCAGGTTACAAATGCCTCTGCTGCTTCAATTGATCCTTTCCAAAGTGTAAAAATGTCATCTATAAAGCGCATCCATAATATAATTTGTGAAGCCCATGGGGATGCTTGCAACCATTCTCGCTCAAAATCCCCCATGAATAGATTTGCTATAGATGGGGCACACGAGGCCCCCATTGCAATGCCTGATGTTTGTAAATATATACTTTTCTCAAAATGAAAAAAATTTTTTTGTATGACCAATTTAGACAAGTCCGTAAGAAATGTGAGATGAGTGTCAGACAAGTCTTTTCGACTACGTAATGATTTTTCCACTGTATTAAGAGCTTCTTGCTGAGGTATACTAGTATAGAGCGCCGTGATGTCTAAGGTCATAAATAATATGTCTGTCTCCAACGCCCTTTATTGAAGGAAATTCCATCATACCTTCGAGACACTTCCCACTTTATAGAGAAATTAGAACAGCATAATTCAAGGGCGTTGGAGACAGACATATTATTTATGACCTTAGACATCACGGCGCTCTATACTAGTATACCTCAGCAAGAAGCTCTTAATACAGTGGAAAAATCATTACGTAGTCGAAAAGACTTGTCTGACACTCATCTCACATTTCTTACGGACTTGTCTAAATTGGTCATACAAAAAAATTTTTTTCATTTTGAGAAAAGTATATATTTACAAACATCAGGCATTGCAATGGGGGCCTCGTGTGCCCCATCTATAGCAAATCTATTCATGGGGGATTTTGAGCGAGAATGGTTGCAAGCATCCCCATGGGCTTCACAAATTATATTATGGATGCGCTTTATAGATGACATTTTTACACTTTGGAAAGGATCAATTGAAGCAGCAGAGGCATTTGTAACCTGGTTAAATGGATGCAATACGGCCATCAAGTTTACCCATACTATAGCTTCACAATCAATCACATTTCTGGATTTGATAGTAATCAAAGGACAGACAAAATGGGAAACTACTATATACAGAAAACCCACAACTAGAAATACTTTTTTACATTATTCTAGTGCACATCCAAAGAAATTAAAAAACAGTCTCCCTTTTTCACAATTTTTAAGATTTCGACGTAATTGTTCGGACAAGTCTGACTTTAAAAATAAATCAAAACAACTGTTCAAAGATTTCATCGATAGAGGCTATCCTGAACGTATTGTAACACAAGCGTATAAAAGAGCTCTGAACAATGATAGAACTTGGTTGGTATGTCCTACCAGAAGAAAGAAGTTGGATGACAGCGTCAATTTAGTTACAAGATATTCTCCTCTCAGTTACCGTATTCAAAGGCTAGTCACAAAGAATCTACACATATTGAGAACAGTTCCTGGGTTAACAGAGAACACCATCAGATGTGTCTGGCAAAGAAACAACAACTTTAAAGAACAATTGAGTCCAGTAAAAACACCTTCTTTATGCATGCCAATAGAAGATTCAAAACCTGCTGGCCACACAGCATGTGGACAATGCACTATTTGCCAGATAACAGAGGAAATTTCAGAGTTCACTCATGCTGATAAAAAATACGTACTCAAAAAAACTACGACATGCAACACTACATCAGTGATTTATGCAATTAAATGTCCTTGTGAAAAATTATACATTGGAAAGACCAGCCGTAGTTTCAGGGTCCGGATACAAGAACACAAGAGCCGGTTGAAAAATAAAATCATGACGGCACCTCTAGTACAACATTGTATAGAACTGAATCATGAATTTTTACAACTCCGCTGTTTTTGTATTGACCATATTAATAAATCTAAAAAAGGCAAAACACTGGATGAAACTTTATTGTTCTATGAACAACGCTGGATCTTCACCTTAAATACAGTTCAGCCTTTAGGTTTAAATGCGTGTATAGAATGGCAAGTGTGTAAATGATTTCTGATCTAGGAGGAACAGCTGAGCACTTCAAAAGGAGGCAGTGGAGAGAAATCCGCATGCGCGGCGTTTTTTGCTTCGAAAAACACAGAGAGACGTGGGCAGCAGTTAACAAAGAGGTGATATTAACACAAAAGAACAGGTTTGAACAGTTAACTAGCTTTTTAACTTAGTTTTGTGATATATGTTTTATAAGTTTCAAGGTCAGCACGTTCGTATTAGGCATTGTAACACAACTAGCTAATTTCAGTGGATTTTGGCTCCGTTATCTATAATGCTATTTTTGCTCATATATAGATCTCCTGATGAAACTCCTAATCAGGGAGTGAAACGCATAGGCGCCAAAAGGAGCGTTGAGAGTACAGATAAATCAGTGCTTATCGCTAAGAGAAGACTTAGCATTCTCAAGCATAAGAAGAATCAACACAAAAAAGATAAGTTTATCAATATGAGTATATATAATTATCTGTAAAAAATCAACACAGTGATAATCAACAAAGAGAAATGGCATCTTGAAAACATATTTTAACAAAGATATATATATTTTTTTTCATAAGGGAAGATAAGCACAGAAGGGTTGTATCAGCATTATACAAAAAAAGAAAAAAGCCCAGTAGTCATTGATGTTTTTGGGCACGTTGATTTTCATTGAATCTCATGATAATCAGTGCCGTGTGAATCTGAGACTACAAATAGGGCATGATAAGTTGAATGAGGAACATTCCTATAAAGATTTTATATTTAGCAATAAGTTGGAGTGGAGCAATTCATTTATTCATATCAGGTATATATAGCTCCGAAAAGACCACAAACAATTTTTTGTATTTCTACAATGGAAGGTCCAGCCGGATGGAAAAATGTGTTGAGTTTTTCGTCTGATTTTATCACGTCACTTTGTCAAGAAAAAACGCCATTTTCAACTAATCACCAGACAGAAATAATGGATGAAACTATATGGGAAGCCCTTTTAAAGAAGCAAAGACAGATAGTCAGATCGGAACTTCATAGGCTGTCAATGATAGAATATGTTAATAGATGTCAGATTCCGAGGGGACTGAGAGTCTATAAGGAGCCTCGTCTATTTGCTACTGATTCAGAATTTGTGAACAAATGGAATTGCATTTTAAATAAATGTTCTTTGGACCTTATGGTCCTTATTGCAGAAAACACCAAGAAGGTACTTGAACAACATATTAGAGAAGCAGATCAATTAGTTTCCAAACTTAAGAAAGCGGAGTCGGAAGACACGTTTAAACAGAAATGGGAAGAAATAACCAAACAATTGACAACATTACGACAAGAAGTAACTCTAGTCAAAAATAAAAAATTCAAAAGAGACCACGATGATTATACCAAGGGGTATGTATACCCTTGGATGAATCAAAACAGAAGACAAAAAACAAAAAAGAAAGTGACGTTTTCAGCATCCTCAGAGGACAATACTAGCACTGAATCCAATAGATCATCGACAGAGGATTTTTCAGAAGAGGCCTCAGACAAAAAGAAAAAGAAAAAAATTGTCACGAGAAACAGAACACGCGATTAGTTACAATACCAGGTCAACAATTAGACAACGATAATGACTCTATGGCAGTGATAAATATTTCTGATATTCCTCTTCCGAAAGATCAACTTCAAGTACTACAGAAAGGCTTGTCCTTTGTACCTGTTCTGATTCATGATCCGTTCCAGTTTCGGATAGATTTCGAGGCCTTTATCAGAAAACTTAATTTAAAGGGTTACTTTTATCAGAATCCGCTTCCAGAATCTATCCCTTCTGCATATAGGATACCTCTTCCATTAAAATCGACATGGGTCCCTCCTGGTCCATTAATTCCGGCTATACACACTTTCAAAGAAGTCATTTTAAAAGATCTTTCACAGCTTGAAGATCAACACAGATTAACACATAATGTATTAACGAAAAATGAGAGGAAATCATGGAGAGAATTGAAGCAACGGAATGACATCGTCATTTCTAGAGCTGACAAAGGTGGCGCTATAGTCATTCAGAACAAAAGGGATTATTTACGAGAGGCAGCCAGCCAATTATCAGATATCCAGGTTTATCAAGAGCTGCAAATAGACCCTACTCAAGAAGTACGAAATGCCATCAAAGATTTAACAACAACAGCTTTTCAACGAAAATTGATCTCTAAGAAAGAGATGATTTTTTTAAACATCAAAGCTCCAGCTATAGCTCAGTTATATCTAGTCCCGAAAATACATAAAAGCCTGTCAAAACCACCGGGTAGACCGATAGTGTCGACAAGGGGATCCATCTTGGAACCACTCTCCGTTTATCTCGATAGTTTTTTGAGACCTTTATTGAAGGAAATTCCATCATACCTTCGAGACACTTCCCACTTTATAGAGAAATTAGAACAGCATAATTCAAGGGCGTTGGAGACAGACATATTATTTATGACCTTAGACATCACGGCGCTCTATACTAGTATACCTCAGCAAGAAGCTCTTAATACAGTGGAAAAATCATTACGTAGTCGAAAAGACTTGTCTGACACTCATCTCACATTTCTTACGGACTTGTCTAAATTGGTCATACAAAAAAATTTTTTTCATTTTGAGAAAAGTATATATTTACAAACATCAGGCATTGCAATGGGGGCCTCGTGTGCCCCATCTATAGCAAATCTATTCATGGGGGATTTTGAGCGAGAATGGTTGCAAGCATCCCCATGGGCTTCACAAATTATATTATGGATGCGCTTTATAGATGACATTTTTACACTTTGGAAAGGATCAATTGAAGCAGCAGAGGCATTTGTAACCTGGTTAAATGGATGCAATACGGCCATCAAGTTTACCCATACTATAGCTTCACAATCAATCACATTTCTGGATTTGATAGTAATCAAAGGACAGACAAAATGGGAAACTACTATATACAGAAAACCCACAACTAGAAATACTTTTTTACATTATTCTAGTGCACATCCAAAGAAATTAAAAAACAGTCTCCCTTTTTCACAATTTTTAAGATTTCGACGTAATTGTTCGGACAAGTCTGACTTTAAAAATAAATCAAAACAACTGTTCAAAGATTTCATCGATAGAGGCTATCCTGAACGTATTGTAACACAAGCGTATAAAAGAGCTCTGAACAATGATAGAACTTGGTTGGTATGTCCTACCAGAAGAAAGAAGTTGGATGACAGCGTCAATTTAGTTACAAGATATTCTCCTCTCAGTTACCGTATTCAAAGGCTAGTCACAAAGAATCTACACATATTGAGAACAGTTCCTGGGTTAACAGAGAACACCATCAGATGTGTCTGGCAAAGAAACAACAACTTTAAAGAACAATTGAGTCCAGTAAAAACACCTTCTTTATGCATGCCAATAGAAGATTCAAAACCTGCTGGCCACACAGCATGTGGACAATGCACTATTTGCCAGATAACAGAGGAAATTTCAGAGTTCACTCATGCTGATAAAAAATACGTACTCAAAAAAACTACGACATGCAACACTACATCAGTGATTTATGCAATTAAATGTCCTTGTGAAAAATTATACATTGGAAAGACCAGCCGTAGTTTCAGGGTCCGGATACAAGAACACAAGAGCCGGTTGAAAAATAAAATCATGACGGCACCTCTAGTACAACATTGTATAGAACTGAATCATGAATTTTTACAACTCCGCTGTTTTTGTATTGACCATATTAATAAATCTAAAAAAGGCAAAACACTGGATGAAACTTTATTGTTCTATGAACAATGCTGGATCTTCACCTTAAATACAGTTCAGCCTTTAGGTTTAAATGCGTGTATAGAATGGCAAGTGTGTAAATGATTTCTGATCTAGGAGGAACAGCTGAGCACTTCAAAAGGAGGCAGTGGAGAGAAATCCGCATGCGCGGCGTTTTTTGCTTCGAAAAACACAGAGAGACGTGGGCAGCAGTTAACAAAGAGGTGATATTAACACAAAAGAACAGGTTTGAACAGTTAACTAGCTGTTTAACTTAGTTTTGTGATATATGTTTTATAAGTTTCAAGGTCAGCACGTTCGTATTAGGCATTGTAACACAACTAGCTAATTTCAGTGGATTTTGGCTCCGTTATCTATAATGCTATTTTTGCTCATATATAGATCTCCTGATGAAACTCCTAATCAGGGAGTGAAACGCATAGGCGCCAAAAGGAGCGTTGAGAGTACAGATAAATCAGTGCTTATCGCTAAGAGAAGACTTAGCATTCTCAAGCATAAGAAGAATCAACACAAAAAAGATAAGTTTATCAATATGAGTATATATATTTATCTGTAAAAAATCAACACAGTGATAATCAACAAAGAGAAATGGCATCTTGAAAACATATTTTAACAAAGATATATATATTTTTTCATAAGGGAAGATAAGCACAGAAGGGTTGTATCAGCATTATACAAAAAAAGAAAAAAGCCCAGTAGTCATTGATGTTTTTGGGCACGTTGATTTTCATTGAATCTCATGATAATCAGTGCCGTGTGAATCTGAGACTACAAATAGGGCATGATAAGTTGAATGAGGAACATTCCTATAAAGATTTTATATTTAGCAATAAGTTGGAGTGGAGCAATTCATGGGTTCTAAATGGGCAGTGTTTGTAGTAGTTCCTAATGTGCCTGGCGGTTGGCACTGGATTATAGTAATGTAGAAATCTTTGTCTTTTTTTATCCATACACTCATGAAGAGGCATGTTTACTAAAAGTTAGTGTATGGTAACATTATGCAAATATTTATGCAAATGAGGCCCCTTATGCAAATGAGGCCCCGCACCGAGTCTCCGCACATGGCCCCGCACCCCCCTTGGGCCGCCCCTGTGTATAGCAAACCACCCCCCACACCCTGCTGTCCTTTCTGTCATCCTGGTGCACCTACAGATCCTCTGACCCCATCACAGATAGGCCTGACCTCGAGACCAAAGTGGGACAACTGTGATAGTGACAGTGGTACTAAACTGAATGTGCAGACAGAATCCTTATGTATGGAGCCCGCACCATAGCTGCATGGTTATAGTCCAGGGTAAAAGATGTGTATGACTGTCAGGTGCCATCCTAGATCTCACTCCACAAATGGCTGCCTTGCATGATCCCTTTGTTCTTGGCTGTGAAAGAGCACCCTCACCTTCATGATATGCCGTGATATCAGCATCTCAACATAGCAACAGTGCTATGTTACTGCTGTGCATGCCACAATGCAGCAATCTCAATGCTGCACCAGCACATCTAAGTGCTGGGGTCCCAAATCCATACACATACCCCACTTGGTAGTTGCATTAGGTCCATGTGGGTCAGTCACCAACACACCCAGTTGTATAACACGTCCCAATATACATGGTGAAGGTGTGCTTTCACTATCTGCAGCAGTTGGAACTGCATCAGGGGCAATGTGGAGGCACACACCGTACTGCACAAGACCATTGCCAACATGTTCTGTCAGCCACCAAACAAATGTGTGCCACAGATGCCTGGAATTGAAGATGAAAGAGCACACAGACAGCATATCCTCCCCCACACAGACAGCATATCCTCCCCAAAGGTCCATCCATTACAAAGGTGTCCAGTGAACACTAGTCCAGACCAACACCATAGTTCCATTGTTGCCATTTAAACCAAGCTCTCAATGTAGTCGATTCCTAAAGTGGTTATCAGGATGTCCATATCCTCAGGGTGCCAACATAAATGGTCAGTTTTGGACATGGGGATGTGTATCTCCAATACATGCAGACTCAAGCCTCCAGGATGTATATAACAGAGCCACCATGTGTGCATATGTGGGATTTTGCAATGTGTGAATGAGACTGACATCATTGGTTGTTCAGCATGGCTCCAAAGGGAGAGCTATCAAGTAGGAAGGAAGACCTCTGTCTCAGTGAAGTGGAGCTGCTGCTGAGGTCCTTGACAAGTACCATATCATTTTTTGGAACATAGGTACAAACTATAGTGTGACCAGAAGGAGTGGTTCTGGTGTGCCATCAGCACCAAGTTGAATGCTATATACAACTGCAACTGCAGGTGCAAATGGAGGGCAATGAAGGGCAGGGCAAAGGCTAAAGCAGCTGTACATGGTCCTGATGGGAGGCCACCATGCTTATCGAGCTGGAGGAAAGAGTTCTGGGCACGATGGATGAGGAGGCATTGACAGGTGTTGGAGATCTGGATACATCAGGATCCTCACAACAAACAAGTGGGTAGTGCTTTCCTACAATGTAAAATGCGTGGTGAAACACCCTGAGACCTGTGGCGCATATGGGTGACATATGGAGGTCACAGACATCCACTTCCCAGCTCTGTTGAATAACCTGTAAGGCTCAGGATCACTGTATCTAAATGTGTGTGGACAGCCACGAAGGCTGCATGTACCGCTCCACAGGTATAGCCAACAACAGAAGTGAGGCGTCGAAAAAAGTATCCAAGACTTTATTCAGGGGTACAGTACAGCCACAGCCGACATGGCCGTATTTCAGCACCAGCCTTCCTCAGGGGTGTATTGGCACTACAAATAAATGATAACGTACAATAAACTATACATTTCAAACAATGCAATGTAGTAAAATAAATAAATGACATCTAAATATCAATCATAAAAAAACTTAAAAACAACAGAGACATTAAGAACAATAGAACCATTACAAAGAGCATTAAAATACAAAGTATTGGAAGCCAAATATAATCTTTTAAAACATGCAAATATTTTAAAGCAACAGAGAACTCTCATGCTCAAAACATGTGTGAAAGTGAATGTAATCCAAAATGGACTCAAAAAGTGCATAAAAAACTTAAAATTACACAATGCCAAAGAGAAAGCAGAGTCTTTTGAGAGATATAGGGGCATGTTTACTAAACTGCGTTAGTGTCTACTGAGGTAGGTTCCGCGGTACTGTCACAGATGCCCATATAAAGGAGTGGGCGGTGCATCGTATGACAAGGAGTGCCAGGTAACACGCGTAACAAGGCGCAGCCAGATAACGCACATCACAAGGCGCCTTATAGAGCACAGCACCAGGCATCTTAACTGGAGGCACCTCACAAGGCACGTTGGCATGCGCCCTACAAGGTGCCCAACCGAAGGCGCTATGCAGCCACCCCTGAAGGCCCCACATAAAGCACGGTAGGGTAAGGCACCTGAAAATCAGGACATGGGGTAGCAGCCTGCACATGAACGCCAGGTGACACACAGCTGACAGATGCAGATAGACGGACTGAAGGATGGTTGGCAACTGTGATGAGGGCAATATGTGCAGGCAGCACATATCAGCCGAGATATGTCTGTTACAGGGATTACAGGTACCAGCGTAGGAAAGGCATAAAAAAAGGAGAACAAAGAGGGAGTGAACCCATGACCACTAGGATGAAAAGCACTGCACAAACCAATAGGCTACACCACCACTCTGAGGTTCACAGCAATGGCTTCATACAAGAACACTGCAGGGCACCACATAAAACGCCAGCTGTGTGTCATGAGAGGGCAACCCAAATAGCCACCATGATGCAACGCACATGTACAGCAGGCGTCCACAGCTCATATCACAGTCCGTAAATGGGACGGGAGCCACATAGAAACACATGCACACACACCATGAGATGTAATGCAGTGTAAACAGCATGCAAAAGAGCATGGGAGTGCCTTGGATAAACTCACAGGGTCTGTGTGGCAGGCACCTTCACCAACACACATCCAATCCATGTTGAGAGCCCACCTACCTGCTGCTGCCCATGGACCCTAACTACCTTGACCCCACACCACCGTTGCCTCCCCAACCCCTGCCCCCTCATCCCGTCACCCATCCTAACTAGATTGTAAGATGTGATGAGTAGGGTGTCTGCACAAGATGTCGCTACAGCGCTGTGTACAGGGGGGTTTGGAGTTATCTATGTAAGTAAACAGTTGTCCATCCCGCCTTACCCATCATATGAAACAGTGGCCAATGCAGGGCCATGGGGCGTGGCCAAGGCAATAAGGAGTGGCAATAAGACTGGAAATCCCAGTCCCAACATTGCTGTCCCCAGGTGGGATGTGAACCCACGGACCCCTGGTCTGAGGTACTGTGTCCTAACCAATAGGCCACCTCTCCTATTGTGCAGGTGCAGTAGGTGTGTCAGTAATGAATGTAGTGGGACTAAAACTTGTTATGTAACTATACCCAGACATGGTACACAGCAGCAATACCTGTACACCTATGCCATCCCCCACAACCCCGCACCCGGATGTTGTACCCCAATGGCTTTGCATGGATACCCCCGCTCCCCACCATACACAGTCGCCCAGTGTGGCCATCAGCACCGCACCCATGGCTGGCTGTACCAGCTAGATACTGATGGCCCACAGAGCCATCTACGCACACTTGAACCCTCCCCTGCTAACCAAACCCGGATTGACGCCTGTTGTGATGACATCACCACCTGGATGTCTCATCATGGCCTGAAAGCGAACATGGCCATGACCTTACCTCCCATCTATTATCGTAACACATCCCTGCCCCACCCCCTGTTGTCGGTGTCCGTGGATAACTCTGTAACTCCCCCAGTGTCCCCAGGCTGCAATCTGGGCCCATCCCTGACCCCTCACCCCCATCCACGACACACAGCCATGTGATAGCTAGCACCTGCCCCCTCCCCCACAACACCAGTGATACGCACCCCATCCACCCTGAACACACCACCAATACGGCCATGCACTGCCCAATTGCATCCCATCGGTACCTCAGTAGTCTGCCCCCTGCATCCAACCATGCGCCATGCCAGTCATGGGTGCACCACCCCCTTGTCCAGTCACGTCAAAGCCCCCAACCTTTACCATACCCATGTCAGACCTCCCCTGCTGAGATCAAGATGCAGAGTCTCCGTGGCGACCCACCACCCCTCATCTCCCATCTCCCCGCACAAACAACCCTGAAAACATTGAGCCCAAGCAGGCACCCACCACCTGTGCAGCACACCCCTATTGGCAGCCCCACACTCTACCCCTTTCTCCCTTTCTCTTCTTCACCGGACACCATCGATCCTGCAGCACCGAGTTCAGAGCACGCTTGCTCTTCCCGCACCTCCCCCAGCCCAATCGGGGACCAGAACACAGCAATAAAAGCAGCAGCAGGCTGCCGGGAGTCCCTCTTCTTCACCGGACACCATCGATCCTGCAGCACCGAGGGCAGAGCACGCTTGCTCCTCCCTCACCTCCCCCAGCCCAATCGGGGACCAGACCACAGCAATTAAAGCAGCAGCATGCTGCCGGGATTCCCTCTTCTTCACCGGACACCATCGATCCTGCAGCACCGAGGGCAGAGCACGCTTGCTCCTCCCGCACCTCCCCCAGCCCAATCGGGGACCAGAACACAGCAATAAAAGCAACAGCACTCTGAAGGCGTGCCTGCGCCTGAGGGCCTCGCCAGAGGGCCCTTTGGCGTGGAGCTCTTCACAACAAGATTGTATGCCTCTGCCTCTTCTAACCACAGCAACTCCATGGTCTAACTCCAACATCAATTGTAAGCGACACCGTTTTCTCTTTTCCATCCTAAATATATTCTGTATTCCACAGCTATTTGGTTGCCCCCTCTTGCTCCTGATGCATAACTACCTAACTCTCACTGCGCTAACTTGTGCCTCATTATATCCAACCATTGTCTCATCCACTGCTCTTTGAGTCAATAGCTACTTCACTGTTACATCTATTAATGCTACATTTGTTTCAACTGTACTCAACTACAACGTAATGTAACATTTGCCTCTGTACGCATTGTCAATTTAAGTAACATTTATTTTATCTCTATTACCTCAATACAATGTTAACTCAATTCTGATAATTTAAAAGTATCCAACTAGCTGTACATTTACTGTTTCATTCTCACTCTTCAGAACTGTTAAATTTCCAACCAGACCTCTTCCCTTCCTCCCTCCCTCCAACCAGACCCTATCCTTTATTTATTTTTTATTTTATTTAGCGTACATTTGTAACCCGCTGCTTCCAGTGATCAGTAGCGGCCTCTATACATGGGAGATTTGGCTGTACCGGCCAGAATTAAGGTATATACAATGCGATTAGGGGGGGCGATAGTGCACAAAAATCAAGGGGTTAAAGGATTTACAGTTAATTGATTATTGCAGGTATAGGACTTAGGAGGGGCCTTCTTTCCAGAATGGCCCCTCCTAAGTCCTGCTCATCGGCACTCAGGCTTGCCCTTGTCATCCTATACCTCACTTTGTTCACCCTCCCCTATGCATTTTCTCTGACACATAATATCCCTATTCCTATAATTCACTCTCCCAGACACTTATCCATCCCACCACCTCTATCTCACTCTTCTCATAACCCCCATTACCGTACTTGCAAGCTCATACCCATTAACATATTTCCCAACCTTAAGCCCAACTCTCCCTCTAACATCCCCTATCCCCCCCTTAAATGTGCCCTACTCAATGTCCGCTCTGCCAGAAATAAAATCCCCTTACTCACTGACCTCATAACTGACTATGACCTTGATTTACTTTGCCTCACCGAAACCTGGTTTCAAGACACTGACATGGTGCTAATAAACCAACTATGTCCTATTACATACTCAATATATACATGTAACAGAACACAAGGCAGAGGTGGAGGTGTAGCAATTATTTCCAGATCTAACCTGCAACTTTCTATAGTTGAATCTACCTCAACATCAGGCATGGATACCATAACAGTATCTAACTCCACCCTATCTTTACACCTCTTATACCGTGCACCCCAGACAGCCTCCTCCGACCTCTCCACGATTCTAGACACAGCCTGCTCTCCCCAACCTACCTTATGCCCCCTCATAATCCTAGGTGATTTAAATTTACAATTCATAACCCCTAATCAATCATCTACCTTCCTCCAAGCTATGAATGCCCTCCACTTCACTCAAATCCTAAATCATCCCACCCATTCCAAAGGAAACATCCTTGATTTAATATTTATTCCACAACAAGCTCCATTCGCTGAACAAATCCTTCACACTATTCAATCTGTTCCTTGGTCTGATCATGCTCTTATCCTATTTTCCTTCCCCTACTCTACTCACAAAGATCAACCACCTACCCACCCTCAACATACTCGTAAATTTAGACAATTCAATGCACCCACCTTCCTAGAGCAAACGATCCCATCCCTCGACCTACTAAAAGATATGGGACTTAATCAAGAGTCTCACATCTCCAAATGGAATGAAATCCTATCTGCAGCCTCCCTCCTCCCACCTAAAGAATTCCCTCAAAAGCACCGCAATAGAGCACCCTGGTTCTCTACAAAGCTAAGAAATCTCAAAAGAGAACTTAGGCGTTTGGAACGTATCTGGAGACACTCTCATAATCCCGATGCACACTCTGCATATATAAATAAACTCCAGACCTACTGTTCTGAAACCCTCAACCATAAAAGGGAATATAACGAAAACATAATCCAACGGTCTCTCAATAAACCTAGAGAACTTTTCTCCATAGCAAAATCCTTAATAAATGAACCTTCACCCCAGGACCAGCCCCCGAAAATATCTGCACAAAATATCGCCAATCACCTTACCTCTAAATTCCTCCCTCCCTCCTCAATTAATAACTCCTACTTTATTCCTGACCACAGCACCCAACCTCCAGAACCTACCTTCTTAACCTCTTGGAACGAATTCGATCCCATCACACAAGAAAATGTCTCCAATGTTATAAAAGACCTGAACGCTTCCACTTCTGCCCTTGACCCCTGTCCTGTTCCTTGGATCAAGGCGACTAGAGGTTCCCTCAGCCCCTACATCCTATCTATTATACAAACCTCCCTCCAGACTGGTTTTGTTCCTCCTTCTCTTAAGCGCGCCACTATTCGGCCAATACTAAAAGGAACAAAGCTTGACCCCACCTACCTCCTACAGACCTATTTCTAGCATCCCTTTTATTGCCAAAATAGCTGAGAAACTAGTTCAAACCCAACTCCAAGACTATATTGATGAGCACTCTCCCCTTGACCCTTTCCAACATGGTTTTAAAAAGAACCATGGTGTCAAAACCCTCCTTACCTCCCTACTAGATTCCCTGTACTTGCACACCCAGAATCCTACCCAAGGATGCCTACTCATATTCCTTGACCTATCGGCCGCCTTTGACTCCCTTCCTCACCATCAACTCTTATGCAGACTCCATGAAATAGGCCTCAGAGGCACAACCCTAAACTGGTTCCGATCCTACTTAGACGACAGAACCCAACAGGTCCGTATTGGCAATGATACTTCTCTCCCATTTACACTAAAACAAGGTGTCCCCCAAGGATCGAGCTTCTCCGCTCTCCTTTTCAATATCTTCCTTCAACCCGTTTGTAACATATTCCAGAGCTTTGGCATTCAGTACCAATTGTATGCGGATGACATGATGTGCTTCACCCCATTTAATCTCTCCAACCCCGACTTCTTTAAACTAAGCGATTGCTTAATTACACTGAAATCATGGCTATTTCAACATAACCTTCTAATTAATCAAACTAAGACTGAAGTGTTACAGGTGTTCTCTGCTACCTCATACACCCCCCCTCCAACCATTACTATTGGAGATTTCACCCTTACTATAAAAAACCAGGTGAAGTATCTTGGCATTATCCTCGATCAGAACCTCTCCTTCACTAATCAAATAAAGAGAACTACTAATACAATATATTCTAAGCTACGTACCCTCCAGAACCTCAAACCCCTCTTAAGTCCTACTTCTTTTCGATCTGTCTGTCAAGCCCTCTCTCGATTACTGCAACTTAATCTATCATGGCCTTCCCAAGAATGTTATACAACTGCTCCAACTTGCCCAGAACACGATTGCAAGACTCATAACCAGCACTCCCAGGCGATCGCACATCACACCAGTCCTACATGACCTTCACTGGCTTCCCATCTACTGCAGGATTAAGTTCAAAGTGCTTACCCTTATACATAAAATCATCTCCAATGAATTGGCTCCATGCCTGTCCCCTCTCATTCCCCTCTCTACTAGCTCTTGAACCCGCCATACTATTACCAAAAACCTCATCTCTATCCCGACAACCATAAGACATAGTAAACAATTCACTTGTAACAGGGCCTTTTCCCTTTATGCTCCTACACTATGGAACTCTCTTCCTCATGAGCTGCGGAACTCTAGAACTCACCTTGACTTCCGAAAAAACTTAAAAACCCTCCTTTTTCAGGAACATTTTCCCCTTCCACCTTAGCTCTAACCTCATCTACTTCCCTCTAGCTCCTACCCCTTCTAAACCTACATACTGACAACTGATATTTCGGTAAATTCCTTTGTAAATAGTTGGTTTCATTGTTACTTTATATATATTGTTCTATGTAAACAGTGGAAACACTCTATTTTAATGTTTTCTGTAAACCGTCTTGAATTGTAGAAGGACGGTATATAAAATCGGTTAAATAAATAAATAAATAAATAAATGATGCAACGTATGCTGTGAGCAAGCAAACCTCCGCTGTACATACAGCAGTGACCGTCTCCAACCCCCCCACAGATCCAGGTTGAAGCACACGTCCTCACCGCAGCTATAGAAGCAGGATCCCCATGACACACCCACACTGTCCCTAGCGGCATCCCTCCCACCCCATCTCTGTGCGTGCTGACTAGATAGTAATCACAGATGCGCAGAACATGTCACCCACTTGTCTGCCCTGCGCCGCATTTGCCATTATAGCAATATACAAATGCTCAGAGATGTAATGTGATGTAGCCGCACAGTGAGGTGCAGACGCAGTGCACAGACAAATGCACAAACATGCCAATGATGCCATGCCCCAATGCCCCAGCACCACCCATCACATGTGTAGACATGATGTGTGGGTGTCTGTGGGTCATATAGCAGTGTAGATGTCCCTAGAATAGCATGTGATGAGCTGAGAAAGGCCAGACATCAGACAGTTGTGTACATAAACACCTTTAATCAACAACAGAGACACAATGCAACATGAGAACATGGTATCAGGACGAGAGTCACAAGTGATCAAACAGCAAAGAAGATGGGATCACACTAGCATACAGAGGTAGCACCATGTTGACATCACACCGCAATGGGTGCCATGGAAACAGGGGCAGTCAGATATGGCAATGTACAGGGACCACACAAATGAAGCCTGTAAAAGGACCTGCCCGCCGCTACTCTGCAAAGGTACTGGCGCAATGTGAGTGGAGCAATGTCATGTCAGAAAGAGGACTGCACAAACATGCAAATATAAGGCAGCAAATCAATTTACATAGCCACATCTGTCCAGGGAACACACACAAAAAAATGTACATAGAGCCACAAAGAGACACCCACAATGGCGCACGTACCTACACAAATCACACCCCGGTACATGCACCAGTGTAGGAGATGAGCCGAGCATATGTGCATGCACCATGTACGTCAAAACACTGCAGAGTGCTGCCCCATATCCACTGTAACACACCCTGCAATGGTCAAACAGCAACCTGAGATGGTGGCATGCATCACAGTTGTCTGCAGGGAAATAGTGTGTCATGTACAAGTGGAAGTCAGCCACACAAATAAGCAGGATGCACAGAATGTATCTTCTGTGCCTCATATTTGGCTGCATGTACCTGTTTAGCCAAATATTGGTGCAATGCCTGCGATGCGAGCCCCACACATTGACCACACACTGCTACACAATGTCAGATGGATGTACAACATAGAGCACACATGTGAGTTTCCTCTGTATCAGTGTCCACAGTGCAAATGCCACCTGTGACCCCACAAGTCCGTCTATGACCATGCCAGAGTACATGGCCATACAAAGTCACAAGTGACGTCTCAATGTTCCACAACAATGCAAAGGTGATCCTCCCAGCTGCGATCAATGAAACACCCAGACAGTTCATGGCAGTGATGGTGTGTCATTCCCCCCAGTGAAGGCCAAAATAGCAGGCCAACAATGAGGTCCAAAAAAGGCATGTGTCCAACTCGCAGAGGTCAATCTCCCACTGGCACCAACACCCAGGGACCGTTGCATGGAGGTGCCTTGTCCAACCACATTTGGGTGATGGGGTCTCCAGTTGCAGTGTAGTAGATGTGCCGTGTGTGTTGGCTGCGCCCTGTGTGAAAAGGGGTAGAGAAAAGGTAAAGGAATGGCACACCCACCATCAGGTCTCAATGCAGACATTGACATCACAATATGTGCATTATGAATGCCCAGATATTAAAACATGACACAGCCACAACACACAGCACAGTGCATGTGGACCACAGCAGGAGATAGCCCTGCAGACCAGGTTACCATCTCGACATGGTCATGTAAATGCCCATGTCACACAGGCATCCCAGAGGTCCACAGCATGTCCAGCAGTGGTGGTGCACAGAGATTCCACAGAAAGGCACAGTGATACAAACAGGCCAAATGCAGCATCTGCACGTGGTATACGTCACAGAAGAACTAAGGTGAAACCTACCTTAAATGTACAGCATGTGTCTGATGGGGACTGTCAGAGTCAGGCAAAGGGCACAAGGGGCTACAGTAGAGGCTGCAGATGTCAATGAACTGCGTCCATCACCACATCGTCATGGTCAGCCATCAGTGGCGCATGTCCAAGGAATGGTGCGTTGTGTGTAACCCAAACGTTGACATGCAGTGTCCTGCCAGCAAACATGAGACACATCAGGTAACAATATATGACACATGCACGCAATGTACAGAAGGGCCAAAGCAGAAGGTCATAGAGAGACGGGTGAACATCACTGCACAGGTGGCCAGACACATCCCTGCAACAGACAATGGCAGAGGGAAGCAGAAGGTTCCGTCAATTAGACACGTCCCAAAGACACAGAGACATACACTGTGAGGCAAGGTAAGCATGCTGAAAGTTGCATATGGCAGGACTGTGGACAATCAGTGACCAGTGGAGACAACCATCCCAGTCCATGCATGGATGCACCGATGTTGTGTAATACCACAATGGCAGGGAAGGCTGTATGTGCCATCCACCAATCCAAGTCCCTGTGTCTGGAGACACACACAGCCCGGTAACATGTGCAGTAGTTACAGTGTGTAGACTCCCAAGATGTGCACAGGCTAATGGTCACATGCATGTCAAATGGAATATATGGCGGATGGAGTCGCAGGCCAAACACGTGTACAACAACAGAGGTGCAGTGGAGAGGGAAACACATATATGTGTAATGCTGTGCTGCCACCACAGTACACCTACCTGTATGTCCACCCACCCCAGTTACCTGCAGGTCACAATGACGTACACACAGTTCCTACATGCATCACAGCACGGGGCCATATCGGCAGCCTATCCTGGGGAGCCAAAAACACAAGTGACATATATATATATATATGTCATGACAGTGCCGTGAAACACACAGGTCAGCACAAACATGGTGACCCATATGCACATCCCCACACATGCAGAACTTACAGGAGAACAGCTCCTCGATCAGATGTTGCCTGGCTGCCATCCCCTCATGTGTGTCACCATGGCCATGTGCAGGAGGGCACACAGGATCCTCCTCCAGATCCTCATTAATATCGACTGGGACATTGTGCCTGAGAGCAATGTTGTGCAGGATGCAACAGGCCAGAATGATCTGTGCCACAGTCATGGGTCCTTACTGTAAGGCACCACCGGTCCTATCCAGACATCTGAAGCGACTCTTTAGAACGCCAAAGATGCACTCAATGACTGAGCGGCTGGAGGCATCAGCCTCATTGTACCGCATCTCCGCACCTGGCCGAGGGAGATGCACAGGGGTCAGCAACCAGGCACGACACCCATATCCTGCATCACCTGCAGAAAGAAATGTCGTAAAGTCAATCGGGAGATGATGGACACACAGAATCACTGACGTAGCAATGTTCAACTGGACAGCAGATAAGCAGAGACACAAACATACGACGTCACATTATTGCACACGATGGCAGTGCACCAGAGTCTGAAGCTGGGCGACCCAGAGCCCCAGGGAAGGCTAATGAGGGCAATGCACATCAACTGTACCATGTCAAAAGACACATCCCAAACCTGTGCCTAGACAGCAGCAGTGGCTGGTGTGAGGGCATCTGGCCACCAGTGGCAAAGCATACTGGGAGGGGCAGAGATGCACATGTGTGCAAGTATGTGACAGCCATGATACAGTGCACACACAGCAGAGGTCAACGGAACACATCCCCGAGGGTACAGGTGGGAGTGGCAGTGGAGACAAGATAAAGTGGGCAGACATGCAGCATACATGTGTGATAGCAGGTGCGACCACAGCTCCAACCATGTGTCGTCTCCTACATGGCCAACAGAGAATAGGCCCCATACACACTGTACATAATGAGAACAGTTCTGTGCCCATAACTACCCCCCCCCTGGACGGCACACACACAAACACATTGCATATGGGGTATGCGAGGGACATACCACAAAGGCATACATATGTACAACTGCCTGCACAGTATGTCTGAGGCCAGGTGCGGGAGCCAGGGTCAAGCCAGAGGTGTCGCACCCAGCCATGGAAGGGACACAACATATGTGTCCAGAGTGTCCCTGTACATAGGAGCTGGGTAACCGAACAGCAGAGGCAGATACCAGTCCCCACCACATGTGTGCTGAGATACCCAGATGAGCACTGACACACACATGGTATACATAAAGACGTTTAGCAGCACACAGAGGTATGTGACCCTGTCCCTGGTGACAGGGTGTGATGTTGTACAAAGGCCCATAACTAGGCAGTGCCCCAAAACCACACCGCAACATAAGGCATGCAGAGGACACAGGTGACAATGAGGCCCCGGAAACCATGTACTGTATGCTTATGTTAGATATGGTGAATACCCACCCAGCAGGACATAGTCCTCATATTGTCCAGACTCAAATTGGCCAAACAGTGCTGAGTGCTGCAGGATATAGGAGTCATGGGCTGACCCTGGGAACTGTGGAACCCCATTCAGAATACGCATATTTGCATCACAAACAACCTAAACATTCAGGGAATGGAAGTGTTTGAGGTTGTGGTACACAACCTCCCTGTCGCATGGCGGGACCAGGGCAACATGTGTGCAATCAATAGCTCCCATCACATGTGGTATCCCTGCAATCCACTGGAATGCCTGTCCCAGGGCCCCCAATGTTGCCTACTGTTAGGAATTGTAATGTAATTCCCAAACCGGCTGACCATGGCCCGCAGTACCTGGTGGAGACAGCGTGAGAATGCTGGCCTGCTCATCCTGCCCACTGCGGCCACTGAGGATTGGAAACAGCCAGAGGCAAAGAAATGTAGGGCAGCCAGGAGCTTGGCCAATCCCGGTATGGCATGTGATCGGGTAGTCCGGGGCTCGAGGTCAGGTCATAGATCCTCATAGAGCTCCCTAATAGCCCCTATGTCCAGACGGTAGAGGGAGATGACCTGGTCCTCTCTCATGTCCTGGAGCATGGGCCTGGGCCTGGGCCTGTAGAGGCATGGCAGGCGGGGCCGTGCCTCAGCACGCCTATGGCGCCGTTCTAGTCCCACACCCGCCTGTGGACCCCCCACAGCTGCAGGCCAGAGTTGCAGCAGGACAGCACCCATGCCCAGTGCCACAGTCCCAGGGACACCTTCTCCCTCTTCAGGCAACCGCAGCCCTGCCAGCTCCAACAATGCGACCACCGCACAACCCGCATGCACTGTCTGAACCATGATAGACATGGGATGGAGCACAGGTGGCTCGGAAAGAGGGTGTGGGGTGCGACAGAAAATCACATAAAACCATACACACCTGGTGATCCTGGGACATACACCATCAACAGCATAAGTCAACACCCTGCACGTACGGAAGTGTAACGCCGTAGCGCACGCAGGAGTGTGCATTCCCATAATGCATATACCTGATTGGACACGTTGAATGAGAGTAGGAGGAGCAGGTGGCATGTCCCTGTGCCGCAGCAGGGTGCAAACGTATGGCGTTCTGCATTTCGTGCCACACCCAGACACGTAGGTGAGAGCAGAACGCAAGGCGTGTTTCCACAAGCGTACACCTCATGGACAAGTGTACGTCCGACGCAGAGTTGTGTGTGAGGATACACATTGCATGAGCCACATACGCGCGTCGGAACGCACCGTAACACCCAAAGCAATGATGTCCATCAGAGTGTGCGTGCATGCAGCATGAATCACGCCAGAGGATAAACGGCGCATGTTTGGTGCAGTGCACACCAATAGCAGTGACAATGACAGATCTCAGGACACAGAGCATAGGGACGCTGCATTGCGTGCATAGTAATGCAGGCAGGAGGATACGTCATACGTAAGGCGCGTATATCGGCGGTGATCGCAAAGGTAACACGCGCTACTGTGCATGTTCTTAATGCCCATGCGGAATGCGTGTAGAACTACACCCAAGGTACATATATGAGCACAGCATGCCCAGAACGGCAAAGGCTTTGGTACACGTAACCTACCATAGCATGGAGGACATTGCAGGAAGAAGCCAGGAGGCTGGAGGGGAGCGCAGGCAACAGCCACCAGTGGCAGACCCAGCCGCAGACGCGGAGAGTGAGAGGGCAGGCCCATCCAGGGCCTCACACCTCCCCACAGAACAGCCCGGAGGTGTGCCAGGGCAGAAGTGCTGCAGGACGCCGGTGGCAGAGGAAGTCAGGAGGAGGGCGATCCGCTTCACCCAGGAGGAGAATGACCTCCTCCTGGCCAGCATTCTTGAGAGGTTTGAGGTGCTGTTCGGCCACATGAGTGCTACAACGACCATTGCCACGCGCACCAGGGCATGGGCTGAAGTGTAGGCAGAGGTGGCAGCAGCACCGGGACCCCATTGCGATATTGAGAGCCTACGCAAAAGATATTGTGACATAAAAAGGAATATACATGGACAACTCTCTCGGGAGAGACGCAATGCACAGGGCACTGGAGGGGACCCTGCACAGGGGGCCACCCTGACTGACCTGGAGCGGCACCTAGTGGACCGACTCGGGCCCATGTATATACATGGCCTGCCCCCTGCGTTGGACACAGCGCATCCAAGTGCAGGTAAGTTGGACAGAGGTGTACCGGTGAGATACCATAAACAAGCGAGTGCAGGGACAGATGGAGGGGTGGGGGGCATGCCAGGTGTCACACAAGGATGCATGACACCAGCCAGCCACATGCAACATTTGGGGTATCCCACACCAAGTGTACCATCACAACAATGCCCCTGGACCACAGCCCCCTGTCAGCCATGCATTGCATAGGCCGCCACACGCAGACCCCCACACATGCAGGGGGCCGCTACCTGGCACAATGGCAGTCAACACACAACATCCCCACCCCCACCCACATCCCTAGCACCACACCATATGGCCCAGACACATCACTGGCCAACATGCTCCAGCACCCATGGGCACCTGTCAATCCCAGAAGGGTCCTGCAATGGCACACACTCCGGTCCAGGGACCCCACCCACCCACCCACAGGCTGGCAGCTCTTGGAACTGCTCAAAAGGGTGTGCACAGCGCAACGCCACCTGCCATGTGTTGCCCTGTGTCAGCAATAGCCCTACGAAGTGCACGGACCGCCACTGCACACATGGGCATACGTAATGCACCAAGGGACCGTAGGAACTGGGTGGGACAAACAGGCCACGAACAGAGCCATGGGGCACAACCCTCCAGGGATGGCAAAGCAGTGGGGGTGCAGCTACAGGTACACACACAGAGAAAGCGTGGTGTAGGGTGTGGTGCCACTGAGGACAGTACAGAGCCATACACCCAACCGAGAACACGTACACAAGGATGTACCCGGCAGTTGCCACCCTGTGGGGGGTGGGCGGACGGGGTCCAATGTTGGACGGAACAGCAAATGTTGGAGGTGCCAGTACAGGGGCAGATAGGGCATCTGGTCTGGCATGCAGGGGGTGCCGTGCCTGATGCCATCACCCCAGCCAGGGGAACAGGGGTGGGAGTGAACGCAGGGACCCGAGGATATAGCATGGAACTGATGCAGCATAGCTGCTGAAAAACCTCTAATTCTCTCACTCACCCACAGAAGGAAAACACACAGACAGGCCCAGACAGAGAAACCAGCAATCTCCACAAAAAAATCTGAGCCTCGAGGGACGTCCTACAATACCTTATATACTGTACATTTTCAAACTCATTCTACAATTCCATTTGTCTCAGGTATTTCCTGTCCACCAATCAGCAGCCCCTGGGGAAGGTACCTGGGTGACCTGTCCAAACCGGTGTGCTCTGGTCTGCTGATTTCTGGGGAAGGGGATATTGTGCTCAGACCTTGAGTGGGGGGGAAGGGTGCCTGCTGAAATCTTTATGTCTCCTCTTAGCAAGCTGATTACTTATGTAAGAACCTCATGACTGGGGGGCGGAGGGGTTACCCACAGCTAAACCTTATGGCTGCCTCAGAACCATGTGTGGACCCATCAGGGGGCTGACAGGTGTCTGGTAGTGCATGATGAGCCTGGCCAGCGGAGATGGGGGGATCATGCCATGGAGCTGGGCCAGGAGGAGCAGGGCATGCACAACAGTTGGTCCCAGAAAGCGGGTGTGTTGTGGTGCGGCCAGGGGCCATGAAAGCGCAACAGGTGCGTAGTGTGCTGCACCCCTCCCGAGAGCGACAAGGATCCATGGGGGGCGGGTGCCGGGGGTGACACCCCCCGCTGGGAGAGGGTTCAGTGGGGGCAGTGCGATGGCCAGAGAGGCTTTGGTGTTGCGGAAGCAGGGCATGGCTGCCATAGATCCAGGGGAGGGCACCGACATAGGGGCTGTGAGTGGGCCGACACAGGGGCAGCTGTCGGTGCAAGGGCCAGTTGGGGGGTGGACATGGTGACGTTGAGCAGGGGCAGCACAGCGCAGTGGATGGGTGTGGGGGTGGGGGGGGGACAGGCCCGTGGTAGCAGCATTGGTTGACAATGTGTTGTGGGGACACACTGCAAGGATGGTGAGGACAGCAGGGCCACACGGGTAACTGCGTGGGTGACAGGGATGTGCACTGCACCTGTGCTCGCCATGGGTGCTGGGTGCATGGATGCAGGTGGCGATGGGGTGGCACAGGGTGTGTGGCAGCATGCGTGGGGGGGAAAAGGCCCTGGTAGTGTTGGATGCAAGACACAGGAGGCACCACTATACAAGGGACGCTGCTGGTGGGGGCACAGGGGCCCCAACACAGACCCGTGCGGCTCACACCCATGCATGCAC
The DNA here is from genome assembly GCA_033557465.1 of Ichthyophis bannanicus. Taxonomy (NCBI): domain Eukaryota; kingdom Metazoa; phylum Chordata; class Amphibia; order Gymnophiona; family Ichthyophiidae; genus Ichthyophis; species Ichthyophis bannanicus. Next base: position 161,961,227 of record CM066039.1, on the reverse strand, counting down.
CTGCTATGCACTGCCACCCACTGGCCACCGCCAGTCGCACCGCCCATGCAACCATGTCCACATATCCCCGCCCCCACAGGGCACACCTGTCCCTGGCTGCACCGGCACAGCACCCCAGCACTACCTCAGCAGCCATGCTAGACCATGTGGGGTGCCTCCAGTCATGCGCACAAGCAGTCACTGGTGGCCTGCCATAGGCACCAGGGACGTGGATATGGGATGGTACAACTCACACCCACGCACAGGTGACGTCTATGGCCGCACGTATGCAGCCTGGGTAGCTGCACACTGACCAGGGTGCCCTGTGCCCCACACAGCACGTATGTACAGGGTGTGACAGGGGCAGGCAGGCAGCCATGCCCCACCTGAGCTGCATAACATGTTTCCCTACAGGTGACATACGTACCATTGCGGAGTTGGAGGTGGAGGAGGCGGTGCAGCACACAGATCCCGGGCCATGGCCCCATGAGGATGCTGTGCCGGGGGTGTTGCTGCCAGGGGAGACAGCAGTGAGACACGTGGGAGTGGGGGGTCCAGCCCCACCCCTGGAGGATGATGTCAGACTAAGCCTAAGGCCAGCCAAGGACAGCATGCCATCTGCCACCACAGCCACAGGGGAGGTGGTGTCTGCTGCCCCACAGCAGTCCATGTGGGACACAAGGCCCTCTCTGACAGAGGTTATTGGGGAGATGCGGGCACACTCCGAGGCAGCCCATTGGGATGCAGAGGGTGAGTGCCCAACCATGTTCATATGATGTTGCCTATGTACAGGTGGCAGGAGGAGCCCTGTCTCACGCCACACAACTTGTCTCCCCCACAGGTTTACGGCATGTACTGTGGGGGGTAGTACGCGAACAATGAAGGCAACGGCATGAGGTGCACCGCATGAGGCACACATTGGACGGATTCCTGGGCAAGATGCAGGACCTGGCCGTATCAGCGCGGGCCATAGCTGCCAGCGCTGAGCTCTTGGTGGCAGTCAGGGGGACCCCCTCAGGACAGCAATGGCCACCACCATCACCACCACCACCATGATCAGCATCAGCATCAGCAGCAGCGCCAAGCGTGACACCTGCACCACGGGGTGGGAGGGGATGCTCAAGGCGTGGCCGAGGGCGTGGCAAATAAATGGCTGTACAGGCGGCCTTGCCTGAAGTCATGTATCATGTGTGTTTTGTGGGAGGCCAATGTATGCCCTGCTCTACCCGTGCCTGCCCCAGGGACTAACCCCATACCACAAACGTGGCCAGCCTGTGTCCCCCCCATCTCCAGCTGTGGTTACCATGGGTTGCTCCATCAGCCATGCCACACCCACCCACCCACCAGCACACAGCAGCCCTGCTGCCCCCGGCCCTGCCAATGTTCATAGCACCCCGTCCCTCTGCCCCCTCCCCGCCACCTGTCCCCACTGGTACCCGCTGAGGGCACGTTGGGGTGGCCCCTGGATACGTCTCCATACAGTGCTCTCTGCATCACATTGGATGGACATCATACCCTTTACATCTGTTGACATGTGCACGCTGTCTGACCCATCCACACGTCCACCTCTGTTAGCACACTGGTAGTACACTGCTGGTATCACATATACTGCCGTGCCCTGTTCAGTGTGCTGTGTGCCATGGAGGTGCCCCCACCCTCGCGGGTCCATCCCCTGGGACACGTGGACACTACTGCTGAACATAGGCAGACGCATGCTGTGCTGCCTGGCCACATCACCCCCGTCACATAGGGCCTTCAACGGTCCATGGGCATTTGATAGGTGCACTGTGTATCCCGCATAGGTATCCACAGGGGACGCCACCACTGCAGCACGGCCCACCCCAGGCCCCAGGTACATCCTCACACCCTCCCCATATGCGCTTGTCCAACCACACTTGTTCATATTTGGTCCCGGCCCCCAGGCCCCATGTACGCCGCCCATCCCCCGTCCCCCTGTGGTGATGGACCTAGTCCCTGGGGCCACCCCTGGCCATGCTCACCACTCGCCCCAGTGTCCATTATCCCTTCGCCTATGTCCATTGCGGCGTCTGCCCTGGTTTGTACCCATCGCCACTGCTGGCCGTACCCGTGCACGTTCTACCACAGCTGCCCCATGCCTGCCATGCCCCGTGTGTGCATGTGTCCATCTGTGGTGCTACCCCATGCGATGCCCATGGTCACCCCCCACCCTTGCCATGGGTACAGTACCATGTATTGGACCGTTATCGTGCACACAGAAACACAGGTAGATGCTCACACCTGTCATTCGCACACCACTGACACGTAGCAATGAGGGACAGCTGGCCATCGTGGGTGTGTAGAACATATGTACATGTTTTATTTCATATGCTTATTGTTTTCAAACATATCACATGTAAGAACACATGCATTTGAAATGGGGGACATTTCAGAACATACAAATAAACCGGTAACAAAAATAACACACTACAATCATCAGAAATAACCCCTTCCAGTAGCCCACTATACATGTTTTATTTCTGATTGTGGACACAGCTATGGCGCCCTATGCGGTAGGGGCCCTACCATCTCCGGCCCTGGTGGGTGTGGCAGCCCATGGCAGCCCCCATCACTGGGTGGCTGGCCAGGTGCACCCCTTGCACGTTGTTCCTCCAGCCTGCGCTGCCACCATGGCCATGGTTTCCAGCACCTCCCCCAGGATGTGGGCATGCTGCCATTGGGTGTGTGCCTGGGCATGCACAGCTGCAGCCAGGTGCAGGCCGCACATGCAGCCGCACAGACACACATCACCCCTTGTCTGTGTGGCTGCATGTATGGTGTGCCTGTCTGCGGCTATGTGTGGCAGGCACACGGCTAGAAGGTGTGGGTAACTGGGGCCCCCATTGCCCTGTGGTGGCCTGTGCTGCTGGGGACTGGCCACACCCTCTGCCCCCACCCCATCCCATCCCCTGCCATCCCCTCCCTCTCCCAAGCCCCTCGCCCCCTCCCCTGCCCCGCCTACTGCCTCCCCCACTCCCCCCACATCCCCCGCCAACTCCACCCCTATCTCACCCCCTGCTCCCCCTCTGCCCCCCGCAACTCCCCCACACCACCCCCTCCTCCCCCTCCACCCCGCCACCTCCTCCCCCCTCATCCCCCTTCCACCCCCTCCCCACCTCCTCCTCCCTCACCTCCTCCTCCCCCTTGCTGCATCCAGCGCCATTCTCCTCCTTGGACCCCCCGCTGTTGGCTGCCGTCATGGACTCTGGAGCATCTTTGGCCGGCACTGCCTGTCTGGCCACCTCGTCCAGCCCTGCTGTTCCCTCGTCTGCACGTGCGTTGCTGTGGGACAGGGGTACACAAATTATCTCCATGGTCACACATCAGCCACAACATTCACACTTGTCCTGTGGCTTTGCAGGCCATTGCCCCACAGGGCCATGCCACATCACTCACTGTCACGTTGGGCCAGCCATTCATGCTGCACCTGCGCAATGAAGCGGGGGTACCTGGCCCTCAGCTCTCGGGCCTTCTTGCACAGGTCCTCCACCTGTAGGGGGGACAACATGTGGGGAGATTAGCGGACAGACATCCTTCCCCGGCTGGGAATGCACCACATATATATCCACATGCAACAAGTGCCTGTCCCTATTGTGTGCTATGTTTGGACCCCTGGCTGTTGCCAGGGCCACCTCCATGTGTGCACTGCGCATGCGCATGTCTGGATTGGCCCCTATGTGCCCTGTGTGCGGGCCCCTCCGACCCCAGACACAGCACAGTGGTATGGATCGCCTTCACACATCTGCCAGTGCCCATACACTAACACCAGGGCAAGGGATGGGCCTCTGTAGTGCATCCTGCAGCATCCTGGGGATATAGCAGACCTTTATATTCATAGACAGGAGCAGGTACCGTAGCACAAGGATGGGTAGGAGACCTCTGTAGTGCATCCTGCAGCATCCTGGAGATATAGTAGACCCTTATATTCGTAGACAGGAGCAGGTACCATAGCACCAGGATGGGAGACGGGCCTCTGTGGTGAGGCCTGCAGCATCCTGGGGATATAGTTGACCCTCATCTTCGTAGACAGGAGCAGGTACCAAGATGGGAGATGGGCCTCTGTAATGAGGCCTGCAGCATCCTGGGGATATATCAGACCTTTATATTCATAGACAGGGGCAAGTACCATAGCACCAGGCTATTTTGCACAAGCACTGGAAGGTGCTTTCGGTTCATCTATGTTTCCAGAAAAGATGATGTGTGGCGTTTACATGGGGGAAAAATCTGCGGGACAGATTAGTCTATGCGGTGTTGAAACCCCCGCTCCCCACGGGTCAATGTGGCCATTCCCCCTGTGGTAATTGTTTGTATTGTTTTGGCTCTCTGGTAGGAACTACATGGACAGATCCATTGACTAATAAGTCTTGGACGTTTCACCATACCACTACATGTGAATCGTCCTTTGTGGTCTATCTTATTTGTTGCCCTTGTGGCTTGACTTATGTCGGCCGCACTGTCCGTCCCCTTAAAGTACGTTTGGCTGAACATGCTTCATGTATCCGTACAGGGGTGCTTTCGGCACCAATAGTTCAACATGCTCTGGCACATGACCACAAGTTTGAACAGCTTACCTGGAGAGTGATTGACTGGATGCCCCCTCAGGAACTGGGGGGTGATCAGATTCAGAGGTTGCAATACATTGAACAATGGTGGATCTTTCATCTGAATACAGTAGCACCGAGGGGTTTGAATCTGGAGTTAGATTGGCACAGTTTGCTGTGAGACTCTTTTTGGCCAAGGAGGGAGTTAGAATGTGCTCTCGACTTGGGTTTTGAGCCGCAGCAGTCATGTGCCTACCATTACATCAGCTTTAGGCATTTAAAAGGGGTGTTCCCTCTTCTTCCGGTTTTCTGGTGTCTTTGTTGGGTGATGACAAACTTACCTGAAGCAGGGTGTGGAAAAATGTACTACCCGAAATGCAGGACTGTGTTGTGTATGCATCACCTGTTCCAGCATATATCGCCATAATTGCAGATAAGTGAAGGGCGTTCTGACCGGGTGAAATTGTCGTCAGTTTACGTGTTTCCTACTGCTTTTTGATTAAAAAGGACACTTTTCCTCTTAACTGCAGTTTCACTGCTGGTAGCTCCGGTGAGAGGAATTTAGGTCCAACAAAAAAATTCTTGCGGGTTATGGGGAACACTATCTTATTCAAGGTTCACTATTTGGTGTTTCTTTTGTTTATGCACAACACAATGTTTCTTTTGGTATCCCAGTAGTTTGGAGCACCCAAGATTTATAAAGCTTTTCCGGAGTAAATACAAGCTTAAAAGCATAGCAAGATGAACTCCATAATATACTGAACCCCGTGGCTTATAGCAGTTTCCTGATTGAACATTTATGGTTAGACAGACCTATACACCGCTATCACATTTTAAACAGATCTAATATAAAACTGGTACAATGCCCTGTTTGTGTTCCATTGATTTTGAATAATCCTTCCTGGCAACAACAGATCCCCTGCATGCCTGGTCCTTGGCAAGAAGATACAGTTCAGCACTACAGTGTTAGGTAATATCCTGCTTGTTCACTATTTCATTGCTTTCTCTCCCGCATGATAGTTTTGTCCAGTACTCTTCCATATTACTATATCTCTCAAAAGACTCTGCATTTCTCTGGCAATGTGTGATTTTAAGTTTTCTCATGCACTTTTGGAGTCCATTTTGGATTACATTCACTTTCACACATGTTCTGAGTTTGAGAATTCTCTGCTGCTTTAAAATATTTGCATTCTTTAAAATATTATATCTGGCTTCCAACACTTTGTATTTTAATGATCTGTGTAATGGTTTTATTGTTCTTAATGTCTCTGTTTTTTATAATTGATATTTAGATGTTATTTATTTATTTATTTCATTATTTTACTACATTGCATTGACTAAGATGTATATTTTATTGTACAGAATAATTTATTTGTAGTGCTAATACACCCCTGATGAAGGATGGTGCTAATACACAGCCATCTCAGGTGTGGCTGTACTGTACTCCTGAATAAAGACTTGGATACTTTCTTCGATGCCTCGCTTCTGTTGTTGGCTTGGTATTTCTGCGGATATCCTGTTGCTTCTTTGTTGAACTGGACTGCTCCACAAGTATGACATGGACATGCTCTGGCATGGTGGTGGCAACCGAGTATGGCCAACCAACATGAAACATATAAGTTTGCTGAAAGAGTCTGGATCAGAGGGTACAAGAAGCTGAGCATGCAAGCTGAACAATGGATTCCGGCAGCTGGGGGGAAGGGAATGGTTGTACATTTATACCTGGGTTCTACCACCTTGCACATAGATATAGCCTATCCCAAAGTGGCTAACATCTGTAGCTGTGCCATGGGCATGCTAGCTTTAAAGGGGTGAGGGAGAGATGGGGGTTGCAGCCCAACATCGAGGTTGTGGTAACACAGGGCAGGTGGGGGAGTGATACAGCTGCATCCCGCATATCCCCCTTTCCCACTGCCATTTCGGTGCCCTGTGCGACCCATTTTGCTCACACTCCTGTGCACATTTGGCCCCTAGCAATAGTTGGTTGTCTCACATAGACTGTGATGGTGGTGTTGTCTTTCATAGTCTTGCCCAGTCTCATGAGAGTCATGCACAGGGGTCAGTGGCTTCCCTACCTGCATGGCCTTGGTGTCAAAAACATATGAGCAGCTAACTGGATGTCCCTCACCTATCTGAAGGTGATGGTGCTGTCGGCGATGGACTGCAGACCTCAAGGGATGAGGATGAAGTGACAGCAGAGGGGAACAGACATGAGTCACATCCTGGTGCTTCTGAGAGAGACATGGAGTACAGCCAGAGGTAGTTGGAGCATAGCAATGCAGTGGACAGGTGAGAAGATGTGGAGATGCAGCAAGATCTGGAAGAGGCAGATGGGGATGAGTGGTTTTTGAAGAGATGGAGCTGCACAAAGAGCCTCAAGCATCCAATGGTGCAAGTGACCCAACTGGTGAGGAGGCACCACTGGATTCACCAGGGGAAAGTCATCAGCAGAGCCACTGCAGACATCAGCTGATCTGCTGTGGTAAGCAGCTTACCTTAAACAGCAAAATGAAGACTACTTGGAGATGGAGAGGGAGTACACTGCTGTACTTTGTGACATTCTGCAGGTGTTAAAGGAGAGAAAGGATACAGAAGATCATAGCCTGCAAAAGCTTGATCACATCATCCAGACTATGGAAACCCTCATTTTGCATATGGGCTGCATTTTTTAAACTGGTCTGCGGTGCAGGGAGCAGGGGAAGGCTCTGATCCTGCTCCCTGTGCTGGATGTTGATCGGGTGGGCCGATGGAGATGTTTGCGCACTTGCAGAGCCCCGGTTTTAAAGGCCCTGGCTGCGGCCTGATTGGTCTGCAGTGCAGGGAGCAGGGGGAGGCTCCGATCCTGCTCCCTGTGCTGGATGTCGATCGGGCGGGTCGATGGAGATGTTCACGCCCAGAGCTAACATATTCCAGTTAATAAATTCAAAATAAAAAAGTATTTTTCTACCCTTTCTTTGGGCATTTTATTTTTCAGTTGCAATTGCTCTAGTCACTTTTTCCTGGTTTCTTCGTGTCTTCTGCTAACCCTTCATTGTCTGCTATCGATTTGTCCTTTCTTCTCTCTTCTAGATTTTTTTCTATTCTCTCTCTACATCTGCTTTAACATACTGATCTTTCCCCTTGTGAACTTTCCTCCATTTCTTTCTTTATTCCTTTATCTTCCACTCAGATTTCACCCTTCCATCCTCAATCCCCACTTACTCTCTCAATACCCGGCCAATCGTAGATTTTTCTTCCTTCCAACACAAACATGTATTTTCCATCATCACTCCCCCACTCACATCCCCTTCTAGTCCTCCCTCAATATCAGCTCCCTTCTAGTACCAGGCCCACCCAGCACCCGCTCCCTTCTCCCACGCCCCCACATCAACCTATTTCCAGGCCTAGCTCCCCCTCCCCATCAGCCATTTTCCGTCCTATCCTAGCCCCCCATCAGCCCATTTCTAGTCCAAGCCCCCAAATCAACCCTATTTCAATCCTAGTCGCCCATCAGTCCAATTCCAGTCCAAGCCCCCCCCATCAATTCATTTCCATTCCTAGCCCCCAATCAGCCATTTCCGGTCTTATTCCAGCCCCCATCAGCCCAATTCCAGTCCAAGCTCCCACCCATCAGCCCATTTCTAATCCTAGCCCCCCCCATCAGCCCATTTCCAGTCTTAGCCCCCCCCATCAGCTCATTTCCAGTCCTATCCTCCCATGAGCCATTTCCAGTCCTATTCCAGCCCTCTATCAGCCCATTTCCAGTCCAAGATCCCCCTATCAGCCCATTTATAATCCATTTATAATCCTAGCCCCCCATCAGCCCATTTCCAGTCCTAGCACTCCCCACAGCGTATTTCCGGTCCTAGCCCCCCCATCAGCTCATTTCTAGTCCTATGCCCCATGAGCTATTTCCAATCCTATTCCAGCCCCCCATAAGTCCAATTCCAGTCCAAGCTCCCACCCATTTGCCTATTTCTTTTTTTTTCTTTTTCATTTATAGAATCTTTTCAATAATACAAAGAAGAAAATAAAACAAAAGGCAAAATAGCCATACATCATACAGCTCCAAAACAAAATAAAGATACACTAGTCCACATCAAGGAGGTGCTCAGCAAATAATAACCAAAACACCCAAATGGTCGCTGGAAATATTATTTAAACTCCATTTGACTAATCAATGAGCTAGAAAAAAAAATATGAAGAAAAATTTATCAATCCACTAAGTCTTAGGGGTATGTTTACTAAACTGCGCTAATGTGCGCGGCGCACATTAGCGTGCGCTAAGGTACCTTAGCGCATGCTAATGATGCGTTACGGGGCACAAATGTGCCCCGCACAGGTGCACGCTCATGTGCGCGGTGCACTAATGTGCGATAAAGGCGTGGAAAGGCTCCCGGAGGGTGGAGGAATGCTCCCCAGGGGCGGAGAGAAGGGGTCAATGGGTGGAGAGTGGGAGGGGAGAGGATGCCCGCACACGAGCGGGGCTGAAATACAAGGCAAAAAATACCGCGAGTGAAAACCTCGCGGTAGAGCCGATTTAAAGGGAAGAGAAACCATTTCTGTCAGCAATGTACAGCAAAACCAGGGAAACCTACAAAACGGTGATAAGTGTGATACATGTGCACGGAACAAAAGTGCAAATAAACATTGAAAATGACCCCAACAAAATAAAATAAAATTATACTCAAGCTGGGCAATAGTGATAGTAATGGGAAACATCAAAAAACACTCCCAAGAAAGCCGCAAAAAATAAATATGAATTTTAGAAGGGGCTACGCTCTGTCCCCATACAAGGTGAATGATCCCACAGTGAAACAGCACTGATCAGGGTTTCCCTCTCCATTGGACAGGTTACCTATGGCATGCACATGTTCCACAACAGCAGGGCGGGCAGGTCGGAATGGGCAACTGGACAGATGCTGGGAAAGGGGATACAGAGGGCTGCAGGCGGCACATGCTGTGGTGCAGCTGGGGCACAGTGCGGACTAGGCAGATGCCTAGATGGCACTTAGGAATACTGAAACTGAACAGCAGTCAGACAGCAACTGATGAGGGCCCAACATGGGCACGAGAGTGTTTAGCACAGTGTCACAGGGGATAGTACCCAGCAGGTACCCCCAAGGGCACAGAACATTGGCAGGCGGTGATTGGGGGATGTGCGGACAGATATGCAGGCACCCCTACCCCAGAACCTGCACCATAGGCAGCCGCCTACCCGCACACAGGATGGCCTGAGACTGCGTACCACCAGCACCACCAGCAGAAGGGCATGTCAGCATGGTGGCAGAGGGGTACTGGAGGTGGAGGGGGGCAGTGGCAGCTGCCCAGAGCAGACCATGGCCTAGCCCTGTGTAGGTGGGTGCAATGCACTGCAACAGACAGGCCCTGCCGGACAAACAGTCATGTTATCATCAGGGAATGCACTGTCTCTGTGGCATCACGGTGGTGCAGTGCACACAACCAGCATATTTGGAGACAGAAGGTCACAGGTTCAAGCCCCAGCTGGGGCTCCTGCCAATCCAGTCCCCATATTTTACCAGCAACTAAATCGTGATAGTAAAGACGAACCTTTATTGCAGAGAACATAAGCATGGCTCAAACACCTCTATTTTACCCTACAGAGCACAGACACCAGAAACATGCACATTACCTAGAGCAGATTCCCCCAAATGCAGTCCTGGAGGGCCACAAATCCTTCAGGGTTTATGCTGTCTCCAATCTAAGGATGGAGTGGTACTGGTGGTGGAGGTGGCAGCAGCTGGTGGCCACAGCAGACCATGGCCTAGCCCTGTCCAGGTGGGTGCCGTGCACTGCAACAAACAGGCCCAGTCGGATGTACAGTCATGGACTCCCCAGGGAATGCAGCATATCTGTGGCAACACGGTGGTGCAGTGCAGTGCACACAGACAGTGTGTGCAAGAACAGAAAGTCACAGGTTCAAAGCCCAGCTGGGGCTACTGCCAATCCAGTCCACATATTTTTCCCACAACTAAACCATGATAGTAAGGACAAACCTTTATTGCAGAGAACATACGCATGGTTAATACGCCTATATTTTACCCCACCGAGCACAGACACCATAAACAGGCGCATTACCTAGAGCAGAGTCTCTCAAATGCAGTCCTGGAGGGCCAAACACCATTCAGGTTCCATGCTGCCTCTAATAAAGATGCCTGTGCTGCATATCTATGCACCACCCCCATGGTATGCAGATGTATCTCATGCATATTCATGAGGGACAGCATGAAAACCCGAACAGTGTTTGGCACACCAGGACTGGAGTTGGGAACCTCTGCTGTAAAGCAGCAGCCAACAGGGGCAGACACACCCACACCCACACCCACAGGCCCCATTAGCCAATGCCTCCTGGAGAGGCAGGACATTGGGCCCTGCGTGCATCTCCCAATACTAGCACTTGCATACCTTAGCAATGCCACCCTACACCTGGGTATACGGTACACAGCTATCAAACGTTTGCTATGATTACTGGCAGATAGCAATTCCTACGTTAAGCACAGTTTGCTGATTGAGCTCCATCATAACAATCTTTCTGAGGTCTGTGGTGTGTGCTTCAGGTCTGGTCTGACAGTGTTTACCACCCTGGGGAGTGACCCCCAACAGTATTGCGTACCATATCCATGCTTGTACTGTGCCCAGGACTGGTGTGGTGGCCAGGGCTGCTAAACTCCTCTATAGTAGCACAATGCTGGCATAGGTGTGGGGGTGTGTGTCTGTCTATCCAGTGTGTGGTGGCTGCAAACACCCTCCACAGCCTACACTGCCAGCACTGTTGCCAGTATTGGCCTGCCAATGTGCATAATGAGGTGCAAGGTACCATGGGTATAGCCCGGACAGGGTGGCCTTGCCAGGATGCATCTGCACAGGGCATAGGGCACTGGCTGGGACATTTTAGTGCCCGGCCACCACCTACACAGACAGGGTGGCCTCAGCATGTCCTGCTGGGAGATCACTCTCACCCTGACTGTGCAGTGACCACAGCATGGCTAGCACCCCCATAGTGCTATATAGTATTTCTTTCATGTGATATTTATGGGTTTTCTTTTGGGGCCCAGTCACTGACTTATTTGCTTGTTGTGTATGCTGACATCCCAGTTCTGGGTGCATGCATTTCCACCAGGAACGTGGACTAGCTAGCAGACTGTTTGCAGCTGGTATGTGTCTTGATGGAGCGCCTTGCAGGGTGCAGTGGCTGAAGGCTTGCTGCAGGAGAATATCAGATAGTGGTGGGGTGCAGCTTTGCATATCCAGGCCTAATGTCTGTCTGCTATTGCGTTATGGATGTGTACAGAGCTGCATTGACTGCTCTGTAGGGTGTCTGTTCCCCAGCAGGACCGGGGTTGATGGTCCCCTCTACTGCCACCATTGCAGGGAGGTAGAATGTGGATCTGTTGATGGGAGACCTTGTTTGCCACCCTCAGCCCTGGAGGAGGAGGGTGGTGGTACATAATCCTCCTAGGGGTCCATAGGGACTACACCTGACTGAGACAGACAGATATATCCAAGGTGTTTCTGCAGAAACTGCCTATCTCACACATAAGCACTGCTGGGGACCTGCAGCATAGCCTATTTCTGCCATGGAAGGTGCTGTGGACCTGGTGCTGGGTGCCCCACCGCACACTCAGGGTGAGCACAGTACCCGCACAATGTGACGGTGTGTAGCTACTCTGTGCCAGTAACACACATGGTCAGTTCCCCCTACCAGGCTGAGGTGCTGTGGGGGTGCATACCCCATCTTATGTTCATCTGTAGACAGCTGATTTGCATGTGCAGTGCATCATGTGTACGGGTGGGCTAACCCTATCCTGGTGACCACAGCAGACTGTCTGTGTGGTGATGTGCAGTCCCTCTGAAGCCAGCCAGGGGCTTGCTAGCAGTTATAGAGCTGTAGCCCACTGGTTATTTCACTGCCTGTGGAGCCAGAGGTCATGGGTTCAAGCCCACAGTGGGGTTATTTGATAGGGCTGCCCAAAGCATTATCTCTTTTTAATGTACATTATTGCTGCCAGCAAAAACACCCTCAGCGTATTGTACCCATAAAGTGCCTCAGAGGGCGCTTTATAGGGCGCCCTATAGGGCACCTTATGGTTACCATCCATATAAGGTGCACTATACGTTATCCTGTGGAGCGACTTATAGGGTGCCCTATAGGGGACATTATAGGGTGCCGTGGCGGACAGTGCACTTTATAATGTGCCCTATGGAGTGCCTTATAGGGTGCCTTATGCGGCACCTTCAGTTACGGCACATGAGGGCGTGTTTGCTGGCAGCAATTAATAAAATACAAATAAAGTGCTGCAGGAAACAATACTTACATGTCAAAGCTGATGCCTCAGCCAGCCTTACGTATTAGGCACACAGGGGATCAAACTCATGACCCCTGTATCAGCAGTCAGTGCCTTAACCATTGTGTTACACTGCTGTTCCTCCTAGCATGTCAGCGCACCTACTTCAGATTTCCATGCGTTTAACTGCACAGTGCTGCCATCAAACACAGTGCTATGACCTTGCTGTGCCTCATAGGGCATCCTATATGGCGCCCTATAGGCCACCCTTTCAGCAACATTGTAGGGTGCCGTGGCAGACAGTGCACTTTAAAATGTGCCCGCTGGGGTACCCTATGAGGCGCCTTATGCAGCACCTTATGTTACAATACTTTGAGGGTGTGTTTGCTGGCAGCACTAATTAAAATAAAAATAAAATGCCTCTGAAAGCAATATTACCTATAACAGGTAATGCCTCAGCCAGCTGTCTTCATTAGGCACAGTGGGGGATTGAACCCATGACTTCTGCATCATTGGTCAGTGTCTTAACCACTGTGCTACCCTTTGCATGTCAGCACACCTACTTATGATTTTCATTCCTTAAAATGCACAGTGCTGCCATCACAAACAGTGCTGTGACCTTGCGGTACCTCATACAGCACCCTATAAAGCGCCCTATAAGCAACATTCTAGGGTGCCTTGGCGGACAGTGCACTCTAAAATGTGCCCTCTGGGGTACCTTATGGGGCGCCTTATGTTACAGTGCTTTCTGAGTGTGTTTGCTAGTAGCAGTAATTAAAATAAAATTAATATGCCTCAGACTGCAATATCACCTTTAACAGGTAATGCCTCAGCCACCCTTCTTCATTGGGCACAGTGGGGGATTGAACCCATGATCCCTGCACCATAGGTCAGTGTCTTCACCATTGTACTGTGGCTCTGTTCCTGTGCTTGCACATCAGCGCGCCACTTATTCTTCCCACGCAAGTTTCTCATGCGCTAATGTGCACGGCGCACATGAGCGCACAGCGCACATTAGCGCATGATTAATCCCGGTTTGCTTTTTCAGACTGAAACGCCCACTCCTTATATGGCATCCCGCAGACTAGCACGGCGCGCACCTAACGGAGTTTTAGTAAACATACCCCTTACTGTCTAAGAAAGCAATCAATTGTTCTACTTCTAGAAATATATATCTTTGCCCCTGAAATACAATATGGCATTTACAAGGAAATTTTAAGTAAAAGGATGCCCCAGAGCCAAGACCCGTGGGTGCATCTCCAAAAAGGACTTATGCCGCCTCTGCGTTACTTTAGAGACATCAGGAAATACTTGTATTGTTTGACCACAAAATTTCTCATTTTTTTTAGGAAATATGCACGCAGAACCTTATCCTTGTCCATCTCCGATAAAAAAGTTACCAAAAGTGTAGCTCTAGAAGATATAACACCACTATCTGACTCAATAAATTCTGAAATATCTAAAGGTGATGAGACCAAACGCTCATACTGAACACCCAACTCTCCCTCATCCCCTCCCTTATCCAATTTTCCTAAAGGAACATAATAAAGTTTTGAGGCATTAATTAAATCAACTTCATTGAACAACACCACCTCCTTAAGATACTTTCGCAAAAGAATCATAGGAGACAAGTAATGAGTTCTCGGAAAATTCAATAACCGAAGATTCCGGGACCTCAAAGAGTTTTCCAAGAACTCATCCTGACGATGCAAAAGAGAGGAATCCAAAGAGAGTTTTTCACACAAGTCCTTCTGCAATGAGCACTTGGACTCCTGTATATCCATCCGCTTTTCCAATGATAATATTCTATCTTCATGATTGGATAACTTCAAGACCATCTCTTTGGAAAAGTCCAAGACTTTTTTCAAAGAAGAACCCAAGGCCAATTCCATGCACGTCACAATCACCCATATATCCTTTAAAGAAAAGTCAGAAGGCGGGACTTGAACTTCAACAACAGAAGAAAAGGTAACCACAGATGGCAAAGACGGTGATAGTGTCGATATAGAGTCAATTTTTAAAAAGGAAGGAGGCAGTAAGGCTAAGCCGGGTTCGACCATCTCTGAATCTTTCAACGGAGAGATCTCACCAGGCGGTTGTTGAAGCTCACAGATGGGCAGAGTTACTCCCGAATCGCTAGGAGAAGAAGTAGAAGAAGAGATACTCACTGCCAAAATGTCTGCACGGTCATCCTTTGATGTCTGGGCGGAAGCTGGAGAGTCGCTCATTTTCACATCAGCATCCATCGGGCCAATGATCTTAACCGCCTTCATTTGAACAACCGGTGGGTATCTCTTTTTCCGTTTCCCCATAACAGGGACAACCTTCTCACGCTGACGTGCGCCGAAGGGGCGCCAAAGGGGCGTGGCTTGCCCCTTTGGTCATGCCCCTTCGGGCACGCCACCAGGGAACGCCCGCGACCGCATCCCGTGGTGGGGCAGTTGAATTTATAGCCCTCAGCAAACCTGCAGCCAATCAGTGCAGCTGCTAGTGCCAGCAACCAGTCAGGTACGTTATCCAGGAAGAATGAAGAAAGCAAGCAACTCAGCGTCCCGCGGTGGGGCAGTTGAATTTATAGCCCTCAGCAAACCTGCAGCCAATCAGTGCAGTCGCTAGTGCCAGCAACCAATCAGGTACATTATCCAGGAAGAATGAAGAAAGCAAGCAACTCCAGAATGAAGAAAGCAAGCAACTCCCATCAGCCCATTTCTAATCCTAGCCCCCCCATCAGCTCATTTCCAGTTCTATCCTCCCATTAGCCATTTCCAGTGCTATTCCAGCCCTCTATCAGCACATATCCAGTCCAAGCTCCCCCATCAGCACATTTAAAATCCTAGCCTTGCATCAGCCCATTTCCAGTCCTAGCCCTACCCACAGCTTATTTCCAGACCTAGCCCCCCCATCAGCTCATTTCTAGTCCTATCCCCCCATGAGCCATTGCCAAGCCTATTCTAGCCCGCATCAATCCATTTCCAGTCCAAGCTCCCCCATCAACCCGTTTCCAATCCTAGCCCTCCATCAGCTCATTTCCAGTCCTATCCCCCCCCTGAGCCATTTCCAGTTCTATTCCATCCCCCATCAGCCCATTTCCAGTCCAACTCCTCCCCATCGGTTCATTTCCAATCCTAGACCCGATCAGCCATTTCCAGTTTTATTCCAGTCCTTTCAGCTCATTTCTAGTCCAAGCTCAATCCATTAGCCCATTTCCAATCCTAGCTCCTCCATCAGCTCATTTGTAGTCCTAGCCCCCCATCAGCCATTTCCAGTCCTATTCCAGCCCCCCATCATCCCATTTCCATTCCAAGCTTCCCCCATCAGCCCATTTCTAATCCTAGCCACCCATCAGCCCATTTCCAGTCCTAGCCCCCCCATCAGCTCATTTCCATTCCTAGCCCACCCCATCAGCCAATTTCCAGTCCTATTCCAGCCCCCCATCAGCCAATTTCCAGTCCAAGCTCCCCCCATCAGCCCATTAATAATCCTAGTCCCCCATCAGTCCATTTCCAGTCCTAGTCCTCCATCAATTTGTTTCCAATCCTATCCCCCACAAGCTATTTCTAGTCCTATTCCAGCACTCTTTCAGCTCATTTCCCGTCCAAGTCCCCCCATCAGCCCAATTCTAATCCTAGCCCCCACATCAGCCCATTTCCAGTCTTATCCACCGATTTAACCATTTCCAGTCCCATTCTAGCCCCCATCAGCCCATTTCCGGTTCAAGCTCCTCCCTATCAGCCCATTTCAGTCCTAGACACTCATCAATCCATTTTCAGTCCAAGCTCCCCCACCATCAGCCCATTTCCAGTCCAAGCTCCCCACTTCAACCCATATCCAGCCCTAGCCCTCATCAGCACATTTCCAGTCATAGCTTCCTCCCCCCAAGTCAGCCCATTTCCAGTTCTACTCCAACTCCATCAGCCCATTTCCAATTCTAGCCTCACATCAGCCCATTTCCAGTCCTAGCCCTCCCCACAGCACATTTCCAGTCCAAGCCTCCCCATCAGCCCATTTCCAATCCAAGCTCACACTCATCATCCCAATTGCAATACTATCTTTATCTTTATCTTTATTCGTAAGGCTTGATAGACCGCCCAAGCCATAGCGTCAGGGCAGTGTACAATACAAAAAAAGCAAGGCTACTGAGAAATAAAGTTGGAAAAGAACGCCAATAACAACAGGACAGAGGACAGAGAGGGGCAGGGAGAAGATAGAGAACAAAGGAGGTCCATAAAGTGGAAAGGAGGGTAGCGGATGGGAGAGACGGCGAGAAAGGGCTATTCAAAAAAATACTTGCGGGAAAGCTACGGAGGGTGGGAGGGGGGAGCGGCCGGGGGCAGAGCGCCATCGGTGGTGGGGGAGAGATCAAAAGTTTGACAGAAGAGATGGGTTTTGAGGAGAGCTTTGAAGCGGGGATAAGACAGTTCAGTGCGGAGAGAGAGAGGAAGGGAATTCCATAAAGCAGGGCCTAGGAAGAAAAAAGCGGAGTGACGAGTGAGTTCCAGCCGTGCGTGAGAAGGGGAGGGGAGAAAGAGACGATTGCCATGTGCTGAGCGAAGAAGGCATGGAGAGGGTTGAAGACGAATGATGTCCGCCAGATACTGGGGGGTGCTGGAATGAAGAGCTCTATGTGTGATGGTGAGTAATTTGTAAACAAATCTGAACTTCACCGGAAGGCAATGGAGGGCGAGAAGGCAGGGAGTGACATGTGAATGGGCGGGGGAGCAGGTAACGAGACGATCAGCGGTATTTTGGTATAGCTCCCCCATCAGCCATTTCCAGTCCTATCCCCCCACAAGCCATTTCTATTCCTATTCCAGCCCTCTATCAGCCCACTTCCAGTTGAAGCTCCACCCCTCAACCCATATCTAATCCCATCAGCCATTTCCAGTCCTAGCCCTCCCCACATCTCATTTCCAGTCCTATCCCCCCCCCCCCCATTTACCATTTCCAGTCCTATTTTAGCCCCCATCAGCCCATGTCCGGTCTAAATTCCATCTAAATCAGTCCATTTCAATCCTAGCCCCCCATCGATCCATTTCCATACGAAGCTCCCCCCATTAGCCCATTTCCAATCCTAGCCCTCCATCAGCCTATTTCCAGTTCTAATCCCCGCCATTCAGCTCATTTCCAGTCCTAGCCCCCCATCAGTCATTCCCTACTCCAGTTCCATCAGCCCATTTTCAGTCCAAGGTCAACCCATTAGCCCATTTCCAATCCTAGCATCCCATCAGTTCATTCTAGTCCTACCCCACCCCCATCATCCCATTTCTAGTCCAAGCTGTCCCATCAGCCCATTTCCAATCCTAGCCCCCATCAGCCTATTTCCAGTCCTAGCCCCTCCCCAGTCAGCCCATTTCAAGTCCTATTCCCGTCCCCATCAGCCCATTTCCAATTTTAGCCCCCATCAGCCCATTTCCAGTCCAAGCCCTCCATCAGCCCATTTCCAATCCTAGGCCCTAGATCAGCCATTTTTAGTCCTATCCCATCCCCCCATCAGCCCATTTCCAGTCCTAGGCCCCCATCCACCCATTTACAGTCCTAGCCCCCCATCTTCTCATTTCCAGTCCTATCCCCTCATCAGCCATTTCCAGTTCTATTGCAGCCCCCCATCAGCCCATTTCCAGTCGTATTTGAGCTGCCATCAACGCATTTCCAGTCCAAGCTCCTCTCCATCAGCCCATTTCCTGTCCTAGCCCCCTTCAGCCTATTTCCAGTCCTAGCCCCCCCCCCCAGTCAGCCAATTTCGTCCTATCACCCCATCAGTCATTTCCAATCCTATTCCAGCCCCCCATCACCCATTTCCAATCCTAGCCTCCCATCGGCCATTTCCAGTCCTATCCTATCCCACATCATCAGCCCATTTCTAGTCCAAGCCCTCCCATCAGCCCATTTCCAATCCTAGCGCCCCCATCAGACATTTCCAGTTCAATTTCCACCCCAGCAGCTCATTTCCAGTCCTAGCCCAACCCCAGTCAACCCATTTCCAGTCCTCTCCAACCCATCAGCCATTTCTAGTCCTATTCCAGCCCTCCCATTAGCCCATTTCCAGTCCACGCCCACCCCCATTTGACCATTTTCAGGCCAATCCTAGCCCCCCCATCAGCCCATTTCTAATCCAAGCCCCCACATCAGCCCATTTCCAATCCTAGCCCCCATCGGTCCAATCCCAGTCCAAGCTCCCACCCATCAGCCCATTTCTAATCCTAGCCCCCCATCAGCCCATTTATAATCCTAGCCCCCCATCAGCCCATTTCCAGTCCTAGCCCTCCCCACAGCTAATTTCCAGTCCTAGCCCCCCCATCAGCTCATTTCTAGTCCTATCCCCCCATGAGCCATTGCCAATCCTATTCCAGCTCCATCAGCCTATTTCCCATCCAAGCTCCTCCCCTTCAGCCTATTTCCAATCCTAGACTCCCATCAATCCATTTCCAGTCCAAGCTCCCCCCATCAACCCATTTCCAATTCTAGCCACCCATCAGCTCATTTCCAGTCTTATCCCCCCATAAGCCATTTCCAGTCCTATTCCATCCCCCATCAGCCCATTTCCAGTCCAACTCCTCCCCATCAGCCCATTTCCAATCCTAGTCCCCCATCAGCCCATTTCCAGTCCTGGTCCCCCATCAATTTGTTTCCAGTCCTATCCCCCATGAGCTATTTCTAGTCCTATTCCAGCACTCTTTCAGCTCATTTCCAGTCCACGTTCCTCCCGTCAGCTCAATTCTAATCCTAGCCCCCATCGGCCCTTTTCCAGTCCTAGCCCTCCCCATAGCTCATTTCCTGTCCTAGCCCCCCCATCTGCCCATTTCCAGTCCTATCCACTGCATTAGCCATTTCCAGTCCTATTCCAACCCTATCAGCCCATTTCAGTCCTAGACACCCATCAATCCATTTCCAGTCCAAGCCCCCCCCATCAGCCCATTTCCAGTCCAAGCTCCCCCCTTCAACCCATTTCCAGTCCTAGCCCCTCATCAACCCATTTCCAGTCCTAGCTCCACCCCCTAAGTCAGCCCATTTCCAGTCTTAGCCCCCATCAGCCATTTCCAGTCCTACTCCAGCTCCATCAGCCCATTTCCAGTCCAAGATCAACCCATTAGCCCATTTCCAATTCTAGCCCCCCATCAGCCCATTTTCAGTCCTATCCCCCATCAGCCATTTCCAGTCCTAGCCCTCCCCACAGCACATTTCCAGTCCAAGCCCCACATCAGCCCATTTCCAGTCCAAAATCACACCCATCATCCCAATTGCAATCCTAGCTCCCCCATCAGCCATTTCTAGTCCTATTCCAGCCCCCATCAGCCCATTTCCAGTTCAAGCTCTACACCATCAGCTCATTTCCAGTCCTATCCCACCACAAGCCATTTCTATTCCTATTCCAGCTCTCTATCAGCCCATTTCCAGTCCAAGTTCGACCCATCAACCCATATCTAATCCTTGCCCCCCATCAGCCCATTTCCAGTCCTAGCCCCCATCAGCCATTTCCAGTCCTAGTCCAGCCCATCACCCATTTCCAATCCTAGCCCCCATCAGCCATTTCCAGTCCTATTCCAGTCCCCATCAAACCATTTCCAGTTCAATCACCACCCCATCAGCTCATTTCCAGACCTAGCCCACCCCCAGTAACCCATTTCCTGTCCTCTCCATCCCATCAGCCATTTCTAGTCCTATTCCAGCCCCCCCCATCAGCCCATTTCCAGTCGAAGCCCCCCAATCAGTCCATTTCCAGTCCAAGCTCACCCCTATCATCCAATTTGCAATCCTATCCCCCCATTTGCAGTCCAAGCTCCGCATCAGCCTATTTCCAGTCCAAGTTCACCCCATCATCCCATTTGCAATCCTAGCCCCCCATCAGCCATTTCCAGTCCTATTTCAGCTCCCCCATCAGCCATTTCCAGTCCTATCCCAGCCCCCCATCAGCCCATTTCCAGTCCAAGTCCTCCATTCAGCCTATTTCCAGTCCAAGCTCACCCCTATCATCCAATTTGCAATCCTATCCCCCCCATCAGCCATTTCCAGTTTTACCAAGGATTGGTATTTACTACAGACTGTGTTAACAGGGTGAGGAAAGGGAGAGCATTCCCACTGCCCTGGGAAGCCAAGCTTGGAGTGCCGTGGCTGGGACTCAGCTTCAGATAAAACCAGTGGTGGAGTTCATCTTTGTAGCAACTCAGGATTAAGCCAATTCAGGAGTAGTGTGCTATTACTCAATGTGCAAAAAAGACCTGAAGTTTATTAGAAAGTATACGTTCAGACCCAGAGCCACAGCCTGGCACCATTTGCGTTCTAAAAACTGTGCAGAAGAAAAGCCCTGACACTCTGGTGGAAGCTTATGAACTAAGGGGTATGTTTACTAAACCGCGGTAATGTTACCGTCGTTAATTCCCCCAGTAATGTTATGGATGCCCGTATAAAGGAATGGGTGGTGCATCATTGAAGCAAGCTGTGTCAGGTAACACGTGTTACAAGGCACTTAACACATGGTACAGTGCGCCATGGACCCACCGTGTGTGAACATTACAGCCAACAGGAAGCAGTAGCATGTCCAAAGGGGTTGCAATCTAAGGACCCAAACCCACAACCTATGTTGGCTCCATGCATGTCTGCAACCATTATCCCAAACAACCACAAGCACAATGCAAATATGTTCCACCAAGTGGCCATCGTGTCTCCTAGATTATCACGCAGTAGTGTGGCATATGCGTGTTGCATCTTATGTGCGTTGCGGAGAATGCACGTAGTAGGGCATCTGACGCGCAGCGCGCACCTGAATGTGCATGACGTTACAGACCTTCCTACGTGCCTTATGAGATAGATACATCTAAGCGCCTTAGAATATGTGATAGGATTATGGCGCGTAACAATGCACGTCCCAAACAGACGTCACACGCAGTATTATGAGCACTGTGCATCTTTGGCGCTGCAACACACGTTCACTGCAACACACATAAGACGCAACACGCATATGCCACACTACTGCGTGATAATCTAGCAGACACGATAGCCACTTGGTAGAACATATTTGCATTGTGCTTTGCTGTGGTTGTTTGGGATAGTGGTTGCAGATGTGCGTGGTGCTAACATAGGTTGTGGGTTTGGGTCTCACAGGTTCCTTTTCCTTTCTTTTTGTCTGTTCTGCTCTCCTTACCATACAATGCCTCCGGCTTTGTCTCTTCTCCACACACCCTTCCTTCTCTTTACTGTACACTGCAGTGTCCCCTCCATGCAGCCTATCCATCACATGCTGACTGTTACATATGCTTCCTTTCTTTGGGTTGTCTGGGTGGGTAGGTGGCTCAGTGGTTTGGTATTGGTGTCAGGGGAGCTTTGTTTGGGCTCTTCAGTGTATTGGTTCAATTCCCTCTTACTCCTTTTTGGATTCCTTGCCCATTTGGTCCTTATACACACACCATTCACACAGCTGGCCCTTCAGACCGACCCCTGGAGCTCTTTCTGTTACCGTTGTTTACTCCTCTGCATGCTGTGTTCACTGTACACCATTTCATGGTGTGTGTGCATGTGTTAACTGTGGCTCACGTCACCATTACAGACTGCGATATCAGCTGCCTATGGTCTATGGCCTTACACCTATGGCTCCTTTTCTCATGAGGCACCATGTCTGCACATCCCTCAGTGTGTCTTCTACTGTCTTCGCGCCTTAGCTTGCAACCCTTTTGGATGCGCTGCTGCTTCCCGTCAGCTGTGATGTTCATGCACTGGGTCCATGGCACACTGTACCATGCGTTAAGGGCCTTGTAACGTGCGTTACCTGACACAGCTTGCTTTAATGATGCACCGCCCACTCCTTTATAAGGGCATCCGTAACATTACCGGGGAAATTAATGACGGTAACATTACCGCAGTTTAGTAAACATACCCCTTGGTCTTGGGAAGGTGATGATTAGCTTTCCTTTTACGTTTAGGTATCGTTACGTAAAATAAAGGAAGCCAAATGAGGAGACACAGCCCAGCTTTATTGGTATGTTCTTACTTTGGATATGCTAGCAAATTTTTGTGATGCTGCCCCTCTTTTTTAATATTAATGTTTGTCATCGTAAGGACTGAGGCTAAGGCGATTAATATCTTTGTCAGTGATATTGCAGAAGAGTTGTCAGGTAAGGTCTGCCTCTTTGCGAATGATACCAAAATCTACAATAGATTAGACACCCAGGAAGGAGTGGATAACATGAGGAGGGATCTAGCTAAGCTTAAAGAATGGTCAAAAAATTTGGCAGCTGAGACTTAACACAAAAAAATGTAAGGTTGTGCATTTGGGCTGCAAAAATCCAAGGGAGCAGTACAGAGAAGGGGGCGAAGTACTTCTGTCCATGAAAGAAGAGCGGGACCTGGGCGTGATTGTTTCTGATGATCTTAAAGTGGTTAAATAAGTAGAAAAGGCAACAGCAAAAACCAGAAGGATGCTTGGGTGCATGGGGAGAGGAATAACCAGCAGAAAAAAGGAGGTGATAGTGCCTCTGTATTAGTCTTTGGTGCAAGCTCAGTTGGAGTATTGTGTGCACTTTTGTGCATTTCTGGAGACAACGCCTTCAAAAGGATATAAACAGGATGGAGTTGGTGCATGGGTGCCTACTAAAATGGTCAGTGATCTTTGTTATAAACATATGGGGACAGACTTAAAGATCTTTTTTTTAAAAATTGTTTATTTATAAGGATTTTTCGAATAACCAGGAAAATTACAATTACAGCCATAGTAATACTACAACATAAGGAAATAGAACCAATAAGAAAATAAATTACAATGTACTAGTCCACATTATGGAGGTACATGCGAATATTAGTAAAAAACAAACAAATTACAACCCTGAATGGTCTCTACTAATGAAAACTCCTTTTAACTTATCAGTGAACTGAGAAACTTTAAACAAAAAAAAAAGAAAGGGTAATTTAAGTCTTACTGTCAAGAAAAGCCACTAATTCATCTACCTTAAGAAATATATATCTCTTCTCTTGATAAACAATATGACATTTACATGGAAACTTTAAATAGAACGAAGCACCTAGGGCCAAAGCCCGAGGGCGATGTTCTAGGAAAAGCTTACGTCTCCTCTGGGTGTCCCTAGAAACATCCGGAAACATTTGAATTAAATATCCACAAAATTTTTCATCCTTTTTTTAAAAGTAAGCACGCAGGACTCTATCTTTGTCTGATTCTAAAACAAACTTTACCAAAAGAGTGGCCCTTGAGGGTATAATATCATCATCGGACTCAATAAATTCTGAGATGTCCAACGGAGGCGAGACAAGCTGTCCCAGCTGAGTAGCTGCCTCACCTCCCTGGTCATCTCTCTCAAACTTACCCTGAGGTACATAATAAAGCTTAGAAATCAAAATCGATTCAGAATCAGTAAATTGCAAGGTCTGTTATTTCCTGTGACTGGACGCTCCTGGATGGTTGCTGGCTGCAGAGGCTGTGCTGATTGGTTGCTGCTCTGCTCCCGGGGCTTTAAAATCCACTGCCCTACCGCGGGACGCTGAGGTCTGTTATTTCCTGTGACTGGACCCTCCTGGATGGTTGCTGGCTGCAGAGGCTGTGCTGATTGGTTGCTGCTCTGCTCCCGGGGCTTTAAAATCCATTGCCCTACCGCAGGACGCTGAGGTCTGTTATTTCCTGTGACTGGACGCTCCTGGATGGTTGCTGGCTGCAGAGGCTGTGCTGATTGGTTGCTGCTCTGCTCCCGGGGCTTTAAAATCCACTGCCCTACCGCGGGACGCTGAGGTCTGTTATTTCCTGTGATTGGACGCTCCTGGATGGTTGCTGGCTGCAGAGGCTGTGCTGATTGGTTGCTGCTCTGCTCCCAGGGCTTTAAAATCCACTGCCCTACCGCGGGACGCGGTCGCGGGCGTCCCTGCGGGGGCGTGCCCGAAGGGGCGTGACCAAAGGGGCAGGACACGCCCCTTTGGCACCCCTTCGGCGTACGTCGGCGTGAGAAGGTGCTCTCCCCTGGCTATGGGTAAGAGGAAGAAGAAATACCCGCCGGCTGTCCAAACGAAGGCTGAAAAAACCATTGGCCCGATGGATGCTCATGTGCGGGTGCAGGAAGTATCTGTATCTGCACCGGTGCTGTTATCGATGGCCGGCTTGATGAATACATCAACTGTGAGTTCTGTTTCTTCTACTCCTTCTCTAAGCGAATCGGGTTTAACTCCTCCCATCGATGAACTTAAATGTTCACCTCGATCGGCGTCTCAGGGTGGGTCCCTGGTGTATGCTGATCAAGGTACGGCCTTACTGCCATCTACTTTTCTTCGTGTTGATTCTGATTTGAAGTTGCCTCTACCTATGCCTGCTGTTTTATCTTTTCCCTTGCGACCGGAAGCTGGTTCACCCCCTTTGGAAGTTTCCCTAAAGGATATCTGGTTGATAGTTTCTCGTATAGATTCAGCTTTGAGTACTTCCCGCAAAAGATCTCTGAATCTTCTAAAGAGACAGTATCAAAATTATCAGATCATGAAGATCGGTTGTTGTCTCTGGAAAGACGGGTAGAGGCTCAAGACTCACTATCCTTATCACATAAATGTTCCTTTGAACAGTCTGTTGCAGATGCCTCATTGTTACACCGCCAGGATGAATTTTTGGAAAATGTTATAAGATCTTATAATTTGCGGTTGTTAAATTTTCCAAAGACTCATTTCCTGTCTCCGTTGATCTTACTCCGCAAATATTTCAAACAGACTTAAAGATCTTAATATGTTTATGTCAGAGGAAAGGCATGATAGAGGAAATATGATAGAGATGTTTAAATAGGAGGCAGTGTATTATTGTGGATCAGGAACTGGTTAAAAGATAGAAAGCAGAGGGTAGGGCTGAATGGCCAATTTTCCCAATGGAGAAAGGTGAATAGTGGAGTACCCAGGGATCTGTGCTGGGTCTGCTGCTTTTTAACATATTCTTAAATGACCTGGAAATGGTAATAACGAGTGAGGTAGTCAAATTTGCAGATGACAAAAATTATTCAAAGTTGTTAAAACCCAGGAGGATTGTGAAAAATTGCAAGAGGATCTTGATAAATTGGAAGACTGGGCATCCAAATAGCAGATGAAATTTAATGTGAACAAGTGTAAAATTATTCACCTAGGAGATAACAACCCAAACTATAGTTACACGATGTAAGGTTCCACAATAGGAACCACCACCCAGGAAAAAGATTTAGGCGTCATCATGGTTAACATGTTGAAACCCTCCACCCAGTGTGCAGCAACAACTAAGAAGGCAAATAAAATGCTAGGAATCATAGGGAAAGGAATGGAGAATAAACAAAGGATGTTATAATGCCTCTCTATCATTCCATGGTGCAACCGCACCTTGAATATTGTGTGCAATTCTGGTCATTGTATCTTAAGAAGGATTTAGCGGAATTAGAAGAGGTACAGAGAAGAGCCACCAAAATGGTAAAGGGGATAGAAGGATACCTCTATGAGGAGAGGCTTAAAAGGTTAGGGCTTTTCAACCTGGAAAAAAGACGTTTGAGGGGAGATAAGATAGAGTTCTATAAATTAATGAAAGGAGTGGAACAGGTAAATATAGATTGTTTATGCCATCAAAAAGTAGAAAGACTAGGGGACATGCAATGAAGCTACAGTGTAACCCATTTAAGACTAATAAGAGAAATATTTTTTCACTCAATGCGTAATCAAACTCTGGAATTCGTTACTGGAGGATGCAGTAAAAGCTTTTAGTGTAAATGGGTTTAAAAAAGGGTTGAATAAGATCCTGGAGGAAAGATCCATAAACCATTATTAAAGAGGACCCAGGTAATCCATTGCTTGCCCCAATACAAGCAGTATGGAACCTGCGTGTCTTTTTGGAAAACTGCTAGGTACTTTTGACCTGGATTGGGCACTCTTGGAAACAGGATACTGGGCTTGATGGACCTTGCTCTGACCCAGTATTGCATTTCTTATGTTCTTATACCTCCGTAGTATAAATGCACAAGGGGAGAGCCTCCTTCATTTAAAAGTGAGCTCTGCAATGAGAGGGCATAGGATGAGGTGAAAGGGGATAGACTCAGGGGCAATATGCGTAAATATTTCTTTATGGAGAGAGTGGTAGATGCGTGGAATAGTCTCCAGTGGAGGTAGTAGAGACAAAGACAGTATCTGAATTCAAGAAAGCATGGGACAAACACAGAAGATCTCTAATGGAAAAAATGGGACTATAGTATTTGATATGGAGGGGCAGACTAAAATGGCCATATGGTCTTTTTCTGCTGACATGTTTCTCTTTCTAGATAAATAATTGTCTTCTCTTCCTTTCCTATTATTCTTTAGTCTGCGTACTCTGCAATCAACAGCAACAACCATCACTCTATGATTCCTCACTCTATATCCTGTATACTCACCACAATAAATATCAACCTACCCTTGCTGTGAAAGAAAATAGGGCAACAAGGAGAATTCTAACTCGGCACTTTAGCTCCTGGGACAGTCAATCGCATTTGCACCCTCTTATCTTCATTCTGACCCTGACCCCTCTATCCCTCTTTCCGATTCCAGTCTTGTCTCTTTCTCTCTCTCTCTCTATCTTATCCCCTTTTACTCAGGATGATAGGAGGTGTTATTAATGGTTTTTCGTCTGCTGCCAGCTCAAACTTGCATATCAATTATTTTTCCTAGTGGCTGTCCCTCTTTCCCACCTCTAGTTATGACCCTGAGTTTTTGCATTGGTCAGAAGGAGTAGGAGAGAATGCAAGCTGCCAAGGGAGCTTTTCTGTTGATAAAAAGCTGCAGAGGTGAAGCAGGCAGTTGGAAGAGCGTGTCTGTCTGTTGAGAATGATCCAGCTCTATGCACCATTACCTGCAATGTTGAATAGAACTTGACTAGCAAAATCTTTTCTTATTTTGCTAAAACATAAATCCATAATAAAACATTTTATGGGCTGTGAGGAATGTATAAGAGAACCTCAGTCTGCCTTAACCACATTGTAAAGGCCCCCTCCCCCCCAAAAAATGCAAGGAGATCTGCAGGAGGCTAGGGTGGAATCAGGAAGTATAAAAACCTGGAAATGGAAGTCAGAGAGGCTCAGAACAGGAAGAAATAGCCTTCCAGGCTATGTGTAAGGAGCACTTTGTTGCTCTACTATTGATTTTGTCTGCAAGGTAGGACAGGTCCTCTATTTTGTACTTTGAACTACTGCCCTAAATAAAGGGATTTTTTTTGTTAGTTCCTGAAGCTGCTTCAATTTGTTTGTTTCGAGACTTTCCAAAATTTCAGGGCTTGAATGTTCTCCCATGGTATCACATATAGTGGCAGAGGTGGGATTTGTGGCTCCCCAATAAAGACCATGTACTCACCGTCACTGCAGGTAATCAGGACCTCACTATAGTGAGGAGTTCAGTTGTGAAGTTAAAGGTAGTAGCCCTGCCTTGACAGACAGGAACCAGAAGTGGAGTTAGAGCCAAATAGGTAGGATCTTTTTTGTTGTTTAAAATGCTTCAGTTCTATGGGCTGAAGGCTGGAGTTAGTCCAGGATGGACAGACCAATTATGATCCTAGTCAAGGGGTAGCAGTTTGTTCCTGAGAAAGACAAGAACTGAGACTCCTTACTATCAATCATATGCATTGTTTGCAAAATGTAATGTGTGCCTTCAAGTCAATGCTGACTCCTTGCAACCCAGATGTTCCTGAGTTTTCATGGCAGCGTGACCAGAAGTAGATTGCCAGGCTTTTCTTCTGAGGCGATGGAAAGTTAAGTGAGTTGCCCAAGGCCATAAAGAGTGCTAGTGAAAACTGAATCCTAGTCTCTTGGTTATTAAGCCAGTGCTCTAACCATTAGGCTACTCCTCCACTCATGTATTGTTTACCATCTGAGAATTCCCCCCAAATTCAGCAGGGTTTTGACTGAGTTGCTTTTTGGCAGGAAACTCATGAGAATCCTAGATGTAGTCCAAGAGACCTGGGAGGAGGTGCGAATCCCAAGTCAAAACCTGGCAGACTACATCCCGTGAATGTAAGAGTGGCTAAAGAGAGCTGGATAGGCTGCCAGCATTTTCTGACATATATCCAGGAATACAACCATCCCACGGTTCCACAGATCTTCCAATCTGGAGATGGAGTCTTGGTGTTACTACTTTTTTTTAAAGACCAATCTTCTGTGCAAGTGGCAGAGTCCTTATGAAGTCATTGTGAGGATGAGGCCTGTGGACTATAACGTGGCCCAACCAGATAAACAGAAGACTCAGATAGTCAGGAGGGAGGAGTGGCTCAGTGGTTGGGACAGGTTACCTCAGGCCGGAGGGTCAGGGGTTCAATTCCCGCATGGGGACAAGTAACCTCAGGCCGGAGGGACTGGGGTCTCTAGTCTCATGGCTGCTCCTTGTGGCCTTGGGCAAGCCACTTAACCCTCCATTGCCTCAGGTACACTTAGATTGTGAACCCTGCAGGGACAAGGGAATAAAAAGTACCTGTTAATATATACATGTAAACCGCTCTGATGCATAAGTAAAGGGCGGTATATCAAATGCCTAAACCATAACCATAGTCTGTGTGAACCTTTGATGACCAATTCTCAGCAGTGCAGAAAGCTAGCCTAGAGTGCCTTATGAATCATCATACAGATATGTTCTCTAGCATTCGAGGAAGGACTCAGCAAGCCTATCACAATATTATTATGGATCCAGGAGTGGTCATCTGACAGTTACCATATCAAATTCTGGAGGCCCCATAATAAGCCATGACTGTAGAACTGAAGGAGATGTTTAAACTCGGGATGATAAAGTTCAGTAGCAACTGGTTGTCTTCCATTTTACTGGTTTCTAAGCCAGATGGAAGCTTCCACTTCTGTATTGACTTCCCCAGGTTTAATGAAACTTCCAAGCTAGAAGCATACCCCATGCCATGAGTGGATGAACTGACTGAGAGCCTGGAAGGAGCCTAGTGTATTTCCATACTGGACCTGACAGAAGGATATTGGCAGGTACCTTCTCCAGTCCTTATGGGTTGTTCCAGTTTACCATATAGCCCTTTTGCCTTCATGGGGCTCCTGCTACATTCCAGTACATAGTAGAATGCCTTCGGAGACTTCATGGACAGTATTCTGTAGCATACCTTGACACTACTGGGGTCTACAATACAGACTGAGAGACCCACTTGATTCAAATGCAAGCAGTACTTTCAAGTCTATGGAAGATTAGCTTGACAACAAACCCAAAGTGCTTCCTGAGAGAAGAAGAGGTCCAGTACCAGAGCTATTCTATAAAAAGGAGCAAGTTCATCCACAGATATGGAAGGTGAAAGGGATTGTCCAAGCATCTGCTCCTCACTCAGAAACAAGTGAGAGCATTTTTGGGATTAGTCAGCTATTATCAACATTTCATACCGAACTTTGCTGAGAAAGTGCCAGAAAAGCTAGC
Source organism: Ichthyophis bannanicus (assembly GCA_033557465.1). NCBI lineage: Eukaryota > Metazoa > Chordata > Amphibia > Gymnophiona > Ichthyophiidae > Ichthyophis > Ichthyophis bannanicus. The sequence goes on along the minus strand of CM066039.1, from coordinate 161,931,043 downwards.
CTGGCTAGCAGAGCAGGAAGAAGCTTTACAGACATTGAAAGATGCCCTGTGTTCAGAAGCAGTTCTGATAAGCCCTGCCTGACATTAATTTGCTATTTCAGGTACAGATTGATGCTTTGGGAGCCGTCTTAGCCAAGGAAAGTGGTGGCCAGGAGCACCTGGCTGCCTTCATAAGCCAAATGTTACTCCCACGAGAGAAGAAATATGCAGTGATCAAAAAGGAGGCACTGGCAGTGAAATGAGTCCTAGAGAAATTTCAGTACTACCTTCTTGGATGACGGTTCACCTTGATCCCAGACCATCAATCCCTCAAATACATTGCCAGACACTGAAAGGCAAATGGCTGAATAATGTGGTGGTTCTTGAGTCTTCAACCTTTCCAGTTTTAGGTACAACACTAGGCAGGAAAGAACCACCTAAATATGGATTATCTTTCCAGTGAGGTGATTCCAGTAGAGATGCTCAACTAGGGGAAGTAGAGCTGAGGGAGAGGGTATGTAAGGAGATGTATAAGAAAACCCCAGTCCTCTTTACACATATTCCCCCCCACAGTGCAACCTTAATAAGGAAAGAGAAAAGAAACCTGGCAAGGAGGGTGAGGTCCAACCAGGAAGTATAAAATCCCTGAGCTGGGGAAAATCAAAGAGGCCTTGAACAAGAAGAAGTAGCCCTCTAGACTACACCTGCACTACCTACATGTAAGGATCGCTTTGTTGTTCTGCCATTGACTTTGTCTGTAGGATAGGCCCTCTGTTCACCTTCTGATCACCCATCCATCTCTCCCTCTGCTTCTCTCCCACTCTTGCCTTTTCCTTTTCAGAAAACTAGTCAAAAATGTATATCAATAAAAATTAATAGAGACTGATACCATCCTTCTCAACCAAATGAAATTTCCAAACTATGATTTTGCCCATTACCCAAGACATGCAAAAAGAGGAGGCGGGGTACTCATCATAAGTAAAGATGAATTAAATGCAACAATCTCATCCACAGTTAGCATAAATGGGTTAGATATGTTGATGATTGAGAACAAGCACCTAGCATTCAATTAACTTTATTGATCCCCAGCCTTATATCCAAACAGCATCTCCACAATTCTGGAATCAACCTGTTCAGATAAACCATTTAACAAATATCTTATCTTGCTAGGTGATTTTAATCTACCATCGATGCACCATACCCATGCTTCAGCATTCCTGAATGTAGTGGATGATCTGGGCTTTCAAGAGATCATTAATGCACACACACATGCAAAGGGAAACAAATTAGACCTCATATTTCTACTTAATGACATATATGCGAGGTCTCAGAAAGCTCCTATACAAATAAACCTATACCATGGTCAGATCATCACTTAATATATTTCTCCATTGAATATCAGCTGACCAATCATAGAGCATTAAGAAACTAAAATGCAGAATGCTGGTTTAAAAGATTTGATAAAGATGCATTCCTACATGAGACCATACCACACTTGAATGCAAATGGATCTGCAAATGACAATGATGAGATACTGAGCAACTGGAACACTGTGATAAGCAAAGTAGCCTTATTTCTCAATACACAAACTAAAATGAGTAAAAGAGGGTCACAGGTGTGGTATACTCAAGAATTAAGATTTCTGAAAAGACAACTAAGAAAACTTCAAAGAAAATGGAGAGTTACCAAATTACAAGATGATAAGACTCTATACATGAACACCCTTCAAATTTACGGTACATGCATAAATGACCAACAGAGAGAGCATTATTCAAAGAATCTTATGAAATACCTTAATCGTCCAAGGAAACTTTTTGATACTGTAAAGTCATTAGTTAGATTCCCTGCTACACCAGACCACAAATTCAGTTGATGCCCTCATGTGACAGAAACATAGAAACATTACGACAGAAAAAGACCACATGGCCTATCTAGTCTGTCCTTCCATATCAACCACTACAACAGTCCCCTTTTTTCCTTTAGAGATCCTCTGTGTTTGTCCCATGCTTCTTTGAATTCAGATACTGTCCTCATCTCTACCACCTCCACTGGGAGAGTATTCCATGGATCCATCACTCTTTCCGTAAAGAAATATTTCCGCATATCACTCCTGAATATATCCCCTTTCACCCTCATCCCATGTCCCCTCATAGCAGAGCTTGCTTTCAGTCGAAAGAGGCTCTCCTCCTGTGCATTTATGCCACAGAGGTATTTAAACGTCTCAATCATATCACCTCTATCCCGCCTTTCCTCTGAGGTGTACATATCAAAATCCTTAAGATTGTTCTCATATGCTTTATAACAAAGACCACTAACCATTTTAGTAGCCACCCTCTGTACTGACTCCATCCTGTTTATATCCTTTTGAAGGTGTGGTCTCCAGAATTGCACAAAATGTTCCAAATGAGGTCGCACCAAAGACTTATACAGAGGCACAATCCCCTCCTTTTTTCTGCTGGCCATCACTCTCCATATGCACCCAAGCATTCTTCTAGCTTTTGCTGTCGCCTTTTCTATTTATTTATTTATTTATTTTATTTATTTTAGTCTCTTATATACCGCACTTTTGAGATCAGCGCGGTTCACAGGGAACAATAACAAAACCAGAACAACAGGCTGTTCGGTATTACATATAACAGGGGTAACAACTTGGATCAAACTGGGAGAACTATATACATGGAATATGTAGTCTGTTAACTAGATAACAGACTACATATTCCATTTTCTACCTGTTTAGCTACTTTAAGATCATCAGACACAATCACACCTAGGTCCCGCTCTTCTTTAATGGACAAAAGTTCACCCCCTATACTATATTGCTCCCTTGGATTGCTGCAGCCCAAATGCATGACCTTGCATTTTTTAGCATTAAATCTCAGCTGCCAAATTCTAGACCATTCTTCAAGCTTAGCTAGATCCCTCCTTATGTTATCTACACCTTCCTGGGTGTCTACTCTATTGCAGATTTTGGTATCATCTACAAAGAGGCAAACCTTACCTGACAGCCCTTCCACTATATCACTGACAAAGATGTTAAAAAGAATCGGACCAAGGACAGATCCCTGGGGCACACCACTGGTAACATCCTTCTCCTCAGAGTGAGCTCCATTTACCTGTACCCTTTGTTGCCTCTCACTCAACCAATTTCCAACCCAAGCAGTAACTTTAGGGTCCATCCCTATGGTGCTCAGTTTGTTTATAAGTCGCCTGTGAGGAACGGTATCAAAGGCTTTACTGAAATCTAAATACACCACATCTAGGGCTCTCCCTCGGTCCAATTCCCTGGTAACCCAGTCAAAGAAATCAATCAGATTTGTCTGACAAGACCTGCCTCTGGTGAATCCATGCTGCCTCAGATTCTGTAATCCACTGGACTTCAGAAACCTCATATTTTCTCTTTGAGCAGCATTTCCATTAATTTACTCACCACCGAAGTTAAACTAACTGGCCTGTAGTTTTCAACCACATCCTTACTTCCGCTTTTGTGTAAAGGCACCACATGAGCCTCTCTCCAGTCCTATGGCACCACTCCCGACTCCAACAAAGCATTGAAAAGGTCAGTCAGTGGAGCTGCTAGAATGTCTCCAAGTTCCCTCATTATTCTAGGGTGTATCCCATCCGGTCCCATCACTTTGTTTACTTTAAGTTTAGCTAGTTTCTCATGAACACAGTGTTCTGAAAATTGTTTATGATGCCCCTCGCTTCTGTTCCTGTTTGTGGGTGTTTTCTGAGGTCCTGCTCCTGGTTTTTCATCTGTGAACACAGAACAGAAATATTGGTTAAACAATTCTGCTTCATCCTCATCAGCTTCTACATATTTCTCCCCGTCACCCTTTAGTCTGGCAATACCACTTTTGCCCTTCCTCTTCTCACTAACATATCTGAAAAATGTCTTATCCCCCCATTTTATTGCATTGGCTATTTCCTCCTCTTTTTGAATCTTTGCTTTCCTGACTACTTTGCTAGCTTCTCTAAGTTTTTCCAGATATAGATGCCTGTCTTCCTCTCTCTGTGATCTTTTGCATTTCATGAAGACCTCCCTCTTTTTCTTCACCTTTCCAGCTACTTCTTTCAAAAACCATAGTGGTCTCCTTTTTCTTTTATCTTTATTTACCATTTTAACAAAAAGGTTAGTTGCCCTTAAAATATCCCCTTTCAGTTTTGCCCACTGTTTTTCTACATCCCCCCAGCTGTTCCTATCCTGCTAATGACTTCCTGAAGTATTGGCCCATCTTGGCAAACTTAGTTTTCCGAAAGTCTAAGACCCTTGCTTTTTAATGGATTCTAACAGCCCTAGTCCTAGTCCTGATACTGAACCACACCATCTGGTGATCACTGGATGCAAAATGATCTCCCACTATAACATCAGAAACACTTTCACCATTACCCTTAGGCTAAACTCAACCTTAGTGATGGACATACCCAATAACAGTGAAAGTGTCACTTCATGGAATACTTTCATGGAATAAAATCAACACTGACCAGTTACTCTAAACCATTACATCTATAAACACAACTACATTCCATCAAGACCCATGTCCGGTAAGCTGTGTCAAACTAACAAGAATTGTAATGGCTCCCACTGTCCTCAAGATCGTAAATCTTTCACTATCATAGAGTCTCATGCCGAAGACCTTAAAGAAAGCAACTATTCATCCCATCTTAAAAAACATCTCAATGGATAAGAATTGTCCAAAATCATATAGGCCTATATCAAACCTCCCATTCTTAACCAAAATTATCAAAAAACCTCATACAATGACAACTCCAGGACCACCTAAACATGCACGCACCTCTGGACATACATCAACATGGCTTCAGGCCTTACCATGGAGTGAAAACACTGCTAATAACACTCTTTGACAAGCTCATATGAGGCATAGAAAGAATCAAGCAAGCCTACATATTAATATTCTTAGACTTATCCTCAGTATTTGATTCCATCGACCATGATATACTTTTGGTAAGGTTCCAACAGATTTGCATTCTAATGGTTCAAGTCATACCATTTGGATCGGACACAGCAGGTAAAAAAAGGGAACCTAACATCGAGAACATACAGCCAGTATCAAGGATTACCACAGGGTTCAGCCCTATTGGCACTGTTGTTTAATATTTACCTCCAGCCAATCTGCAAGATATTCCAAGCACATGAGGTACACTACCGAATCTATGCAGGTGACATTTTGTTGTTCACCTCTTTTGATACAAGCAAACCCAACTTCATACAGATCGCAGACTGTTTCAATGAAGCTTCACGATGGCTAGACTCATTCATCTTCAGTACAAACTTTAACAAGATGGAGGTCCTTTTCATCAATAGAGATAAGGACTTCACACCACCAGACAAAATACAAGTCTGAGGTGCATACCTTGAAGTAAAAAATGAGGTTAGATATCTAGGAGTGATCATAGATCAAAACCTAAACCTAACTAAACATATTACCTCAATAACTAGGACAATATTCAAGAAAATCAGGATGACCCAACACTTAAGACCACTACTCTCAGCTCAGGACTTCTGCTCGGTTCTACAGGCACTGATTAGCACCTCCCCACCCCCCATTTTGACTATTGCAATCGCATACTACAAGGCTTGCCGAAACAAACATTAAATTGACTACAAATAGCATAAAACACACTTGCAAGATGGCTAAATCTGAACATATTACAGCCATTCTCTTCTAACTGCACTGGCTACCTGTAACATGTAGAATCAAATACAAATCCTTAGTAACCACGTTCAAGATTCTACACAACTTGGCCCAATCACATCTAAATTCATTAATAACTATCCTATCTGAATCAAGACAAAGAAGAGGAGGTTCACAAAACTCTCTGGTAATACTTGCTTACTTTAAGAAAACTAGTGGTTGGGGCAAGTTACCTTGGGTTAGAGGACTAGGGGTTCAAATACCACTAGAGGACAGCAGCCTTGGGCCAGAAGGACTGGGGTTTCTAGTCCCACAGGTGCTCCTTGTGGCCTTGGGCAAGCCACTTAACCCTCTGTTGCCTGAGGTACAAAAACACAGATTGTGAGCCCTTCAGGGACAAGGGAAAAATATATACATACAGTACCTGCTTTGACTTGTAGAAAAGTGGTATATAAGCATAGTTAAATAAATAAATAAATAAAACAGACCAAGCAACAGAACATTCATTTTCTATGCTCCAATTCATCAGAACTCTATCTCAAAGCTTAAGAAACATAAACGACCCACTCACCTTCCGGAAAAGAATCAAAACATACCTATTCACAGAAAATTTTAAAAATAAAATAGAAGGACAGAATATATTCCCCACATAATTACAAATATAATTCACCTACGCCCTCATACAACTGTCTCACCACCAAGAATACATATATTAATGATTCTCATGCAACACTGTCACTGCAACTGTAAATAAGACTGCTGAAGATTGATTCTAATTGTGCTATATATTCACTTTCATCATACAACACCTGCACTGCATATGTAAATAAGTTTAAACTATTAAGTTTAGTTATGTTTGCAAATAACAATTACTGCATTGTTAATACCACTTTTGTTCAATGTAAACCATTATAAGTTTGTTAATGTTATATGTAAACCTCCTTGATTATGATGAAAAGGTGGTATATAAAACTCACAAGTAAATAAATAAAATAAATAAATGAATTATAAGAACATCAAAGAAATACCATTATACCATGCAAACGTTCAAGGTAGTTTTAAAACAGGCAAAATATGTTCTCTACCCTCCCTCAATATATTCATATGCTAAATGAAAATTTGTCCTCTGCTTGTCATGCATAGCATGGTGATCCTGGCTAAGTAACAGAAGCAACAAGTGCACTAGGTTCCCAGCCATTCCTTATATGGCTTTTTCTTTAATTTTTTAGGCATGAGAAGTGGCGTCAACAGTTCAGAAGCTGTAAATCTTCTCTCTCCTCTCCCACGGAAGACCTGGAGCCTATCATGCCAGAGGAGCAGCCTGATGATGCAGGTGGAGAGCCAAAAGGGGGCTCATTCCCTTTTCAGAGGATGTGGGATGGTTCGGCCAGCCACAGGGACATCTGCCTCACCAGCCCCTCCCCATCTGGAACCAGTGGTGTGCAGATCCAAAGCAGGAAAAAGAGTCCAAAGCCAGCTTCCCCCAAGCCCTTTCTTTCTGCAGTATTGGACAGTGAAAAGAGGACCACAGCTGAAGCTACTAAGACCAATCGTAAGGAGGCTGAGAAGAAAATAGTTCCGTGCCAAGTACCTTCTTCACCTAACTCTCAATGGGCTGGCTACTTGATGAAAGTTAAGTCCTCAGATGATGAGAAAAAGCAGCAGCCAGAAAAGGGGAAGACTTCTCCGGAGGGTGTCCGCTTCATGAAAACCAGGAAGGCTTGGCAGGCATCCTCCAGTGAAGAGGATGGGACTCCTAAGACCAGAGAACGTGCTGTATCTGCTCGCAGTGCTGGAGCTGGTGGCAACTGCAGTGGCATGAAGGTGCGTGGGAAGAAGGTGTTAGTTAGGCAGAGAGATACAGAAATGCTGCAACCTGCCTCAGCTCCCAAGAATCTACGAAGAACTGAAAAGCCCAGTGAAGAGGATCTGACCTTTCGGCCAGCTATCAACAAGGGGGTACCTAACTTTGAGAGACTACAGCGGAAGTTCCAGGAGCAGCTGGAGCGCAACAAGGTCAAAGGTAAGTGACCTCAGCTTTAGATGTCCAGACAACTCCACATCATAAGGGAAAGGTTGAGCCAGACCTGGTTTTAACTCCTCCACTACCCTTATATCAATGGAACTTGCAGTTCCAATTTATTGAAGAAAAGCAAGCACTATTATTTCATGAATTCACAGAAGTAAAACCAAGACTGACTCAGTCTATCTCTTGATTTCCTGGTAACTATCACAGTGATTTAGCCAGGAGCTGACTATATAATCTTTGGGTTGCACAGGAAAAGTGACAGTCTGCCAACCCTTCCACTTGCACACTGGCCCCTTTGAAAGGCATCGGGCATGGGAGGAGCCACGGGAGAAGAAGGCCCAGGAGCTGCTGGAGGAAGAGAGGCCCTGGAAGAGGGAAGGAGGGAAGTGTGGGTCTTGCAGGGACTGTGTGCCAGAGGAGCAGCCCGCATCACCGCCACTCAACAGAACATTCCAGAAGCGTCAGGAAGCTGTCAGGTAGGACTCAGAAACATTAGAAGGAGGGAACTGGTTTTCAATTACTCTTAAGCTTGATAGAGTCTCAAGATTCCAAGTTTTTAACTGACCACCTTTTCCAGGGTCTCTATTGTGTCATGGCAGATGTAATAGTAAGAATTAAAGTGAAAGAAGGTGAAGAGGAGTATTAGAAGAAAACAAATATCTTAAGCAAGTGCTTTTGCTCAATAGTCATACTAGGACAGGGTGACAGAGTAAAAGGCAAGGATTCTAGTGCAATTGAAAGTAAACAAAGAAAGATATGTAATGTGTACTGTAGAAACTGAAAGAGACGCTGATCATGCTCTTCACAATTCTGTTCTATTTATCACTGGAAACAGGAGACATTCAAAGACATTGGAGGGGAGCAAATGTAGTGTTACTCCACAAGGGTGGAAACAAGGAGAAAGTGAATACTATAGAGATATTCAGCTGCTACCCAAGAGTGGAGGAGTAGCCTAGGGATTAGAGTAACAGCCTAACACCCAGGAGATCTGGTTTTGATTTCCACTGGCACTCCTTGTGACCTTGAGCAAGTCACTTTACCCTCCATTGCCTTGGAAGAAAAGGATTGTCAATCTACTTCTGGTCATACTTTGCCAAGAAAACCCAGGAGCTGCTGGGTCACCAGGAGTCAGCATTGACTTGATGGCACTTAAAAAAACAAAACAAAACAGATAGCAAACTGCATGAAGTTAGGCCTGCCTTTTTTCATAGGCTAACTTTATGCAGTTTGTTATCCAGTTAGCAAACTGAATATCGCTGCTAACCGGATAATGCTAGAGACCGCCCTTTCCTCAGATAGCGCTGCTGAATATCCTTCTCACCATCACTTATCCAGTTACTAGGAGCTGCTAATTAGATAAGTGCCTTTGAATATTAGGCCCACTAGTCTGACATTAGTTAATGGGTAAAATAATGGAGACACTAGAGAAGGACAGAATAGCACAATAACTTAGTGTCATGTTTACTAAAGGTTAATGGGTGTTCAGTAAAGTTAACACGCATTAAGTGCTGCAATATCAGATAGACATGAATGGGCAGTGAGAGCACTTAACATGCGTTAACTTTACTTAACATGCATTAACCTTCAGTTAACATGCCCCTTAAAGTCAATGGGTTACAAGATCATAAGCAACATGGTTTTTTGCAAAGAGAAAATTGTACCATATGAACTTGATTGATTTCTTTAGATGAAGTGATCAGAGTTGTAGTTCAGATGGGTGGAGTCGATTAGGCCTATCTGGATTTCAATAAATTATTTGACGCTGTTCCACATAGAAACTTTCTGAGGAAGCTGGCCAGTCTGTAGGTTAGGCTTTAAAAAACCGCCAGCTCTCCTGAACTCATTTCTCTCTCACCTTTATGGTCTAGCACCCTGCCCTTGCTGGGCCTTCTCCCCTCCATAATCTGTCTCTCCCCCAAAGATCTTTTCTTCTAAAACAGGAGCTACTCCTAGGCCTAACAGTGGAAATGGTGGACCACAACAAGTTATGAAGGTGTTCGGGCCAGGGGCTAGTCAGCATGTCCTTATTTTCTCAGCCCCATTGTAGACTTATATCTTCCCAACTTTCATATAGGAGGTGAGTTTGGAACTAGGACATGCATTGGCTCAGTCTTTTGCCCATGTGCTTTTACATCTTCTTAATGTCAGTGCCATCTCCATGGTCATACCTAGCACTGGCCTAAGGGCCACAGAGGAAGGATTGAGCAACATTTGTAGAGGGGAGAATGAGAGGAGTTAGGACAGAAAGAAGCCCTGTGTAATATTTATATATATCTAAATAGTGGCATTTTCATATGTAGGTGGCATTGATGTATAAATGTTGATTTTACAATGCCTCTGTTTACATGTATAATTGCAACAATTTTCACATATACATCTTAGACCCACCTCTATTAGAGCACTTCATTAACTGCACTTTAGGAAGCTGGGGTGCCAGAAATTTCCTCCTATTAAAGATAAAGAAATATTTTGGGGCTCTGCTACAATTTTATAATTCTAAAATGTAGAAACATAGAAGCATAAAAAATGATGGCAGTGTGTTTAAGAGCTACTTTAAAAATAAGGCTTCAGTGTTCTGTGGGTGCATACGGAGAGGAATGGCTAGCAGAAAAAAGGAGGTGATAGTGCCTCTGTATAAATCTTTGGTGTGACCTCATTTAGAGTATAGTGTGCAATTCTGGAGACCACACCTTCAAAAGGATATAAACAGGATGGAGTCAGTACAGAGGGTGGCTACTAAAATGGTTAGTGGTCTTCATTATACAGCATATGAGGACAGACATAAGGATCTTAATATGTACACCTTAGAGGAAAGGCGGGATAGAGGTGATATGATTGAGATGTTTAAATACCTCCATGGCATAAATGTTCAGGGAGAGAGCCTCTTTCAATTGAAAGCAAGTTCTGCTACGAGGGGACATGGGATGAGGGTGAAGGGAGATAGATTCAGGAGTGATATGCGGAAATATTTCTTTACAGAAAGAGTGGTGGATCCATGGAATAGTCTCCCAGTGGAGGTGGTAGAGATGAGGACAGTATCTGAATTCAAAAAAGGATGGGACAAACCCAGAGGATCTCTAAAGGGAAAAAGGGGACTGTTGTAGTTGTTGATATGGAAGGGCAGACTGGATAGGCCATGTGGTCTTTTTCTGTCGCCATATTGCTATGTTTCTATGATCCACCTTTTCCTAGATTTATCCAGGGCTACTCAATTACGGCGGAAAGCCTTTTTGGATCTCAAGCCTAGAGTATTAGCCTTGGATGCCTTTTTTCCTTCGATATCCATGTTATCCATGCTTTTCTATACCGCTCCCGATCTCTGGAAGGGACGGTATAGAAAAGCGCACAAATAAATAAATAAATAAATAAAATAGTAACTTTTCAGGCCTCCAAATGTACGTTTGTGGATTAATCGATTCGGAGAGCTTCCTGGTTGAGAGAGAGGAACAGATTAGGGATGATAAGGATAAAGTGGGTTAGTTAATAATTGGCTGTTTTTTGGGGGGGGGGTTCCTCTAGTTTTCTTTGTAAGGTATGGGATATTTTCTTTACGGTTCTCTCCCCTAGATGAGAGCTAAGTTGACAATTTATTGTTTTTTGGATCAGTTTTGTTTTTTATTTGTATTTCCTTGTGTACATTTTATGGTCATGTTTCTTTTATGCTTCTTTGTAAGAATTGATTTAAAACCTAAAAAAAATGATGACAAATAAAGACCATACAACCTATCCAGTCTTCCCATCCATACATACAAACAGGGGCGGCCCAAGGGGGGTGCGGGGCCATGTGCGGAGACTCGGTGTGGGGCCTCATTTGCATAAGTGGCCTTATTTGCATAAATATTTGCATAATGTTACCATACACTAACTTTTAGTAAACATGTCTCTTAATGAGGATATGGATAAAGAAAGACTAAAAGATTTCTACATTACTATAATCCAGTGCCAACCGCCAGGCACATTATGAACTACTACAAACGCTGCCCATTTAGAACCCATAGCAAACCCGCCATATCCTGACAGCATTACCAGGACTCACAAAGCACCATACCCTACCTATCAAAAGGCAACACTGCAAATATTAAACCAATACATTTCAGAGAATACTGGGGAAAGAGAACAAGTGGCAATGTCAAATAGGAATTACATAAACAGAATACCTCAGCTCAGTTACACATGCAGAACATAGACCATCATCAAACAAGGAATCACAATTTAGAAACAGGAAGGCAATAATTAAATTGGGAACCCCAAAAGCCAAACTTGGAATGTACAACACCACTGTAGAAATAAAACTATAAATTAATTTCCTCTTGTACCAAACAAAGCGCAGACGTTAATGATGCACATTTCACAGAGCTTTCATATTCCAGTTAATAAATTCAAAATAAAGAGATATCTTTCTACCTTTTGTGCATTTTTTTTCAGTTGCAATTGCTCCAGCCACTTTCTTCTGGTTTCTTCATGTTTTCTGCTAACTCTCCATCGTCTGCTGTCCATTTGTTCTTTCTTCTCTCTTCTAGTTTTTTTTCCATTCTCTCTCTCTACATCTGCTTTAACATACTAATCTTTCTCCTTTTGCTCTTTCCTCATTCCTATTTCATCCACACAAATTTTACCCCTCCATCCTCAATCCCCACTTACTCTCCCAATAACCGGCCAATTGTAGATTTTTCATCCCTCCCACACAAAATATTTTTCCCCTCTCCATTTTACTCTCCCAGCCCCATCCCATTCTAATCCTCCCCCAACATCAGCTCCCTTCTAGTTCCAGTCTCACCCAGCATCCATTCCCTTCTAGTCCCTGCATCAGCCCATTTCCAGTCCTACCCCCCATCAACCCATTTCCGGTCCTAGCTCCCCCATCCATTTTCAGTCTGAGTCCCTTCATCAGCTCATTTCCAATCCTAGCCCCCCATCAGCCCATTTCTAGTCATTTCCTAGCCCCACCATCAGCCCATGTCAAATCCTAGCTCCCCTCCACTCAGCCCAATTCCAGTCCAAGCCCCCCCATGAGCCTACTTCCAGCTCTAGCCCCTCCATGAGTCCATTTCAATTCAAGCCCCCCCCCCCAACAGCCCATTTCCAGTACCAGTCCTAGCCCCCCATCAACCCACTTCCAGTCCTAACCCCCATCACCCCATTTTCAGTTTAAGCCCCCCCTATAACCCATTACCAGTCCTAACCCCCCATCAGCCCACTTCCAGTCTTAACCCCATCAGCCCATTTCCAGTCAGCCCCCCATAGCCCACTGCCAGTCCTACCCCCCCCATCAGCCCACAGCCCATTACCAATCCTAACCACATCAGCCCACCTCAAGTCCTAACCCCTCCCCATCAGCCCATGTCCTGTCCTAGCCCCCCCATAGCCCATTATCAGTCCTAATCCCCCATCACGCCATTTCCAGACAGCCCCCATCAGCCCACAGCCCATTACCAGTCTTAACCCCCCCCAGCCCATTACCAGCCCTAACCCCCCATCACCCCATTTCCAGACAGCCCCATCAGCCCACAGCCCATTACCAGTCTTAACCCCCCCATAGCCCATTACCAGTCTTAACCCCCCCATAGCCCATTACCAGTCCTAACCCCCCCCAACAGCTCACAGCCCATTACCAGTCCTAACCCCTCCCCATCAGCCCATTTCCTGTCCTAGCCCCCCCATAGCCCATTATCAGTCTTAACCCCCCCATAGCCCATTACCAGTCCTAACCCCCCATCAGCCCATTACCAGTCTTAACCCCCCCAGCCCATTACCAGTCCTAACCCCCATCACCCCATTTCCCGCCCCCCCCCCTCAGCCCACAGCCCATTACCAGTCCTACCCCCCCCAACAGCTCACAGCCCATTACCAGTCCTAGCCCCCCCTAGCCCATTATCTGTCCTAGCTCCCCCTAGCCCATTATCAGTCTTAACCCCCCCAGCCCCTTACCAGTCTTAACCCCCCATCACCCCATTTCCAGACAGCCCCCATCAGCCCACAGCCCATTACCAGTCTTAACCCCCCCCCCGCCCAGCCCAGCCCAGCCCAGCCCCCCCCCAGACTGAACACCCCCCCAGCCCAGCATCAGTCTTAACACCCCAGCCCAGCCCATTACCAGTCTTAACACCCCCCCCAGCCCAGCCCAGCACCAGTCTTACCCCCCCCGCAGCCCATTACCAGTCCTAACCCCCCATCACCCCATTTCCAGACAGCCCCCATCAGCCCACAGCCCATTACCAGTCCTAACCCCCCCAACAGCTCACAGCCCATTACCAGTCCTAGCCCCCCCAGCCCATTATCTGTCCTAGCTCCCCCGCAGCCCATTATCAGTCTTAACCCCCCCAGCCCATTACCAGTCTTAACCCCCCATCACCCCATTTCCAGACAGCCCCCATCAGCCCACAGCACATTACCAGTCTTTACATCACCCCACAGCACATCCCAGCCCCGTCCCAGTCTTAACACCCCCCAGCCCAGCCCAGCACCAGTCTTAACACCCCCCCAGCCCAGCCCATTACCAGTCTTAACACCCCCCCAGCCCAGCCCAGCACCAGTCTTACCCCCCCCAGCCCAGCCCAGCCCAGCCCGTCTTAACACCCCCCCCCAGCCCAGCCCAGCCCATTACCAGTCTTAACCCCCCCCCGCAGCCCATTACCAGTCTTAACCCCCCCAGCCCATTACCAGTCCTAACCCCCCATCATCCCATTTCCAGACAGCCCCCATCAGCCCACCCCCCATTACCACTCCTAAACCCCCCATCAGCCCACATCCCATTACCACTCCTTGCCCCACGCTGCCCTTTTTCTTGCCTAGTTCACACCCTGACCCTGATCATTATTTACCCCCCCCAGCCCATTACCAGTCTTAACCCCCCCAGCCCATTACCAGTCTTAACCCCCCATCACCCCATTTCCAGACAGCCCCCATCAGCCCACCGCGCATTACCAGTCTTAACACCCCCCAGCCCAGCCCAGCACCAGTCTTAACACCCCCCCAGCCCAGCCCAGTCCATTACCAGTCTTAACACCCCCCCAGCCCAGCCCAGTCTTAACACACCCCCCCAGCCCAGCCCAGCCCAGTCCAGCCCCAGTCTTACCCCCCCCAGCCCAGCCCAGCCCCAGTCTTAACACCCCCCTCAGCCCAGCCCAGCCCAGCCTTAACACCCCCCGTAGCCCAGCCCAGCCCAGCCTTAACCCCCCGCAGCCCATTACCAGTCTTAACCCCCCCCACAGCCCATTACCAGTCTTAACCCCCCCCAGCCCATTACCAGTCTTAACCCCCCCAGCCCAGCCCAGCCCAGTCCATTACCAGTCATAACCCCCCACAGCCCAGCACAAGTCTTAACACCCCCCCCAGCCCAGCCCAGCCCAGCACCAGTCTTAACACCCCCCCAGCCCAGCACAGCCCAGCACCAGTCTTAACACCCCCCCAGCCCAGCCCAGCACAGCACAGCACCAGTCTTAACACCCCCCAGCCCAGCCCAGCACCAGTCTTAACACCCCTCCAGCCCCAGTCTTAACACCCCCCCCCAGCCCAGCCCAGCCCAGCCCAGCCCAGCCCAGCCCAGCCCCAGTCTTAACACCCCCCAGCCCAGCCCAGCCCTAACACCCCCCCAGCCCAGCCCAGCCCAGCCCAGCCTTAACACCCCCCCCCAGCCCAGCCCAGCCCAGCACCAGTCTTAACACCCCCCCCCCATCGGCTTATGTCAAATTTAAAATTAAAAAAAAGCCTGGCTCTGGCTGCTGCTGCCGCGGCCTCCGCGGCAAAATGGAGTGTCCCGCGGGGCCCCCTCTCCTCGCTGAGCCTCTCTGCAAAGGCTTTCAGATTCGCGAAGGGAGAGTGTCTGTCTCCCTCGCGTCTCTGTTAAGCCCGCAGGGGCTAATGGGAAATTTCCCATCTGCCCCTTTAGACGCGAGGGGCTGATGGGAAATTTCCCATTAGCCCCTGCGGGCTTAACAGAGACGCGAGGGAGGCACTCTCCCTTCGCGAATCTGAAAGCCCTTGCAGAGAGGCTCAGCGAGGAGAGGGGGCCCCGCGGGACACTCCATTTTGCCGCGGAGGCCGCGGCAGCAGCCAGAGCCAGCTTTTTTTTTTTTTTTATATAATTTTTAAAAAAAAAGCAGAATGTTCTTTGCGCGGGGCCCCCTGAAACGCGGGGCCCTGTGCAAAGAACATTCTTGCTCAATGGACGGGCCGGCCCTGCATACAAACTAATAAGCTCTACAGTCCCTTTATCTCCCTTAGAGATCCTTTGTGTTTGCCTTGAATTCGGATATCATCCCACCTCTGCTGGGAGGCTGCTCCATGCATCAATCACTTTTTGCATAGAGAAAGATTTCCTTAGATTACTACTGATTCTATTCCCTTTCACCTTCATCCTATGACCTCCTCATTACAGAACTTCCTTTCAATTGGAAGAGGGCCACCTCCTGTGCATTTAAAGTTTTCTATTATATCTACCCTCTCCTTTCCTTTTTCCATAGTATACATATTGAGATCTTTAAGTCTATTCCCATATGCTTTGTGATAAAGACCACTGTCCATTTTAGTAACTGTTGGTATAAGAAATTCCTAGTTGGGGGCAACAAACACAGGGATCATTCCTTGGCCTTTGGTTTTCTATCTCTGATCCCAGAAGCAAGTGAGATGAAATGAGAACACAACACACTCAGTTATACCATAACGAAGTCTGCTAAAGCTTTAGGAAAGCAGCCACGGGCCCGCAAATCTGAGCAGTCTCCCATAACTCCCTTAATTTGCTTGTCCACAGCACTTTCTTACATTCTTCTGCCTTATCACTCTGCATCATGCTTTTTGCTTTGCCTACATCTACATGTTACAGGTCAAGCTAAACGCTAGGTTGCCAATCCAGAAGAAAGAGCTCCCCACATGCATAAGCAAATTGTTTGGGGAGTTCTGTTTGTGGGTGGGAGGAGGTGGGCTGGAGGAGGAGCAAGGGCAGGGAGTGGGCGGGAAACTGATCCCATAAGTACAGGGCCGATGACAGGGTCGGCCTTGTATGTCCAGGGTCTGCCATTTGCATGGAGGACATATTCCACCTCGGAGGTGGAATAAGTTCCCCTAGATGAAGGAGGAGGGTGGATCTGGGGCCAGAAAGGAAGGTGAAGGAATGCCGGGGTCACCCCACAGCCAGGCCCTGGCCACAGCAGTCCCGATTGTAGGTCAGGGTGAGGGGTAAGCATATTTTCGGGGTCTGCCAGGGATTGCGGCAACATGACACCATGGCAATGTGGTTCCATGCAGGAGCCTGACTGGGCTTGCCGGGTAAGTGTTGGGACATCCGGGTGCCTGAATCAGGCATGTCCTGGATGTCCTGGCCTTATGCCTTGATTCTGCTCTCTTAGGTCTGTCTAGCCCCCATGGAGCAGAATCATGTGCATCCCTGGGCCATTCAGATGTCCCAGGGATGAACATCATAAAATTGGCCTCTACATGTTTCAGTCAACCCAAGCAAAAACATATTGCTCATGCTTAATCAGGACCGCTTCCTGCAAGCATGAGCTTTCTATCTTGTCTCCCATGCAAGATGTAACTTTTGCCTGTTTCACTTATTCATAAACATCCCTTGTAATACTGACAGCATATTCAGAGCTGTTCTCACACTCTAAACTTTCCCCATGAGACCCCTGTCCCCCTTCAAGTCCCTTTCTACAGTCTTCCGTATGATTCTGTAAAGAATCACTACAAAAGAAAGGTAGTTCAGACTTCTCCAAGTCCAGAATAAGTCTTCTGCCACAGTGGGGAATACCTTCTGTTTCAATTTGCAGATGTGGGGAACCATCTTCAGAGTCCTAGGCACCATATCTGGTCCATAGGTGAACTTCATCTCGCTGGTTGCGGGAAGTCAATGAATGGATTTCTTTATACATATGCCTTATTTGACAATATAGAAAAAGGATTACAATCATCCTGCAAGTTAGCCAAAGTAATGTGACACTGTTTGTCCTTGCTAGGTCTCAAGAAGAATGTGTACTGAGGGTAAGGCTCTGCTGATTATTCTTGCAAGCACTATCTGCTGATAGAGGCCAACAGCCCTTCATAGATCTTTCAGTAGTTCAGAGTTTTGCAGCCACATTCACATCATAACACTGGTAATAACTCCAAATTCTTCAGCAGCATCTCATTTCACTATGGGTTGCACTATGCACATCTTGGACAGAGTTTCAGTGACTGTCCACCCAGGCTTCATGGCTGCATATATATGAGTAGTCCTGCTGGAATCGCAGATCTTTGCTCCTACTCAGAGTCCACGCATTCAGTAGCATTGCAGACTTATTTTCATTCATATTAGTTGTTGTCATCGTGCCTTTTCTTTATATGCACCAATCCTATGGAACACCCTAACTTCAGTAATCTGAGCCATCTCAGACCAGTCATCCTTCAGGAAGGCCTTACAGACATATTTGTTTCAGCTAGCCTACAACCAGCCACCTTAACTAGACCTGATGCTATGACTCTATTGTCCAGCTTGCTTTTTAGTTATCCCCCTTGCACACTCCAAATTCATCCACCTATTTAACATTTAGGGGTATGTTTACTAAACTGTGGTAATGTCATAGACTGCGCGTTATGTAACATTAACGCTCGTTAGGTAACGTTAACGTGCGGTATGTAACGTTAACGCGCGTTAACATTACTTAACGATTGTTAACATCCCCGGCCATGGTAAACACCGCAGAGGGTGGAGAGAGGGCGGGGGGAAGGGGTCAATGGGCGGGGAGTGGGTGGGGAGAGGCTCCCTGCACACTAACGCGCTGAACTGAAGGGCTGAATCCTACTGCGAATGAAAACCTGCCGTTAGATGCACATTTGCAGGAGAGAGAAACAATTTAAGTGTCAGCAATGTATAGCATACACAGGGAGCCCAAGAAATGTGATAGTAGTGCTCCATGTCCAGCACCAGCATAGTGCCCAAGTATGAAAGGCCATTATGGCAATGGTGCAAATGGGGCATAGGAGGCTGCAGGCGGGACATGTAGCGGGGATAGCAGGGGCACAGGGTGGACTAGGTGGGCACCTAGGTGGCACATAGGAACATAGAAACTGGAAATCATCATGACAGCAGCTGACAAAGTCCAAACACAATCCACCTACATCTACCTGGTCCACCCGAGCTAACAGTTGCCAGGGCACTGACCTGACATCCCCCCAGCCAACCCTCCCCCAAGCGGAAAGAACAGACTATTGGTAGGCGGTGATGGGGGGGGATGTGAGGATGCTCATGTATGCCCCATGCCCAAGACCTCGCTCCCTAGGCGACCACCTACCCACACAGTAGATGGCCTGGGACTGCGCACTACCAGCACCGACAGCATATGGCCATGTCAGCATGGCAGGGGTGTGTGTGCCCGTGCTGGAGGGGGCAGTGGCACCTGCCTGCAGTGGACCTAGGCCATGCCCTGTACCAGTACGTGGTGTGCAGTGCAACATATAAGGTCTGGCTGAGGAAAGGTACAGGTAGCCCCAGGGACCACCATGCATCTGTGGCAACAGTGTGGTGCAGTATACCCAGTGAGTGTGTCCAGAAGCAAAGGGTCAGAGGTTCAAGCCCCAGCTGTGGTTCCTGCAGAGCATGTCCCTATGTTTTAGCCTACAATGCAGATACAACAGCAACATGTGCAAAGCCCAAAGCAGCGGCGGACAGGGGTACAAACACCCACTCACACAGGCTCCACAATCCAAAGATGCATGGAGAGTCAGGCTGTTGGCCCCAGCATTGAGCTGCAGTTATCACCAGGGCACTACTACTACCTCTTGCACAGTTTAGCAGTGTCATAAGAACATAAGATATGCCATACTGGGTCAGACCAAGGTCCATCAAGCCCAGTATCCTGTTTCCAACAGTGGCCAATCTAGGTCGTACGTACCTAGCAGTTTCCCCAAAAGACCCAGGTTCTGCAATGCTTGTACTGTCGGCACTGTGATCAGGACCAGTGTGGCGGGCAGGGTTGCCAACCACCCCTATCTGTGCACAATGCTGCAATAGGAGTGTGTGTGTATGTTTATCCATTGTTTTGTGGCTGCCCACACCTCACCGGGCTCACAATGTCCCACTGTTACCAGCGTTAGCCTGAATATGTGCATAATGAGGAGCAAGGTGTTGTGGGTATGGCCCGGACAGGGCGGATTGGCCAGGATGCATCTTCACAGGGTGTGAGGCAATGGCTGGGACACTGTAGTGCCCGACCACCGCCTGCATGGACAGGGTGGCCACAGCATGGCATGCTGGGAGGGCACTTACTCTGACCAAGCAGTGACCATGGCATGTCTAGGTTCCCACATAGAACTCTATATTATCTGTTTCCAGTGATCCTGTTGTGTCCCCAGTGCTGGGGCCCCAATCACTGAGATGCCTGCTTGGTGCACGTAGTTTCTCTGTGAGCATGCAGTATGGACTGGTTAGTGGACTGTCTGCAGTTGGACTGTGCATGGTCGGAACACCTATGTGGTGCTGTCTGCTGGTGACTAGCAGACAGTGGTGTGAGGCAGTTGGAGTTTTCCAGAATTAACCCCATCATTGCTGTTGGTCTGCCACTGCCCCAGCCACAGGTATGGCTCTAGCCCACCAACGCTGGAGGGCTGCTGCATACCAGCAGGATGGAGGTTGCTTCACAGGGTCTGGGGCACCTGTTCCTTAACTATAAAAAGGGTGATGTGAGCCCTTTGGGGGATGTAGTGTATACCACTTTGAACTATCAAGGCACTGCTACACAAACCTCATGCAAGTTTGGAAACCCCTCTGCCCTGATAACAGGTGCCCATGTCAGCCAGACCTTACCACAGGGTATACACTAATCTGGGTGGTGTCTGGTCCCAGAGGGCCACATGTGACTGCAGGATACAGATGGACACTGAATTACCTTCAGCTGCACTGCAAGGAACACCTGTCACAAACTGGCAGTGATGGGGATGTACAGCAGGGCCTATCTCTAGCACCACATGTACTGCGGACCTAGTGCTGGGCACCCATCCTATCCCTCAGGGAGAACACAGAACCTGCACAATGGCATGGTCTGTAGCTATTCTGTGCCAGTATCACGCACTGTCAGTTTGTCTTTCCAAGCCGAGGTACCGGAGAGGTGCAGACCCCATTTGGTGATCAACTGTAGACAGCTATTCAGCATGTGCATTGCATCATGGGAACTGGTGGGGTTACCCTATCCTGGCACACAGAGCAGACAGTTTGTACGGTGATCTGCAGTTCTTCTGTACCCAGCCATTGCTGTGACATACACCACTGAGGTATAGCCTACTGGTTAATACAATGCCATTCTTGGCAGTGTTCATGGGTTCAATTCCTCATTGTTCCCTCCTCTCATGTCTGTCCTACTCAAATAGTGTGAATGCCTGTAACAGTCATATTTTTGCAGATTTGTGCTGCCAGCCCATAATACCCTCGCAACAATTGCCAACATTCCCTCGGTCTGTCTATCTGTGTCTGTCAGCTGTGTAGAGTCCTGTCTGCCTGTGCAGGCTGTCACCCCATGTCCTGCACTGCTATCCTTTCCTGCATTGCGCCTCTTCATGCTTGCCTCACCTGTGCCTGATCTGCATGGCACCACCACTCCTCTGTCCACCCATCATTGTAACTATCCTGCCACCTCCACCTCCACTGGGGTAGACGTATTCCCATCGTCTGCCACCAACTGTCTTTCCAGTACTTTACATTGCCAACACCCTGTGCTGTGGTACAGTTGCCCCCACCATGTTTGTCATCAGTACTGGCAGCCATATGGGATGCCCACAGATATGGCAGGTCCAGCGGCTCCCAGCTCTCCCTCCTTCACTCATCTGTTCCTTGCCTTCCCTGAGTGCTCTATCTAGTGTTAGGGCTACATCTGTCTCTGTTCCTCACAGGTCATGCATGTCATCCTGCAGCACCTTGCAGCCCTTAGGCCACACTAACCTAGGGCACCATAACCTCGTTAGGCCACCATAACCTATGGTTCCGTAACCCAGGGTGCCCTCTAAGGTGCCCTGTCCAGGGGTGCCTAATATGGCGCATAGCCTAAGGAGCCCTACTGTATAGAGCACTTTACAAAGCACCTTATGAGGCACCTTACAAGGCACCTTATAAGGCACCTTATAAGGCACCTTATAGGGCACATAACAAGGCACCTTATAAGGCACCTTACATATACAGCACCTTACAAGGCACCTTATAAGGCACCTTACTTATACGGCACCTTACAAGGCACCTAACAAGGCGCCCTACAAGGAGCCTTACAAGGCGCCTTGTAAGGTGCCTTATAAGGTGCCTTGTAAGGTGCCTGATGAGGCACCTTGTAGCGCGCGTTAGCTTGTAACATGCGTTAGCTGATACGGCTTGCTGTAACGATGCACCGCCCATGCCTTTATATGGGCATCTGTACGTTTACCGCAGAACCTAACACGAATGACATTACCGCAGTTTAGTAAACATACCCTTTAATGTTTTGCCACCTGTTCTTAATTCCTATATAATACCTGTTCCTTGGTTCTAAGTTTTATGTATTTTCCTGTTCTATGTAAATGGTTTTACTGTTCATGCAAGATGTAAACCGCACTGATCTTGAAAAGTGTGATATATAAAAATAAATAAATAAATAATAAATAATAAATAAATCAACCCTATGCCGATCCTACCTAGACACTCCTACTCAAAGCAAATCTCACTCACTCTGCCTCAAATGCATCCAATACTCCAGCCCAGGTAGTTTCACATAGAGACAATTTCAACCATATATTAATTTATATGCATGTAAATAGTTCCTTGTAAGTAGTTTTTGTTACAATTGTTTCTTTGATGTTTGACCAGATTAATTTTGTTTTATGTTGATAGTTAACATATGTTTCAAACTGTTCTTTGTAAAATAATAATAATTTCTTTTATTATTACTGTTCTGTTTGCTGTAAACCGCCCCTGATCTCGCGAAGGGGCAGTATAGAAAAAAATGTACAAATAAATAAATAAATATATAATTTGCAGAATCAAACTCACCATTACAACACCCCTCTGATTCCATGCAATTGCAAACAACTACTACTACTACTACTGAACATTTGTATAGCACTACAAGACATACACAGCAGTGTACAGATATGTAAGAGACAGTCCCTGCTCATCAGAGCTTACTATCTAATCAAGACAGACAACACAGTAGGTTTAGACAGGGATACATTTAGGAGGAATGGTAAGGAAACACAAAGGAGATCAGGTGAGTCAATATCCGAAAGTGGCAGCGAAGAGGTGAGTTTTCAGCCTGGATTTGAAAAGGGCCAGAGAAGGCATCTGACGTACAGACTCAGGTAGTTTATTCCAGGCATAAAGAGCAGCAAGGTCTGGAGTTAGCAATAGAAGAGAAGGGCATGGATAGAAAAAAATTGCCAGAAAAGCGGAGTTATAGGGAGGTATACAAGAGGAAAGGTAGTGAGGATCTGCAGAGTGAATGCACTTATAGGTCAGCAGGAGAAGTTTGAACTGGATGTGGAAACGGATAGGGAGCCAATGAAGTGACTTGAGAAACATAGAAACATAGAAATATGATGACAGAAAAAGACCACATGGCCTATCTAGTCTGTCCTTCCATATCAACAGCTACAACAGTCCCCTTTTTTCCTTTAGAGATCCTCTGTGTTTGTCCCATGCTTTTTTGAATTCAGATACTGTCCTCATCTCTACCACATCCACTGGTAGACTATTCCACGGATCCACCACTCTTTCCATATAGAAATATTTTCGCATATCACTCCTGAATCTATCCCCCTTCACCCTCATCCCATGTCCCCTCGTAGCAGAACTTGCTTTCAATTGAAAGAGGCTCTCTCCCTGTACATTTATGCCATGGAGGTATTTAAACATCTCAGTCAGCACCTCTATCCCGCCTTTCCTCTAAGGTGTACATATTAAGATCTTTAAGTCTCTCCTCATATGCATTATAATGAAGACTACTAACCATTTTAGTACTGACTCCATCCTGTTTATATCCTTTTATGGTGCGGTCTCCAGAATTGCACAAAATGTTCCAAATGAGGTCGCACCAAAGACTTATAAAGAGGCACAATCCCCTCCTTTTTTCTGCTGGCCATCACTCTCCCTATGCACCCAAGCATCCTTCTAGCTTTTGCTGTCACCTTTTCTACCTGTTTAGCTACTTTAAGATCATCAGACACAATCACATCTAGGTCCCGCTCTTTAGTTGCCAAAAGTACTTCACCCCCTATACTATATCACTTCCTTGGATTGCTGCAGCCCAAATGCATGACCTTGCAGTTTTTAACATTAAATCTTGTTAAATTTGTTAGGAACTGGGGAACATTCTGGGGAAAGGGGGGGCTCTTCCGAAGGGATGGGCTTCACCTTAATCAGGATGGGACCAGACTGCTGGCATTAACCTTTAAAAAAGAGATAGAGAAGCTTTTAAACTAGAAAATAGGGGAAAGCCGACAGTCACCCAGGAGCGCACGGTTCGGACAAAGGTATCCTTGAAGGATACTACCAAAAGCAGTGAGGTTCCAAAAGGGAGTATAGTAGCCCAAATGCCCTTGAGTAAGGAGCAGACAGAGCATAAAGATTCCCAATTACCCATGCCTACCAATAGCCAGATTAATATTAATAAAATACAGTCTCTAAAATGCTTGTATGCCAATGCTAGAAGTCTAAACAATAAGATGGGAGAATTAGAATATATAGCATTAAATGAGAGGTTAGATATGATTGCACTCTCAGAGACATGGTGGAAGGAGGATAACCAGTGGGACACTGTGATACCTGGATACAAACTATATCGTAATGATAGAGCTGAACAAATTGGTGGAGGGGTTGCGCTCTATGTTAGAGAGGGCATTGAGTCAGAAAGGATTAAAGTTTTGCAGGGAACAAAATATGCTGTAGAATCTCTATGGATTGAAATTCCATTTATGAAGGGGAAGGTGATGGCAGTGGGAGTATACTATCGACCACCTGGCCAGAATGAACAAATGGATGATGAAATGCTCAAAGAAATCAAGGAAGCTAACAAAAGCCACAACAGAGTAGTAATAATGGGTGATTTCAATTACCCCGGTATCGACTGGGACAGTGTCACAGCAGGACAAGCTAAAGAGATAAAGTTTCTAGATGAAATAAATGACTGCTTCTTGGAGCAGCTGGTTCATGAACCGACCAGAGGGGAAGCCATACTGGACCTAGTCCTTAGTGGAACGCCAGATCTGGTGCAAGAAATAAGGGTGTTGGGACCACTTGGCAATAGTGATCATAGTATGATCATGTTTGATTTAATCAGTGGAGGACAGATAGTAAAGGAATCCACAGTACTACCTTTTAACTTTCAAAAGGGTGACTATGATAGAATGAGGAATATAGTTCGGAAAAAACTAAAAGGAGCGGTTCCAAAGGTTAAAGACTTACAGCAAGCTTGGGTGTTATTTAAAAATACTATCCTCGAAGCCCAGACCAGCTGTATTCCACGCATTAAGAAAAGTGGAAGAAAGTCCAAAAAACTGCCAGCATGGTTTAAAGGTGAGGTCAGAGAGGCTGTTGCTGCCAAAAGAGCAACCTTCAGAAAATGGAAAAAAGAGCCAAATGATGAAAACTGGAAACAGCACAAGCACTGGCAAGTTAAATGCAAAGCATTGATAAGGCAGGCAAAGCGGGAATTTGAGAAGAAACTTGCTACGGAAGCAAAAACACGAAATAAAGACTTTTTCAAGTACATTCGTAGCAAAAGGCCTGTGAGAGAGTCAATTGGACCATTAGATGATAGAGGGGTAAAAGGGGCAGTAAGAGGAGACAAGGCTATAGCAGAGAGACTGAATGAATTCTTTGCTTCGGTCTTTACTGAGGAAGATGTAGGGGTGTTACCCAAGACTGAAGTGGTATTTAAAGGTGATACTGCAGAGGAATTGAGAGAAATATCGCTACACCGGGAAGATATATTACAACTATTTGATAAACTGAATAGTAGCAAATCACCTGGACCGGATGGTATACATCCCAGAGTGTTGAAAGAACTGAAATATGAGATTGCAGACCTGTTATTGGTAATCTGTGAACTTTCATTAAAATCATCTGTAATACCTGAAGATTGGAGGGTCGCCAACGTAACACCAATTTTTAAAAAGGGATCCAGGGGTGACCCGGGAAATTACAGACCGGTGAGCCTGACGTCAGTACCAGGGAAAATGGTAGAAGCCATCATAAAGAACAAAATTACACAGCATGTAGATAGTCATGGCCTAATGGGAGACAGCCAACATGGCTTTAGACAAGGCAGATCTTGTCTTACTAATCTGATCTGTTTTTTTGAAGGTGTGCATAAACAGGTAGACAAAGGTGAGTCGGTTGATATAGTGTATCTGGACTTTCAGAAAGCTTTTGACAAGGTCCCCCATCAGAGACTTTTGGCGAAGCTAAAAAGTCATGGGATAGGAGGCAGTGTACTATTGTGGATCGGGAACTGGTTAAAAGATAGAAAGCAGAGGGTAGGGCTAAATGGCCAATATTCCCAATGGAAAAAGGTGAATAGTGGAGTACCCCAGGGATCTGTACTGGGTCCGCTACTTTTTGACATATTCATAAATGACCTGGAAAAAGGAATAACTAGTGAGGTAATCAAATTTGCAGATGACACAAAACTGTTTAAAGTTGTTAAAACCCAAGAGGATTGTGGAAAACTGCAGGAGGATCTGGATAAATTGGAAGACTGGGCATCCAAATGGCAGATGAAATTTAATGTGGACAAGTGCAAAGTTATGCACCTAGGAAAGAACAACCCACACTATAGTTACAAGATGCAAGGCTCCACATTAGAAACCACCACCCAGGAAAAAGATTTAGGAGTCATCGTGGATAACATGTTAAAACCCTCCGCCCAGTGTGCAGCGGCGGCCAAGAAAGCAAATAGAATGCTAGGTATCCTAAGGAAAGGGATGGAGAATAAAACAAAGGATATTATAATGCCTCTGTATCGCTCCATGGTACGACCGCACCTTGAATATTGTGTGCAATTCTGGTCACCGTATCTTAAAAAGGACATAGAGTTATTAGAAAAAGTACAGAGAAGAGCCACCAAATTGGTGAAGGGGATGGAAGGCTACTCCTATGAAGAGAGGCTAAAAAGGTTAGGGCTCTTTAACCTAGAAAAGAGGCGGCTGAGGGGAGATATGATAGAGGTGTATAAATTAATGAATGGAGTGGAACGGATAAACGTGGATAAATTGTTTACGCTATCAGAATATAGAAGGACTAGGGGGCATGTAATGAAGCTACAGGGTAAACTATTTAAGACAAATAGGAGAAAATATTTCTTCTCTCAACGTGTAATCAAACTCTGGAATCTGTTACCGGAGGATGTAGTAAGGGCTGTTAGTATAGCTGGGTTTAAAAAAGGTTTGGACAAGTTCCTGGAGGAAAGGTCCATAAACCACTATTAAAAAGGGACCCAGGATATCAATGCTTGGCCTAGTACAAGCACTGCAGAACCTGTGTCTTTTGGGGAAACTGCTAGGTACGTATGACCTAGATTGGCCACTGTTGGAAACAGGATACTGGGCTTGATGGACCTCGGTCTGACCCAGTATGGCATTTCTTATGTTCTTATGTTCTTATGTTCTTATCTCAGCTGCCAAATTCTAGACCATTCTTCAAACTTAGCTAGGTCCCTCCTCATGTTATTTACACCTTCCTGGGTGTCTACTCTATTGCAGATTTTGGTATCATCCGCAAAGAGGCAAACCTTACCCGACAGCCCTTCCGCTATATCACTAACAAAGATGTTAAAAAGAATCAGACCAAGGACAGATCCCTGGGGCACACCACTGGTAACATCCTTCTCCTCAGAGTCAGGGCCAGCCCGTCCATTGAGCGAGAATGTTTTTTTCAAAGGGCCCCACGTTTCAGGGGGCCCCGCGCAAAGAACATTCTGATTTAAAAGTAAAATTTAAAATTTTAAAAAAAAAAAGCTGTCTGCTGCCACGGCCTCCACGGCAGAATTGAGTGTCCCACGGGGCCCCCCTGCCCAGCAAAGCCTACCTTCCCTGCATCAGCTGCCTCTCCGCAGTCGCACCAGCTGTCAGAGCGTGAAGGGAGAGTTTCTCCCTCGTGGCTCTGTTAAGCCCGCGGGCGCTGATGGGAAAGTTCCCATCAGCCCTCGCGGGCTTAACAGAGCCGCGAAAGGGAAACTCTCCCTTCACGCTCTCCCTTCACTGGTAATGGGCTAATGGGGGGGGGGCTAAGACTGGATATGGGCTGATGCGGGGACTAGAAGGGAGCGGATACTGGGTGGGGCTGGAACTAGAAGGGAGCTGATGTTGGGGGATATTAGAATGGGATGGGGATGGCGCTGGGAGAGTGAAATGGAGAGGGGAAAAATATTTTGTGTGGGAGGGAAGAAAAATCTACAATTGGCCGGGTATTGGGAGAGTAAGTGGGGATTGAGGATGGAGGGGTAAAATTTGAGTGGATGAAATAGGAATGAGGAAAGAGCAAAAGGAGAAAGATTAGTATTTTAAAGCAGATGTAGAGAGAGAATGAAAAAAAACTAGAAGAGAGAAGAAAGGACAAATGGACAGCAGACGATGGAGAGTTAGCAGAAGACACAAAGAAACCAGAAGAAAGTGGCTGGAACAATTGCAACTGAAAAAAAATGCACAAAAGGTACAAAGATATCTCTTTATTTTGAATTGTGATTCCTTGTTTGGTGATGGTCTATGTTCTGCATGTGTAACTGAGCTGAGGTATTCTGTTTATGTAATTCCTATTTGACATTGCCACTTGTTCTCTTTCCCCAGTAGGTCATGTATTGTTATTCTCTGAAATGTATTGGTTTAATATTTGCAGTGTTGCCTTTTGATAGGTAGGGAATGGTGCTTTGTGAGTCCTGGTAGTGCTGTTATGATACGGCGGGATTGCTATGGGTTCTAAATGGGTAGTGTTTGTAATAGTTCCTAATGTGCCTGGCGGTTGGCACTGGATTATAGTAATGTAGAAATATTTTAGTCTTTCTTTTTCCATACACTCATGAAGAGGCATGTTTACTAAAGGTTAGTGTATGGTAACATTATGCAAATATTTATGCAAATGAGTCTCTTATGCAAAGGAGGCCCTGCACTGAGTCTCCGCACATGGCCCCGCACCCCCCTTGGGCCGCCTCTGCTCAGAGTGAGCTCCATTTACTTGTACTCTTTGTTGCCTCTCACCCAACCAATTTCTAATCCAAGCAGTAACTTTAGGGTCCATCCCTAGGGTGCTCAGTTTGTTTATAAGTTGCCTATGAGGAACAGTGTCAAATGCTTTACGGAAATCTAAATACACCACATCTAGGGCTCTCCCTCGGTCCAACTCCCTGGTCACTCAGTCAAAGAAATCAATCAGATTTGTCTGACAAGAACTGCCTCTGGTGAATCCATGCTGCCTCGGATCCTGCAATCTGCTGGATTCCAGAAACCTCACTATTTTCTCTTTCAGCAGTGTTTCCAATAATTTACTCACCACTGAAGTTAAACTAACCGGCCTGTAGTTTTCAACCACATCCTTACTTCCGCTTTTGTGTAAAGGCACCACATGAGCCTCTCTCCAGTCCTTTGGCACCACTCTCAACTCCAATGAGGCATTGAAAAGGTCAGTCAGTGGAGCTGCTAGAATGTCCCCCTCAGTATTCTAGGGTGTATCCCATCCGGCCCCATCACTTTGTCTACTTTAAGTTGAGTTAGTTTCTCATGAACACAGTCTTCTGAAAATTGTTCAAGATGTCCCTCGCTTTTGTTCCTGTTTGTGGGTGTTTTCTGAGGTCCTGCTCCAGGTTCTTCATCTGTGAACACAGAACAGAAATATTAGTTAAGCAATTCCGTTTTATCCTCATCAGCTTCTACATATTCCTCCCTTCACCCTTGAGTCTCACAATACCACTTTTACCCTTCCTCTTCTCACTAACATGAGCATGACAAGGCTGGCAGAAGGTTAGCCATGCAGCAGAGTGTTGAACAGACTGAAGGGAAGAGAGATGATTCAGAGGAGGGAGTAGGCTACAATAGTCAAGACGGGAGGTGATTAAGGAGTGGATAAGTGTCTTAGTAATGTGTTCAGAAAGGAATGGGTGGATGTTGTTGATGTCATAGAGAAAGAAATGGCAGGTCTTAACTATCAGATGGATATTTAATTATTTATTTAGACAGTTTTGTATACCACCTTATCCTTCAATCAAAGTGGTCAACAAGGCATTGGGAGGCATACATTCAACAGGAAGGGATATGTGGGAAGAAGGAGAGAGATGAGTCAAAGACGTCCCCAAGGTTGCGAGCCAAGGAAACAAGGAGGAGTTAAGAGTTATCCACAGAGACTGAGAAAGGAGAAAGGGGAGAGGAGGTTTTAGGGTAAAAAATAAGAAACTCAGTTTTGGTCATGTTCAATTTCAAGCAACGGTGAGGCATCCAAGCAGCAATGTCAGAAAGACAAACAAGCACGACTACTTATATCTAATGGCAATATAGAAAGCATGTCCAACTTCGAACAGGTCGTGATCTACTTTTTCCGGCCAAACGTGCTGGTGATCTACCACCATGAAAATTAAGTTTCAAATTAGTTTCAAATTAAATTTTAACCCAATAAAGTTGGAGGATTCTCCCCCCCCCCTCCATTTTTAATGAACCTTCTGTCATTACTTGGATGTGATCAGCTGTTAAGCAAATTAAGCAAAAACAAAACAGAGAGACGAAGATCCAGTAAGAACTGCGAGGGGAAATGGAAAGTACATTTTTTCTTAAAGTTTTATTGAGTAATAACTTTCTTTAACTGTCTTAATAACTTTCTTTAACTTTTATTGAGTAATTTGTGTTAAATTTAGGTCAAATATTGATCCAGGCTGATCTTGCACAATCTTTAATATTTCGCTCTTGCTCATTAGTGAGACGTCTGAGCTTGCATTTCATGCACCAGCTTTTTGAAGTTGGGTGAATATTGCATGAGGGCCAGTCTCAGGGAATCCTGGAGATGTTCATCTGTCATGTTGGAACGTTGTGTACTCTTTGTCATTTTCAGAAGGGAAAACGCAGATTCACACAAATAAGTTGAACCGAAACAGGAGTGTACAGCTTCACTGCATCTTCTCAAGTTGGGAAATTTGTCTCTAGGCACTAGCTTCCAAAATGATTCTTGCTCAGCACGGATCTTGAGAAAAATGTCATTTTTAAGGGTTAATATTTTGTTTTCAAGAGATGGCTTGTTCAATGAGTAATTTTTACTGATAGCAGCTGCAGTTTCTTTAATGTCCACATCTACTTTGAATGAGTATGACAAGTACTCCACAACTGTTCCAATTTTTTGGAAGTCACAGAATCTATTTTTGAATTCCTAGATAACAGAACAGATTTCTGTCACATACTTCTCGTTCTGAAAAACAAAATTTGGATATTGTCCCAGATGGTCCTGCGTATTAGGAAAATGATTAAAAGTGTTGTTTGCAAGGTCAGTCATCATTAGCTCAAATTTGCTCTTGTAGGATGAAACTGTACTCATCTCGCCAATGCATTTGTTTTTACCTTGTAGTTCAAGGTTCATATCACTTAGTTCGCCTGTAAAGTCAGCGAGAAATGGCAGATCACATAACCACTCCCCATCTTCCAACTCTACTTGGTCATCTCTCCTCTCCTTCAAAAAACTTCTTATTTCATTCAGCAAATCACAAAATCTTTGCAGAAAATTGTGCCTACTTAGCCACCTTACATCTGTGTGCAAAATGATTTCCGCTGCCCCTTCATCAAGAGTAAGATTGAAAAGCCATCTTTGAAGTGATCTTCCACGAACTGAATTTACAGTTTTGAAAGTGATGTCCATGACAGTCTTTGTATTGAGTCTCTTGCTTGCCAAAACTTTCTGGTGAATGATGCAGTGGTAAGAAAGGAAATCTGGGAAGTCGTCATGCTGTGAACAGAAGGCTGTGAAACTGTTAACCTCACCTGTCATTGCTCTTGCTCCATCAGTAGTGATGGAACCAAGTCTATGCAATGGAAGATTACACTTTGGGGCTTGTTTACAAAGCCACGGTAGTGGCTTCCGCTTGATATTGGAGCCACGGCCCCATTGAATTCATTGGGCCATGGCTCCGATATCGGGCGGAAACCGCTACCGTGGCTTTGTAAACAAGCCCCTTTGTCACAAAAGAATGGAAAGAACTGAATATTTTCTGACTGGTAGTTCTCCCTTTTAAAGAAATCATTACAAGTAGTTCTTCTTTAACCACTGAAGTCTTCAAAAACCATCCGGATAAAGACTAGTAACTGGGCTAAGTCTCTTATGTCTATAGATTCATCCAGTTGGAGTGAGAAAGCAACACAAGTTGAAACATCCTCCAATTGTTCAGTTGTGTGTCCACACATCTTTTCTATTCTCCGCACGACGGTGTTTCTTGACAATTGTACATCTTGAATAGCAGCTATGATCTCTTTCTTATTTTTAAATCCTTCAAAAAGATTGTCAACTGCTTCAAGAAAACAATCTTTTACAAATTCCCCTTCAGTGAAAGGTTTGCATTTCTTTGCGATCAGGTTGCTGACCTTGAAGGATGCTATGGTTGCATTGACCGAATGTGACCTTGGCTTTGCCATTAACTGTTGCTGAGTAGCCAATTTCGATTTAAGTTCTTTGAGCTTCAGTTTATGAATTTCACTTTTGGGTGGAAAATCAGCATCAAAGTTATTGCTATGCAAAGCCTTATAATGACGTTCCAGATTACCCTTTTTGGGCAAGGATACTGGGGCGTTACAAATTAGACAACAACACTTGTCTTTCACCATGATGAAGAAGTAGTCCATTTCCCATTCATCATGAAAGTGGTAGGTTTTGCTCTTCTTTGGAACACTCATCTTCGTTATACTGGGGTGGCTGGATGCAAGAAGGCCAAATCTGCTAAGTTAGTATAAACACTGGCTGAATCTGGTCCAAAACTGTCACTGTCCCAAAGTATTAAAGATCAACAGGAACTGAAGACCTCTGGATGATGTGCAATACAAGGACTGGAGATGCCAAAACCACACATGCAGTTCTAAAAGTAAAAATAAGAATTCATCATACTGGCACCAATAATCAAATACCACCAAACAATCATGAAAAAAACTCAAACGCCTGTCCAGCAAACCAGATAAAATCAAATACCGCCAAACAAGTTCAAATACCACCACCTGCGATTTAATAAATTCTGCACACAGTATAGAATCAACGCAAAGGTAAGGTGAAATAAAATTGCAGTGTAGAATCAACGCAAAGGCTAGACAAAATAAAATTGCAGAGGCAAGCAAAAGTCACAGTGGTTTGAACCAATTCAAAGGCAAGACATAGGCAAGTTAGAACAAAATTGGAAAAGCCCGCCAAAATCACCAAATTCTTGACACTTTGTTGTGTCTGCCCGAAAACGTTTAATGAAAGCGAACTATAAAGCGACCAACGACCAGCACACGACACAACTAATACGGTAAGTGTATTCAGGTAAAGCCCAGGCGAATGGATATCGCCCAGTATATAACACACTTCTAAGGGGTATTGGGGCGGGGGCAGGAATGGGTGATTCTGAGAGGCAGGAGACCAGGTATGACGCCGGGCCTGTGGCGTCTCGTCGCGGGGTGCGGGCGGCGGCCCCCTGGGGTACCCACAAACTATTGGCATGAAAACAACAAGCGCCCCCAATACACCCACAGACAAGATTCCCGCAGGCAGGGAAAAAAGACAGGCAAAGGATCAGCAGTGGCGGCAAGCCCTCGGCAAATGATCTGCCGGAACGAACTCTCTCCTAGCGACAGGGCAAGCTGCTGGAGAGATGGAGCCAAGTGGGGCTGGCGATCTACCTCTGACCCCTCCACGATCTACAGGAAGATCATGATCTACCTGTTGGACATGCCTGCAATTTAGAATTGTTGAAGTCCACAAAGGAGCAGAGAGAAGCATGGCCATACCAGTCAGATTTATAAGCAAGCATCTTTATTCAGAAGACCTGACTTGGCCAAGATTTGGCCATTCGGCCTGCATCAGGGGTCTACAGTAAGAAATTAAAACCAGCAAACATTGTACATTCATATAAAAATAATAACATCAATTAAAAAACATAAAATATGAAATATCAGTCGTAAAATATAAATACAACAGATGGTAAGACATCTATGCAAAAGTCATTACCTAAATAGCAACTACTACTGTCAAATTCATCAAACTGAAAATCGTATAGCTTGGTACACAGAAATATGAATCTGTTGTTAAGAATCACAGTAATACCTAGAAGAAAACAAAAGGATGAATAAATAGTATCAAAATGTAAAAATCATTAAGGGTCATTAAGAAAAGAAGAACATCCACCAAACTTTATATAATGAGAAACATAAAAAGAGATATGTATATTGAAATATATATAAATATATATGCACTATAACCAAAAATATGTTCTTGCACTATAAATATACTTAAGAAGCTAAATAGAATTTTCTTGACCAAAAAGAAGCATTGTGTATGTTCAGCTTGAAAGCGCATTTCATACTAAGGAATTAAACCAAGTAACACTAGGAGATAGGGTTGCAAATAAAAGTTAATGTCTATTGGTGAAATGGATACAGTGATATATGTTAACAAAATATAAAGGCTTATTAGTATCCAGCAACCAATAATAATACACAAAGAAAACCTTAAACATTCTGCAAATGGCGCAAAATGTAGCGGCTAGGATCATCATGAGAAAACGTTTTGCTGATCACATCACATCTGTATTGATTGAGCTACACTGGCTCCCCATTGCTGCTCGTATAAAATATAAAACACTAACAACCACTTTCAAACTCGTGCATAACGTAGCACCGTCCTTCCTCTCCACCCTAATCTGCTCACAACCACCCAACAGAAACAGAAGAACCATCAACTCAAACACCCTCCTCGTTCCAGCAGATATAAGATCTGTTAAAACCAGTACTAGTAACAGAGCTTTCTCATACACAGCACCGACACTCTGGAACCAACTGCCGCCAGAGCTACAAGCTAGCAAAGACCTAACTGACTTTAGAAAAAAACTCAAGACTCACCTGTTTCAGAGTCAGTTCAACTTGATTTAAACCCAAGGGGTCTAAGCCTATCCACCCTGGGAGACAGGAATGCAGCTATGTACGCCTTGCTCATTTATGTAAAAATGTATATATGTAAATTATTGCTCCTCTCTACAAATAGAACCCATTACTGTGTGATGTGCTTACCCTCCGAATCAACGTGTATATACCCCAAATTATACTGTCCTGATTTGACAGTTTTCAATATGTAATCAAACCCGCTGCTGATCGCTGGAAGTAGCGGTATATAAATGTTTGTTAAAT
The DNA here is from genome assembly GCA_033557465.1 of Ichthyophis bannanicus. NCBI lineage: Eukaryota > Metazoa > Chordata > Amphibia > Gymnophiona > Ichthyophiidae > Ichthyophis > Ichthyophis bannanicus. The sequence continues at coordinate 161,896,066 of CM066039.1, read as the reverse complement.
CAATCAATCAATAAATAAAATAAATATTTGAGATGCGCTGTCACGATGGGGGCACAAGAAAAATCTAAAATGAAAGACAGCCATGCTGCTTCATTGTGCTCTGTGCAGAATGAAAAAGGCTAAATAACAAGGAATATAACTGTGAGTATGATATGGGAAAAGGAAGCGGAAAAACTCATCCTATCTTAAAAACGATAGTGCACACAATGGGCCTGATTCTGGGATGCCATCTGGGCCGATTCCCCGTCTGGATCTTCCCGTATGTCCTGAGCCGCAGGATGGGGAAAGTCAGTAGGGGGCGGGATCTGGCAAAGTAGGGGCAGGCCAGCCCAGCAGGACGTACAGGACCAATTCAGGTCACGGCTCTCTATGTCCTGCTGGGTCAAAGGGGACCTGCTGCTTATTCCACCTGGAAGGTGGAATACGCAGCACCAACCCAGCAATCGGGCCTGGGGATCCACCTAGGGGCTGGGGCCGGGTGTAAGGGGGTCCCCGCCACTCAATCCAGGCCCCAGCAGGCCAGCCATGGGTTGGGAGATGGGGATGAGGGGAGCCTAAGCTGCAGGAGTCGGTGGCGCCTTCGGGGAGGACATCCACGTAGGCAGGCAGGGGCATGCCGGGCCATCCTTGGGCCCAATTCTGGTTACCACGGGAACGTTTCGTTCCCACGGTCCAGAATCAGGTTCTAATGGGCCTGCCTTGCTCGGGGCCATCTGGACGCCCCAGATGTGCCCCTTCGTGAATCAGGCTCCACATCTAGATTTTCAGGCACACCTCGGAAGAACATGCTAGGGCTATACAGGCATTGATAGAAAAAAGACTCTTCAATGATATATGGGGTTATCAAAACAGGAGTTCAAAACTACATACCTATATATATACTTTCAACTGAAAAAATGCCATTACTACTAGCTAGAGATTTTTAACAGATATAGCCAGCAAAAAATATTATCTTTGATTTGTGTAATCTGTATACCGTTGTTTCTAAAAAGCTTGTAGGGGTAAAGAATTTGTCCAGCACTCATTAGTATCTGTCTTAGATGCACTAAAAACTGCATGGCACACATGCTATTCATTCAGAAAGAATGGTTTAATACTAAAAACCATTGTAGGAGCATCTTATCATATACTGTGGAATAACCTTTTATAGCATAAAATGGTAGGGCCATATACTTACATCTAACAGTATCTTTAATCTTTTGTTAAATGAAAGAAAGCAAGTTGTTTGAAAATACAAAACCAGCAACAGAAGAATGCCTGGGCAATGGGGGAGAAACAGTGTTAAATGAAAAAAGACACTGGAAAGAATGGGTACTGAGAGAGCATATGTTCAGAACTTATTTCCATGTTTTACTGACATAACAAAAATAAGAAACCATTTTTTACAAGGAACGAGAACCAGAAACTTGAAAGAACAGTGGGTCAGAGATCTTATACTTACTATGAAGCAACAGCAAGTGCGGGCAGAAAGGGGACATCAGGACGGCACATATGCACTATTTAAATGGTATGGTAAAGACTTCTGAGCATCTATTCCACCCAACTTAAGGTGGACAAGAGGAGTACAGCCACAAAACATGGCAAAAGGTAATGACTTTTGTGTAGATGTCTTACTGTCTGTTGTATTACCGGTATATATTTTATGAGTGATATTTCATATTTTATGTTTTTTATTTTATGTTATTATTTTTATATGAATGTACAATGTTTGTTGGTTTTAATTTCTTACTGATGCAGGCTGAATGGCTACTTTGTGGACTTTGTTGATTGACTGCGGAGATCTTTTTCCTCTCTCTTCTTCTGCTTAATATGGAATTGTTGAACAGGATTATCTTATCTAATACCAATTAATAACACTACATCTGCTGCTAGCATTAAATTATCCCAAATTATTTGACAATATGTAAACTAAGTTAGCGCTGGTCCTTGTAACATACTTCTGTCTTGCATAACTATCTACATTCCTTAATTTATTCTACCAAATTAAATGTTAGGCCACATGCTAATAGACACACATCTCTTGTTAGGTGCACAATTTATACATATCATTAATTATGTTTGTGATTTACTCTCCAACTGCAACAATTTACAAGGTATAATTAATCCCATTACTCAAAAGAATAACAAATAGTAAAATATAACTGGCAGTTTATGACAAATAAATTCAACTCATTTAAATTGTTGATCAAAAATTCTTAGGAAGGCTCATATCTTGACTCACATTACTGGCAATAATCAAAGTATCTTTATCTTTATCTTTATTTTGCATTTGATATACCGCCCAGGCCATGGCATCAGAGTGGTTTACAATAAGTAACAATGCTGCAGGTAGGAAATGGAAAAGAACGCCATATATTAGCAGGAAAGAGAGGAGACAAACAAAGAAATAGCTAACATCTATAAAAGCAACAGGAGAGGCAGGAGAGTGAGACACAAGGAACTAAGACAGACTGGTACATGGAATGTTATCTGATTGATGGAATAGATGAGTCTTGAGGAGTGCTTTGTAACCTACTCCTTGCTGGTCTCCCTTTGAATCATCTCTCTCCCCTTCAATCTGTTCAACACTCTGCTGCGCGGCTAATCTTCCGCCAGCCTCGTCATGCCTATATTACTCCTCAAATCACTTCATTGGCTCCCTATCCGTTTCCGCATCCAGTTCAAACTTCTCCTGCTGACCTATAAATGCATTCACTCTGCGGCTCCTCACTGCCTTTCTTCTCTTATCTCTCCTTACAACCCCCCTTGGGAACTCCGTTCTTCTAGCAAACTGCTTCTATCTGTGCCCTTCTCTTCTACTGCTAACTCCAGACTTCTCTCCTTTCACCTTGCTGCGCCTTATGCCTGGAACAAACTACCTGTGTCTGTACGCCAGGCACCTTCTCTAACCCTCTTCAAATCCAGGCTGAAAACTCACCTCTTCGCTGCTGCTTTTGGATATGACTCACCTGATCTCCTTTTTCTTTCTCCTTGCTTTATCCCTGCCTACACCTTCTGTGTTTGTCTTGACTAGATTGTAAGCTCTGATGAGCAGGGACTGTCTCTTACATGTCTGTGCAGTGCTGTGTATGACTTGTAGCACTATACAAATGCTCAGTAGTAGTAGTAGTAGTGCTCTGAATTTCGAATAAGATGATTCGAGACAAAGAGTGGATGAAAGGGCATTCCAGAGTATAGGACCGATGAAAAAGAAGGCAGCATGACGTGTAAGTTCTCGGTGAGCCTGAGAGGGGAGGGATAGGCGATTGGCAAGGAGGGACCGAAGCTGACGGTAGGGAGTATATAGGCATATCAGATTAGCCAAATACTGGGGTGTGGAGGTGTGAATAACTTTGTGAGTCAGGAGCAGGAATTTGTTTTGAATGTCCGGTGTATCCAAACACACCAGTCCACAGACCAACTATGTATGTGACGGCTAGCAGCGCAGTACCATGTTTACATCTGTGTGTCCCATGACCCATCGACAGGCCAGCAAATGATCCCACTGGGGGTCGTGGTGATCACAGATATGACACATGGTACTGTGTCTAACTTCATTGTGTCACTGCTGTATCTGTGCACTGATCGTATGGGATAGGTTGGATAATGTGGGAATTCATGGCACACGGATAGATATCTGTGGGGTGCTGTTCACTCTAAACCTGATGCACAGTACTGAGTACCCTGACTATCTCTGCTACATACCACTACCCAGTGAGAGGGGTTCGATGGGTAAACTGTATAGGTGATCTGGGGTAGGTGTGTACCACTGTACATCTTCATGGGGTATTTTGTGGTGAATAGTAGGCGGATGTATGGGCCCATTATCATGATGACACCAGATGGCACATGATACAAGGGGGGGGGGGGAGTGCACATGGCATCCACCCCACTATACATACAGAACTATGTTCTATGATGGCCTAAGATTAGGGGGCACATGGAATCTCATTGTGGATGTTCCGTCAGCCCCAGGGGGCTTGTTGTGTATTCTGTTACCCACCTTCCGCATCATGCTTTGCAGAGGCAGTATGAGCCCGCAGCTCTGCAAGGATGATATCCATGCTGGTGTGTTGCGTGCGTGATGTTCTTGGTGCCTGCATCCTGTGGGGACTCCCCTCCGACTCTGCGTCCTCCACAGCCCGTGTGCTGCTGTTACTGACCCCCACCTGTGTGTTAGTATCCACCACCCAGTCCTCTACCTCGGCCAGCACGATGTTACCTGGGGTCTTCCTGCCAGTGCCGTCTGCGTCCCTGGACTCAGCGGCCTCTGGCCCCTCGGCATCCCCTGGCACCGGCACATCCCCCTCCTCATATGCTTCCATGGCCTGGATGTCACCTGGGGGGTAGAACAAGGTACACAGCAAGGATGAGTTAGCGCAGGTCAAATATCTACACCTGTGTAGTACGTCCCCACCAACAGCAATGTGGTGTGCGCCTGTACCTGCTGTTACTACACCTGCAATGGTGACAGCACATGTGCGCACAGTGTGTGGTACCTGACAGGGGGCAGGGGCGGCCTCACGCACTGGTGGAGCTGTGTCACATTTGCTGTTATGTGGGGGGGGGATGGGGTTTAGACTGGCGGACCCACTATATGCAGCACGAGGTATGCTCTGTGCATGAGTCCTTGGATGCTGGCTTAGCGTTACATGTGGCCAGTGTGCTTGTGTGAATCATGAGTGGGATTGTGGCCTGGCATATTCTGTGTGAGCGATGTGTATGCATTGGCCTGAGTGGTATGGATGGCAAGTGTTGCTTAATCTGTCCAGGTCAGCCAGACATGTGTGGGGAATGCCGCATGGGTAGGCACTGTGCAGTGTGTGCGGACAGCTATCACATAATCAGTGTGTGTGGTGGGTTGTTCCAGGGGATGGGTGGAGTGTTGCTGGGCATGTGTTTACACCGTGGGTGGGGGTCATGGGAATGTGTCTGTGGCACTGCAGTACCTGTATAGATGATGGCACCAGGTGGTGGGCGGTCTTGGCTAGATGCAGTTGGTACGGCTGTGGCAATGTGCACCTCAATGTCTTGTGAGGGTGTGTGGGACATCCACACTGTATGTTGGACAATGACAGAGTGTGATGTGTTCGAAATCTGTGTGATGTGGTCATTGGGGTTTGTTTGTGTCTACCTCACCATCACAGTGTGATAGGCCTTCCTCTGTCTCTGGTCTGGGATATGTCCCTGGACATGTGATTTCAAACACACTCATAGCTGTTATACGTGGTGTGTGTTGGTCCCCCTAGTTCAATGTTTTCTGCCCTATTTGTTTGCCCCTCCTGTCAGTGTCCCCCTGTCATATAGTGTTGTGTGCCTGGCTGCAGATGTATGCTGTTCTGTGTGACGTATATGGCATGTACGTATAGCTGCTGCATGTTCTGGGTTCATGGGGTGGGGGGTGTTCTGACCCCCTATATGTACGGTCATCCGCCCCACTCATTTGCAGTCAAGGGGGGTGGCACCATGTCTGGCTGGGGGACTGCCCCCCAACCAGTTTTGTACACCTGTGCAGTGCTGTAAAATGTCCAGGACTGTGGCTGTCATGCAAGCAGCCCCAGGTACCTGTCACACCTACCCTGTACCTACACAGCCATGTTTTGCTCGATATGTGGACCCCAGTTGCCTGTATTAGGGCACATGTGTTATCAGGACATAGGCCCCTCCACCTTCCTGTCCATGGCAGGCATGTACTGGGCCATGTGGTTTACATGTGGAGGAGTGGAGGAGTGGCCTAGTGGTTGGGGCAAGGTACTTCAGGCCGGAAGGTCGGGGGTTCAAATCCCACTAGAGGACAGCAACCTTGGGCCGGAAGGACTGGGGTTTCTAGTCCCACAGGTGCTCCTTGTGGTCTTGGGCAAGCCACTTAACCCTCCATAGCCCATGTTCCCTGTAAAATAGTTATCTCCAAGTTATAATGCCCTGTTCAATGTAATTTCAGTTTGTTCAATGTAAACCGCACTGATGCAGAATAGCGCGGTATATAAGAGAATGTAAATAAATGAATAATGTGTAGCATATCACTGACCTACCTGCCTGTGGATGGGCGGTGTCCAGTGCTTCCGACAGCCCTCGCAGGTAGATGGGGCCCAGACGGTCTGCCAGTTCCTGCTCCAGGGGTGTCAGAGTTGGGGCAAAGGGACCACCCCCTCCGGTGCCCATGGCATGTTGCCTCTCTGCCACTATGTGGGCATGGACACCCCGCTTGATATCACTGAACCTTTTTCTAAGGCTATCCAGGTCCCTGGATGGCCCCCCTGCCTGGGCTATGGCCTCCTGGATCTCCTCCCACACTTGTATCCATGTGCCCACAGTGGTGCTTGTGCTCAGGCGGCTGTACAGCACATCATACCTCTCCAGAACACTGGCCAGCAGGATGTGTTTCTCCTGCTGGCTGAACCTAACAGCCCTCCTCCTTTCCTCAGCTGGCACAGGTATCCGTCTTCGTTTGGCGCTGGGTGGCCCCTGTGTGGGCTGGGACACACCCGATGGGCCTGCGGTCACCACCAGAGGCCCAACACTCCCTGCCGGTTCTGGGTCCTGCTGAACAGGTGTGCCCCCCCTCCTCCACTCCTGCCATGTCCTGTCTCTCCATCTCCCTGCCCTCTGTGCCCTCTCCCTCCCTGTCACACATACCTGCTCCTTTGCTCCTCAGCTCCACCTCACACCTGCTTCTGGCCCCCCCTCCTCTCCCTGCTGTCTGCTCCTCAGCTCAGCTTGTGTCTCTCTTACCTGCTCCTCGCCTCCCCCCCTCACTCTCTCCCCTGCTTTTCCACACACCTCTCCACAACAAACCTGCCTCTGACACTCTCCACCACCACTCACGAACCCAGACACTCTCCACGACACACCTGCTTCTGACTCTCTCCCTGCTTCTCCGACAATGCACGCCTTCTATCCCTCACTTCAGCGTGATCCAGGTGTGCAGGTGTTTTTATAGGGTGTTTTTACGTTGCGCGCGTTGCACATGCGCAGTAGCACTAGCGTGGCGGCTGCATGTGTTGCGCATGTGGTGCTAGCGTGGCAGCTGCATGTGTTGTGCATGCGCTGCGGAGGCGTGGAAGGTGCGTGCATGGGACACCATGTTACACATGCACTGTGTGTGCGCATGAGGCGCGGTGCATGCGCGTAACAGGATGCAGCACATGCACATGTCTCATGCTCACACACAGCGCACTCCACACACAGCGCACTTACCGCATCTTTGTGGCACATGCGCAATGCGCGCAGCCACCACACTAGCGCCGCTGCACATGCACAATGCGTGCACCGTAAAAAAAAACTATAAATACACCTGCACACCTGGATCACGCTGAGGGGTTTGTGTAGGTGAGGGAGAGAAGGCGTGCATTGTCAGTGAAGCAAGGAGAGAGTCAGAAGCAGGTGTATCATGGAGTGTGGCTGGGTTTGTGAGTGGTGGTTGTATTATGTGGCTGGGTTTGTGTGTGGTGGGAAAGGTGTGTGGCTTGGTTAGTGAGGTGAGTGTTTGAGTGAGTTAGAGGAGTTGGTCGGGTGGAGTTCATGGCGGCCTTTGTGTTTGCTGCATTTGCGGTGGGAGGTGAGCAGGGCTGCGGTTGCCTGACGGGGGAGATGGTGTCCATGGGGCTGAGGCACAGGGCATGGGTGTAGTCCCGCTGCAACACAGACCTGCAGCTGTGGGGGCAGGCCAGGCAGGGGCTGTGAGGGCACGGCGCAGGAGACATGCAGAGGTGCAGGCTCGCCAGCCTCGCCTCTACAGGCCCAGGGCCCAGCTCCAGGGGGATGCGTGAGGACCAGGTCATCTCCCTCTACCGCCTGAACATGGGTGCTATTAGGGAGCTCTATGAGGATCTAAGACCTGACCTCGAGCCCCTGACTGGTCGGGCACATGCCATACTGGGTTTGGTCAAGCTCCTTGGTGCCCTACATTTCTTTGCCTCTGGCTGTTTCCAGTCATCTGTGGCTGCAGTGGGTGGCATGAGCTGCCCCACCTTCTCACGCTGTCTCCACCAGGTACTGCGTGCCATGATCAGCCAGGTGGAGAATTACATTGCCATTCCCAACACTAGGCAATAGTGGCGGACCCTGAACCAGGCCTTTGAGGCGTTAGCCAGGATACCACACGTGATGGGAGCTATTGATTGCACAAATGTTGCCCTGGTCCCACCTAGAGACAGGAAGGTAGTGTTCCGCAACCGCAAACACTATCATTCCCTGAATGTTCAGGTTGTATGTGATGCAAATATGCATATTCTGAATGTGGTCCCTAGGTTTGCAGGGTCTACCCATGACTCCTATATCCTGCATCACTCGGCACTATTCAGACAATTTGAGGCTGGACAGTATGAGGACTGTATATTGCTGGGTGTGTATTTCTCATCTCTGACATGTGTGTGTCTCATCTGTCTGTGTGTGATCTAACGTTAGGGGGGGGGGGTGGTGCCCTCCAGCTCTACCTTGCTATGGTGGTGTGTGATGATGGTAGAATGGACGGTAGCATTTGTGTTGTGGTTACAGATTATGTTGATGGCAATCCGTACAGGTACCCCTTGTTTTGTGTGTCATAACTTTACACGCTGATGCATAGTTGTGGTGTCCCATCATATGCTGTTATATGTATATGTCAGGATATGTCATGCAGTTGGTTTGCACGTACATACCTGTGTTCATTTATGTGGGCATGGGCTCCTGCTTTAACATTCTACATTTCTTTCTGCAGGTGATGCAGGATATGGGTGTCACCCCTGGTTGCTGACCCCCGTGCGTCAGCCACGGACACGTGCAGAGAGGAGTTACAATGAGGCCCATGCCTCCAGCCGCTCTGTCATAGAGCGCACCTTTGGCGTTTTAAAGAGTCGCTTCAGGTGTCTGGATAGGACAGGCGGGGCCTTACAATACAGACCACAGACTGTGGCAGAGATCATTATAGCCTGTTGCATCCTGCACAACATTGCTCTCAGGCACCATATCCCTGTCCAAATTAATGAGGATCTCAAGGATGATCCTATGTGCCCTCCTGTATGTGTCCATGGTGACACACGTGAGAGCACAGCAGTCAGGCGGCAACTGATTGAGGAGGTCTTCTCATGTAAGTACTGCATATGTTGCCACCTACATTTGTTTCAATATGTGTGTACTGCTACCACTAGTTAACATCTGTATACCAATATCAGTAAGATACAACACTGCACTGACATGTAACGGACACTGCCTGGCCATTCCAGCTTACAATCTAGTCATGACTGAAACGCAGAAGATATGAGCAGGCCACAACAGCTGGTGGAGGTGGATTATGTGTGTCTGTATTTTTAGGCTTGTGGGAGGTGTTACGCTGACATACCTGATGTGTGGCTGATTGGGATAGGGGCTGCTGTACAGGCACAGGTAGTTAGTTTGATGCTTTGGGTGCAGCACGGTGAAAGGCGTGTAGTATGGAGTAAACAGTAGGAGAGCAGACCATAGATGGGGCCAGTTGTCTAGATGTGTGTGTTTAACATTTTGTAATTTGAGCTGATTGTGTGGTTGGTATGCTCTGATGAGCAGGGACTGTGTGTTAGTTGTTTTTGTATAGTGCTATATGTGATACGTAGCACTATATACATGCTCAGTAGTAGTTGAATTACTGGGATTTGAGATTATTAAGGGACGTTACTGCAACACCACAGTGTGCCTGCATGTATAGGTCAGCACGTAGCCCTGACATGGATGCGGAGAAGGATAGGGAACCTGTGAGGTGTCCTGCCAGGGGGCGTATAATCACCATTATGTGTGTGGCTGTAGAATAGCCATGCAGTGCAGTGTTGCATATTTTCAGGCAGACAGAGATGATTCAAGGCCAGATCTGCAAGGTGTAGGTTACAGTAGGCATGCCGGGAGCTGAATGGGGGGGGGGGGGGTGGAATTGGGGTTTAGTTGTGTTTTCAAGAAGAACAGGGGAAATATAGCTGGTGACATCTAGACATAAACCAAACGACTAAACTACAAGCTGGGTAGGTGTGTAGAGGAGGGGAGTGCAGTCCAAGACAACACCTACATTGCAGACACAAATACGCTCTGATGGGAGTGGAGGGTTTAGGTGCACATATAGGCTATACATGCTTTGCCATTATCTATTTCACACTGTGGGGTAACATGCAGCCATCAAGGTCAGGTCGCAAGCAGACATCGGGGTGTGGTTTAGCAAACATAACTCAGCCTTTGAGAGATATATTTGCAATTCATCAGCACACAGCTCTTAATGTAAGTCCAGGTTTGAAATGTACACACCAAGGAAATGTATATGGACAGAGGATAAGGGGGAAGCCCCTGCATATTTCACTGTGTTACAGGAATTAACAGCAGGGTAGCAGACAACATTGAGACACCAGAACACACACTGAAGGGGCATTGGAAGCGATATGGGGGACACAGGATAGTACTGCGGCCTTGGAGCCCAGCAAGGACACGGTAGCGAGCAAACGCTTCTGTTCACCAGTTTTTACAGCAACAGAGAGGCGAGGGAGGGGACAGACAGAGTACAGACCCTTGTAGTTTGCCAAACACACTTCAGTGATAACACTCACATGAAAGAGATCTGTACAGCGTGATGGGGAACAGTCAGTCTGTAAAGGATCTTGGGGAGTGTGGGAGCTGAGGACATGAAGGTGCAGTGTGTGTTGCACAACTACAACATGACATATGTATGTTTCTCTTGTGTTTCTCAATCCACAGGACATACTTGGTGACCCTCCTGGTACTGTGGTGCATTGGCAGGTGACTACGTCATCCAACATACAGTAGTCTGGGGTAGGTGGACCAACAGCTACTTTGTGTGTGCTGACAGTCAGGGAGAACACATGTCTGCAGTGATCTGTCATATTGTATATATGTTGTTGTTCACCTCTTTTCCCTGCGTCCCCATACCCCATATCTTGCTGTTGCCACACATATCCACGTGTGTTCCTGTCCAGTTTGTCTTCTGCAACACTGTCTCTGGCACACATCCAACAGAGCTGCATGTGTGTGCAGGTCCTAGGTGTTTGGGTGGTGGGCTGCACGTATACCCTTCCCTGACATTGTACCATCAGCCAACAGCAGGTTATCATTGCATTTAACAGGCCTTTATGTCCACTTATCTCAAATTGTGCACATACAGGCCATATGCTACTGCTGGCACGCTCACCTTAGCATACTGTGTGGGTGTGTGTTTTTGGGTTGGCTGTGTGATGATACAGTGTGCAGGCATTTTGCATTATCATGTGGTGTGTGTGGTCTGTACACCTGTGGAGCGGTGGTGACTGTGCTATCTCTACCTTACTGCTGTTTAATGTGTGAACATTGTGGACATGTGTTGTGTGTTGTGAGCAGACCTATCTCTTGTGTTCTGACAGACCACTGTGCAACAGCATATTTGTATCACAGATATCGCCATAATGTGGACATGCATCAACAGTGGCTGGACATGCTGATTCTATACATTCTGATGACATCTTCTCCCTTCACTGTGATGTGTTGTGGCCTTTGAGAGACTCAGGGGATCCAAAACATACACTTGATGCAAACACACAGTAGGTTGCACCTTTGGTCTTTTGTGAATGACATCTGCCTTTACATGTTAATGATTTACTGTTTGTTTCATAGACATTTCATGTTGGCTTTCTGTACACGGACGCTGATGCACATGGGGTGAAGCTGTGAAACGCCTGTGTAACATGGGCATGGATATGACCATATCCATGTGACACCCTCGTCTACGGTTCCAATTCAAAATGTCCCCAACATGCAGTGTGTTCTGTATTGTGATCGTTATGTTTGCCTGTGTGGCATTTTCTTACATGCATATTAATGTTTGACTCTGTGCAATTTGGGCTGATGTTGCAAGCAGCATACCAATACATTGTTTATCCTCTTCTGACACAGGGCAGAGTACAAACAAGGCACATCTAGTACAGTGCATCCAGCGTCACCATCATCCACTTGTTGGAGGACACAACAACACCATGGAACTATCCCTGGGAAATGGTGCCATAGGATGTTTGACCTCTGCGAGTGGGACACATGCCTAGGATGGACAGTATTATTGTTGGACTGCTACTTTGGGCATGACAGACCTATCCAACACGCCGTTGCTGCTGTGCTCTGGCTGGGTGTCGTGCTCATCACAGGAGACACACATAGCCTTTCCAGTACTGTGGCATATTGGGATGTCACACTTGACTATGCATGCTGTCACCATGTGGCCAGCCCTCCACCTAGGGCGCAGAGGTTTGGTCTGCCATGATAATTTCTCTATGCAGAAAGTGAGACTATAGCTAGGGCTCTTGCAAGGCCTCTTGGGATTTGTAGTCCCTTTTTAGCTCTCTGATAAAGAAGCAGTTGTAGTCCAAGTGTTTAAGGCAAAATGACAAGGATTTATTCCCCTCACAAACAGAACTTCGGTGCAGAACAAATAAGAACAGTGTCCAGGAGTTTAGCATGAGGATTATATACAATAATTAAGGTAAGTGCTTCTTCACTCTCTGGTTCCCAAAACAATACAGTGCTCGTAGTAAGTACAAACTGAAAATAAACAGCTTCTTGGAACAAAGAAAAATACCTCCTTTTTCTTTGCTGTTAACTCAGCACTCTTACTAACAGGTTTCAACACAGTGACTCAATGTTGTCAGCCAAACACAGCGTGCAATCCATTCGCATATCAGCTACGTCCTCAACATTAGAGTCTATCTGCATATCTTCTATATCAGGGCTGGCAGTGTTTGTTTGCAGACGGTTACTAAGGGATTTAAAATAACTTCCCTCTTTATACCGAGGTGTTTTCCCTTTATACAGCTCTACACAGCAAGGGTTTAAAATACCTGTTACATGGGAGTTTCTTCTGTGGCTCTCCTCTAATTCTTGGCAGTTATAAGGGAAGGTTTCTGTGCTGGGCTCCCACCTGTGTAAACTCTGAAGGCTCCCTTCTGATTGCAGGGCTCCCTGCTCTCTCCGTTCCAGCAAGTTCCTGGTCACAGGGCGTGCCTCCCTTCCTTCAAGTCTGCTGGCTTTTCTCACAGACCGGTAAGAAGTTTCTCTATCAGGTCTCCAACTCCCTGGAGTTTCTGAGCCTCTCCAAGCCTGCCGTACAGGAGCTCTCTCTTCTCTCCTGTCTTTCCTTCCTTGAGCTGCTTCTCTGCCACAACTCCAACTCTCTCTGCTGCCACGGCTCCAACTGCCGTCCAAGCTGCAATTACCTGTCCAGCTTGCCCTCTGGCCTCCTCTCCAGCCTTTGTCTGCTGCTTCTCCACCTGGCTTTGCTTCCTTCTCTGCTTCCATCTCTGCTTCCCTCGTGGCTCTCTTCCTGGGAGCTAATGACGGCGTTTTATAATTCTGTTCCCCTGGGCTTGGCTCTGCTCCCACCCTGAACAGGTGTGCTTGATTAAGCTCAGGGCTTGTTACTATGTCAGAGTCTGGGCGTGTCAATTCAGCTCCTGTCTTTCCCTGTTTACCTTTTCTATGTAAACAGTGAGCCATGTGCTCTTGCTGCCTGTCAGTTTTAAAGGTGGAATCTTCCTTTCTCTCTATTTCCATGGGTTCGGTAGGGGTCTCTACATCACAATGCCCAGGGTTTCAAGGACAGTCTTAACCTGACTTGTGGGACTGCAGACACACTTTGCACTTTGGACACTGTGTACTGGTCCCCACGTGTGCAGCAGGGACCAACATTGTCGTTGTATGTTGTACATCCTTCTAACGTTGTGTTGTTGTGTTTTGGCCATGTGTGTGACATGGAACACAGGATACGCTCATCTGTTTGGTTCAACACAGGCATACAGCCATGCATGTAGCACAGGGGGAGCAATGGAGAGGTCCTCTTGTCCATGTCCACCTACCCTCCACTTGGACATGAAACAGTTTTTGCCACGGCACCACTTTACTGAACACCAACAGCTTGGATTGATGTTTGCACTCACCAAAGGTGTTACCGTGCATGTGTGGCATCACTGTATCATGTTGAAACGTACACGATGCATGTGCATGTGACTGACTGTTGCTGCAACACAGCATGTAGCAATATGGCTTCTGTGTGTGTTACTATACAATGTTTGACCTTTCTTTCCATCTCTGTAGACTGGTTATTGTGCTTGTTTACTGTACAGACGTGACGCTCAACCTTGATTTACAAACCTAGCATTGCATGTCTGCACAGTCCTATTTATCCCCTGAGGTAACGACACTCACATTGCCCCGTTATATTTGGAGTGTAGCAGTGTGAGTGTCCATTTACTTCCTTCAATTGTGCATGCCATGTACTGTGATATATGTGTACAGACCACACCAACCAATGCAGGGGGACCTTCTGCATAGTGTTATCTCTGCATGTTTCTGTGGATGGTTTCATTTGAATTCTCTGTGTTCATGTGCCTCTGCTACCTGTTAGCATATCCTCATTGTGCATTTGACGATTGTTTAGGGTTACATTGTTGCAGCTTTGATTCCTATATCGGGCATTATGTGACAGCTGTGACATATATTTTGATATCTGTGTTTACACTTTCTTACTTTAAACAACATATGCTGTTTCATTTGTGTGCCTCCTGTGTTGGCAGACAGATATGTTTTAGGGAACAGATCATGATTGATGTGTGTGGGGCCCTCATCATGCACCGCCTACTGTCTATATGCACACATATGTAACTAACGCATTTGGGGTGTGCAGCAGCATGTGGGGGGTGGGGGTCTAATGCATACTGCACACCCTGATGCACATTATCTCTCCTGCCCATCATCTGTAGATGGGTCAGTGACTTTTCTGTAACTTGTGGGTTGCTGCCCTGCAAAATGTGTTTTCAGATTTTCCCCTGGGAACCACTCACCTTGATATTATGATAGACAATATCTACACTATCTGTGATGATTAACCAAAATAAAAATATGTGCTTGATGTACATTTGTCTTTGCTGCTGCTTGATCACACTGACACACGTATTTAGTGATTACATGGTCATGTACATGGCCCAACTGTGCCCACATCCTTGTACGGTGCCAGCTGTCTATCTGCCAGCCGTTTGCTGCATCACTGGGTGTTACAGGTTCCCATACACACATTCCCTTTGAGGTAAAGTTTTGCTTTGTGCTTGCTGTGCTTGTTTGGGATAGTGGTTACAGACATGTGTTGTAACACCATAGGTTGCAGGTTTGGTCCCCACATGGGGTTTACTTATTTTTTTCTGTTGTGCTGACCTGACCATGAGTTACCTGCAGGTTCATCATCTATGCACACACCCTTCCATCTCTTCACTGTACACCAAGGTGTGCCCTCTATGCTGCCTATCCATCACATATTGGCTGTTACATATTTGTCTTTCTTTATAGCATTTACATGGCAGTCTGCTTGGGGGACTGGCATTGCTGTGGTTCAGCTGGTCTGTGACACACCTGTTTTCAGGTTCAATTCTCACCTGCTCCTGTTCTGTTCCATATTTTTCCCTGCTCCACAAAGCATCCCCTGCCGTCCTTTGGGTTTAGGTTTTTTCCTCTTTTGCATGCTGTATCCACTGCATAACATTTCATTGTGTGTGTGCATGTAGTTATATGTGGCTCTGGTCCCAAATACAGACTGTGATCTGATCTGTACACACCAGATCTGCATGTGCATTCCATCATGGTTACTACTAGTGGTTTGCCTATCCTGGCAGCCAGCAGGCTTCTTGTGTGATGCCCTGCAGTATTCTTGTACGCAGCCTTTGCTAATGAGCTCACGTTGGTGGTGTTGCCTACTGGTTTGTGCATTGACATTTGTTCTAATAGTCATAGATTTGATTCCTCTCTGTTCTCTTTCATTTGTATGCCTGTCCTGCACAGCTACTTTTCTTTCCTGTGACAGTCATATCTGTGCAGATTTGTGGTGTCAGCACATTGTACCCTTATCAGTTGCCAACCATCCTTCTGTCCGCCTATGTGTGTCTGCCAGCTGTGTGCCATCCTGCCCTGATGTGCAGGCTATTATCCCATGTCCTGCAGTGATACACGTTTCTCCTGTGTGTGCTCTGCATGGCACTGCTACTCCTCTGTCCTCCTGTCATTACACCTATCCTGCCACCTCTACCTCCTCTGCTGGACACATCTTCCCATCCTCTGCCACACACTGTCATTGTTGCATGATACATTGCCATCACCCTGTGCATCGCTACAGCTGCCCCCGATATATTTGTCCATTTTTCTAGCTGCCGCATGGGCTGGATGCAGATTTGGGTAGTCCATCAGCTAAGATCTATTTCTTTCTATCACTTGTGCATTGTCTTTCCTTGGTGCTCTGTGCAGTGTTAGGGTTACATCTGTGTTTGTCCCATGCCTTTCTTTCTTTTCAACTTGGGTGACCTTAGTGCCCTTGGCCAACATTTCTTGATTCACCTATACATCCTTGGGGCATCTTTAGCCACAACGTAGATTCAGCCATCTTGTGGGGCACCTAATATGGTGCCTTGGGGGTTGACAACCTTTGAACACGCCCTCTGGGACACATTATAACCCACCTTGGCTGACGTGGTGGTTTAGGATGTGCCTTTTGATGCACCCTAAAAGGTGCACTAGGTTAGGGCACTGGGGTGCAGGTATTTTTAGCTAGCAGCACAGATTGTTGGACTGTTTCAGGCAGGAAAAGAAATTGCCTTAGCCACCCTTATTCATTGGGCACACACTGCAGGATCAAACTCATGACCTCTGTCTCAGCAGTCATGGTATTAACCAGTGTGCTACACCTCTGTTGCTGTGGTTGCAGATCGGCATGCGAAATTAAGGTTAACACGTGGTAACGTGCATGGCTTCCTCTATAACGTGCTAATGGGCATGGCGCACTTTATCGCACGTTAACCCGCGATTGCTGTCTTAACACCGGAACGCCCACTCCTTATATGGCATCCTTCACATTATCGCTGGTACTAGCACCATGCACATTAATACGGTTTAGTAAACATACCCCTTAGTCTTTTATATCATGCAAATTCATGCAAGTTTTAAGATATCTAAGTACACCAAAGCAACTATATATGGAAGATCTTCCCATTAGCTCATGCACAACTGCAAATTAATCATAGATAAAAAAGGAGAATATGTATTTAACCATTCTCCAGAGGTTCTTATCTGCAGTTATAAGAAGCCCTGGAATGGAGGTACTATTTTCAATGAACATCTCAGCATTTGCATTTTTACACATGGAATTAAATTAGCAGACAAATTATCTTAACTGGGATAAGCTGGGACCCATGAAACTTAAAAAACAAAACTTGCACATCGTAGATTAAACTTATTTACCAACAGAAGTAAAGGGGTGGTTAATAATTTTTTTCTCATTTTTGTCCTTCCTCCATCACAATGATCAAATCCAGTATCCCTGTAAAATAATCTTAAACATAATCTCACGATCATGCGGATTTATCTCTCAATAGCATTACTGCCAATTGCACCATGAGGTTGTTCTTTTTATATATCTACGGGGAAAAGAATTAATAACATTTATGCTATACTTTAACTGTATTCTATTTTGATATTAAATTACTTTGGGCCCAATATTCAAAGGGCGGTTACACAGTTTACAGCCCTGTAAAGTGTGCAACTGCTGCTGAGAGGGATACTCAATGGCACTAATGTTTAGTGCTGCAAAATATCCCGATTATGGCCTTTACGTTCCTCGTTGCTAACCACTTATCATCGGGGCATGTTGGGGGAGTTCCAGGGAGGAGTAGAGGCAGAGATGATCGATAACTGGGCAGCAGCGATATTGCTTGCTGTCCGATTAGCAACCTGCACCTAAAAGATAGGTGAGGTTTTTCCTCACCTATCTTTTAGGTGCAGGAGCTAACCAGGCAGCATGCAATATTGCTGATGCTCAGTTAGCTACTGCATCTTATGGCATGTGTGGCAATCCCTGGATATTCAATACCGGGGCCGTATATGACCCTGGCATTTGCTATCAGGGGTTAAGGGTCAACAAGAATGGCTATGCACTGTAGTGACGCATAGCCTGCTCAAGTAAATATCAGGCCCTTTAGTTTTAGCTATGAGGTAGACTGGAAACAAAGTATAATCCCCTTGGCTTTCACTAATTAATACATAGCAGTAGCTAAGACATCCTCCCTGAAAACTCTAAAAGCAACTTCTCTAACAAGGCATGCTGGTATCTGGCAAGAAGGAATTTCCTTATGCCCTTGAGAACTATGCAATTATTTCTCTCTAACAGAGTTACTCTAAACACACAGTACTGACTTATTTGTTCCTCCAAACTGTTATCTGTGCTGTTCTCTAATATCAAGTTCCACTGCAGTGCACATCCCTCTTCCCATTCCATTGAATCAGAGAATCCATTTCATACTACAGTACAAACCCATATAGATAGCAAGAAAAAAACATTAGCTGTGCACATTAAAGCTGTAGATCAATCATAACATCTCATTTTTCCCTTTAATATTCATTAGACGGACACATCACTTCACATCATTAGATTACCTTCACCAGTTTATTGACCATAAAAATTATTCTTTTTCACTATTAATATCCCACCTCATGTTTTCACAATCCTTCTCATCACTTGCATCATATCACCAACTACATACTTAGACCTTTCTTCATACCATACTAATGTATCCTTATATGGTAAGGCTTCTAGAAACATCAAACAACTATTAAAGCTTAGTGCTACTTTTAAGTGAATTGTAGGTAGAACATATAAATTTATATGCGCAACAATAAGCAAAACAATAGTGTAAGTCAACAATACCCTTTTCCCACTAAACATAACACAGGTCTGCAAAAATTTTTTTTCGAGAGCTGTTTTGGTTATTCCACATAATCTTTATGTTGTTTGGTGCACTGAATCCGAAAATGACCTCTGTTTTGTCATAGGACATCACGTTTCCTGACAATTTAGGTAACTATGTTAAATAAGGCAATACCTCAAAATAAATGGAAATAGACTTATACAATTAAATTTTTATTACAATATTTTCATGAAAATCCTTTTTTGAACTGAAATGAGCTCACTTACATACACTAAACTTGATTCTTCTTCCTTGTGAGGCTCCTCTTGGTGCATTTACGCTTGTGAGCAGCATCTGGAATGTCTCTCTGAAGCATCCAACAGTAGTCTGCTATCATTGTAATGCTCCATTTTCCCTGGTATGTCCTTTCCATCTCTTTAATGTCTTGGTGGAATCGTTCACCTTGTTCCTCACTCACAGCTCCCAAATTTTCAGGAAAGTAGTCAAGGTGGGACTGGAGGAAATGCACTTTCAAACTCATCAGGCAACCTAAAGCTTGAAATGCTTTCAGCATTCGTCCGACGATCTTTTTGTAGTGAGGATCTTTGTTATTGCCTAAAAATTTCCGTACGACTTCTTTAAATGCAATCCACCCTTCTTTTTGAGGATCCGTCATGGTATTGACAAACTCTTGATCAACTATAAGCCTTCTAATGTCTGGTCCAACGAACACACCTTCCTTCAATTTTGCCTCCAACAGGCCTGGAAACTTGGTGACCAAGTACATAAGAACATAAGATATGCCATACTGGGTCAGACCAGGATCCATCAAGCCCAGTATTCTGTTTCCAACAGTGGCCAATCTAGGTCATATGTACCTAGCAGTATCCCCAAGAGACACAAGTTCCACAATGCTTGTACTGGGTCAAGCATTGATATCTTCGGTCACTTCTTAATAATGGCTTATGGACCTTTCCTCCAGGAACTTGTCCAAACCTTTTTTAAACCCAGCTACACTAACAGCCTTTACTACATCCTCCGGTAACAAATTCCAGAGTTTGATTACACGTTGAGTGAAAAAATATTTTCTCTTATTAGTCTTAAATAGTTTACCCTGTAGCTTCATTGCATGTCCCCTAGTCTTTCTATATTCTGATAAGGTAAACAATCGATCTACGTTTACCCGTTCCACTCCGCTCATTAATTTATAGACTTCTATCATATCTCCCCTCAGCCGTCTCTTTTCCAGGTTAAAGAGCCCTAACCTTTTTAGCCTTTCTTCATAGGAGTATCCTTCCATCCCCTTTACCATTTTGGTGGCTCTTCTCTGAACCTTTTCTAATAACTCTATATCCTTTTTAAGATACGGCGACCAGAATTGCACACAATATTCAAGGTGCGGTCTCACCATGGAACGATATAGAGGCATTATAATATCCTTTGTTTTATTTTCCATTCCTTTCCTTATCATACCTAGCATTCTATTTGCTCTCTTGGCCGCCGCTGCACACTGGGCCGAGGGTTTTAACATGGTATCCACAATGACGCCTAAATCTTTTTCCTGGGTGGTGGTTCCTAATGTGGAACCTTGCATCGTGTAACCATAGTTTGGGTTGTTCTTCCCTAGGTGCATAACCTCGCACTTGTCCACATTAAATTTCATCTGCCATTTTGATGCCCAGTCTTCCAATTTATCAAGATCCTCTTGCAATTTTCCACAATCCTCTTGGGTTTTAAGAACTTTAAATAGTTTTGTGTCATCTGCAAATTTGATAACCTCACTCGTTATTCCACTTTCCAGGTCATTTATGAATATGTCAAAAAGCAGCGGACCCAGCACAGATCCCTGGGGTACACCACTATTCACCTTTCTCCATTGGGAAAATTGGCCATTTAGCCCTACCCTCTGCTTTCTATCTTTTAACCAGTTCCTGATCCACAATAGTACACTGCCTCCTATCCCATGACTCTTTAGTTTTGCCAAAAGTCTCTCATGAGGGACCTTGTCAAAGGCTTTCTGAAAGTCCAGATACACAATATCAACCGACTCACCTTTGTCCACCTGATTATTCACTCCTTCAAAAAAACATAACAGATTAGTAAGACAAGATCTTCCTTGTCTAAAGCCATGTTGGCTGTCTCTCATTAGTTCATGACTATCTACATGCTGAGCAATTTTTTTCTTTATGATGGTTTCTATCATTTTTCCCGGTATTGACGTCAGGCTCACCGGTCTGTAGTTTCCCGGATCACCCCTGGAACCCTTTTTAAAAATTGGTGTTACATTGGCGCTCCTCCAATCTTCAGGTATTAGAGATGATTTTAATGATAGTTCACAGATTACTAATAGCAGGTCTGCAATCTCATATTTCAGTTCTTTCAATACCCTTGGATGTATACCATCCGGCCCAGGTGATTTGCTACTCTTCAGCTTATCTAATAGTTGTAATACATCTTCTCGATGTATCGATATTTCCTTCAATTCTTCTGTACCTTTAAATACCACTTCAGTCATGGGTAACATCCCTACATCTTCCTCAGTAAAGACTGAAGCAAAGAATTCGTTCAGTCTCTCTGCTATCGCCTTGTCGCCTCTTAGTGCTCCTTTAACCCCTTTATCATCTAATGGACCAACTGACTCTCTCACAGGTTTTTTGCTACGAATGTACTTGAAAAGGTCTTTACTTCGCGTTTTTGCTTTTGCAGCAAGCTTCTTCTCAAATTCTCCCTTTGCCTGCCTTATCAATGCCTTGCATTTGACTTGCCAGTGCTATTGCTGTTTCCAGGTTTCGTCGTTTGGCTCTTTTTTCCATTTCCTGAAAGATGCTTTTTTGGCAACAACAGCCTCTCTGACCTCAACTTTAAACCATGCTGGCAGTTTTTTGGACTTCTTTCCACTTTTCTTAAAGCGTGGAATACAGCTGGTCTGGGCTTCCAAGATAGTATTTTTCAACAACAGCCAAGCCTGATGTACATCTTTAACCTTTGCAACTGCTCCTTTTAGTTTTTTCTTGACTGTTTTCCTCATTTTATCATAGTCTCCCTTTCGAAAGTTAAAAGGTAGTACTGTGGATTTCCTTACTATCCCTCCTCCACTAATTAAATCAAAGGCGATCATGCTATGATCACTATTGCCAAGTGGCCCCAACAACCTTATCTCTTGCACTAGATCTGGTGTTCCACTAAGGATTAGGTCTAATATGGCTTCCCCTCTGGTCAGTTCATGAACCAGCTGCTCCAAGAAGCAGTCATTTATTTCATCTAGGAACTTTATCTCCCTAGCATGTCCTGACGTGACACTGACCCAGTCGATACCGGGGTAGTTGAAATCACCCATTATTATTACTGTGCTGTAACTTTTGTTAGCTTCCTTGATTTCTTTGAGCATTTCATCATCCATTTGGTCATTCTGGCCAGGCGCTCGATAGTACACCCCCACTGCCATTGCCTTCCCCCTTTTACATGGAATTTCAATCCATATAGATTCTACAGCAGATTTTGTTTCCTGCAAAACTTTAATCCTTTCTGACTCAATGCCCTCTCTAACATAGAGAGCAACCCCTCCACCAATTTGATCAGCTCTATCATTACGATATAGTTTGTACCCAGGTATCACAGTGCCCCACTGGTTGTCGTCCTTCCACCATGCCTCTGATATTCCAATCATATCTAACCTTTCATTTAGTGCTATATATTCTAACTCTCCCTTCTTATTTTTTAGACTTCTAGCATTTGCATACAAGCATTTTAGAGAATGTATTTTATCCATATTAATTTGTCTGTTAGACATGAGTAATTTGGGATCTTTAAGCTCTGTCTGCTCCATAGTTGAGGGCATTTGGGCTACTTTACTCTTTTGTGGAACCTCTCTGCTTTTGGTAGTATCCTTCAAAGATACATTCTTCCGAACCATCTGCTCTTGGGCGACTGTCGGCTTTCCCCTAATATCTAGTTTAAAAGCTGCTCTATCTCCTTTTTAAAGGTTAATGCCAGCAGCCTGGTTCCATCCCGGTTAAGGTGAAGCCCATCCCTTCGGAAGAGCCCCTCCTTTCCCCAGAATGTTCCCCAGTTCCTAACAAATCCAAACCCCTCATCTCTGCACCATTGTCTTATCCACGCATTGAGACTCCGGAGCTCTCTCTGCCTTTTGGGTCCTGCGCGTGGAACAGGAAGCATTTCGGAGAATGCTACCCTGGAAGTTGACTGACAGACGACAGAAGGTGATGGTAAACAGAACTCACTTGGATGAAAGGAAGGTGATTAGTGGTGTGCCCCAAGGTTTGGTCCTGGGATCAGTACTGTTCAATGTATTTGTGAGTGATATTGCTGAAGGACTGAATGGAAAAGTCTGTCTATTTGTAGGTGACATGAAAGTTTTCAACAGAGTGGCTCCCCTGAGGGTGTGGATAACATGAGGAAAGATCTACAAAAGCTGGAAGACTGATCTAATGCTTGGCAGTTAAGATTTAATGTGAAGAAGTGCAGTGATATGCACTTGGGAAGCAGAAATCCAAGGGAATTGTATGCGATAGGGGGCAAGAGGTTCGTGTCCACGGACCAGGAGAAGGATCTCGGAGTGATTGTCTCTGAGGATCTCAAGGTAGTGAAACAGTGTGACAAGGCGGTGGCAAAAGCCAGAAGAATGCTGGGTTGCATACAAAGAGAAATTACCAGAAGAAAGGAAGAGGTACTAATGCCACTGTACAAGTCACTGGAGAGGCCTCACTTGGAATATTGTGTTCAGTTTTGGAGACCATATCTCGCAAAGGTTACAAAAAGACTGAAAATGGTTCAGAGGAAGGCGACCAAAATGATTTGGATCCTGTGTCAGAGGATGTATGAGAAGAGACTTGAAGACCTAAATATGTACACTCTGGAGAAGAGGAGGGACAGGGGAGAAATGATTCAGACCTGTAAATAATTAAAGAGTATTAATGAACAAACAAAACTCTTCCAAAGACAGGGAAGCTGTAAAACTAGAGGGCATAACATGAAGCTACAAGGGGGTAAACTAAAAGGCAATATCAGGAAATACTTTTTCACTGAAAGGGTGTTGGATGCTTGGAATGCCCTCCCGATGGAGGTGGTGGGGCAAATACAGTAACAGAATTCAAAATGGCATGGGACAGACAGAGTGGATCCCTTTATAGCAACAAAATAAAATCAAAATAAACATAACTATCTCTTATATCTCATCAAATAGGGGTGACCTACACAGAGCGGTGGGTACACTCCTAAATAAAAGCATGGAGAGGGGTGATCTGCACAGAGTGGCAGATGCACCTACTCTTGCTGCCTTGCTGGGCAGACTAGATGGATCATACTGGTCTTTATCTGCCATCATATACTATGTTACTATATCTGTTTTTCTCACTTAGTTGTTCCCCTGAAACTGAGATAAGGAAAGCTTTCAAAACAAAGTGCACTTCTTATCTGGAAACTGAAACATATAATTCAAATACAGAAAAACATTTAAAATTATCTTAAGACCCAAGAGTAAAACAAACAAAAGAGACAAACCTGTGTAGTCTTTATACATTACTGACCAGCGCTGATAAGAAAACAGATATTTCAAATATCAACATGCAAGTTTGGCAAAATAAGGCCCTGACCCACTAAAGAAGAAAATCGGCATATGAAAAAAATACTAACAACTAATTATCAAGTTAAAGCCAGGTGGGGTCATTCTTTTGGGATGTCCATCCCTGCTATTTGTGCCCTTTCCTGATCCCATCTAACTTCCCTGTGCAGTAAGACGGTGGCGGGAAAGGAGTAGATCTGGGGCAGCGTTAGGGCGGGCAGTGGGCGGTCGTCAGCCCCGGATGTACAGGGCCGATTCCAATGTCGGACCTGTATGTCCGGGCTGGTGGCTTGAATGGGGAACTTATTCCACCTCTGAGGTGAAATAAGTTTCCCTAGTCGGCAAGGGATGGCGGGCCCAGGGCGCAGAAGAGGCAGGGTGGGACAGAGGACAGCCCTGACTGAGCTATCCGGGCAAGGTCTGTATATGCAGGCTGGACTGAATCAGGATCCCGGCTTGCCCGTATGTTGTGCTTCTGATCCCGAGGGGCTAGACGTGCCCCGTGGGATCAGAATCGCAGCTCCCTCTGTGCATCCAGTTCTGACCGGGTGCACAGAGGGCCAACACGTCAATGTCAGTATTACCCCCAGGCTGTTTAAATCTTTTACAACGAGAAAATGTTATCCTTTTAAAAGCACAGAGTAAGGAAAGCAAACAAATGAATCATTATATGCTTTCTCGTATAATACAAACAACATATGTTTAAAGTCTTGGACCTCATCGTTTTGTTTTTCTTGAGACTTTTCATGTGTCATTATCTCCCACCATATAAGAACAACCCACTCAGGACTAGTATGTAGTCTCCCTAAATCAATGACCACCATTTCATATTTGTAGTACTTCATCTTCACTAGTCATTGCATGCCATTGTGCTGCAGGGTCTATAGAAAGATCGCCATGTTTAGTGCACATACAGTAAGATGGGCTGCCCTTCTTAAATGCTAAAGCCCATGTCTTCTCTTGCTATTCATGCAACTTAGTTCTATTCTGCTGGCGACTAAACAAACTACCCATCATACTCACAGTTCTCCTGATAAACCCATGACTTGCCACTGACCCAGAGAAAGAATCCAAGTCATGGCACAAACTGTTGCATGTAATGAATTCCTAGCCGGGGGCAACAAACACGGGATCTTTCCTTGACCCTTGGTTTCCTATTTCTGACCCCAGAAGCAAGTGAGATGAAATGAGAACACAAAACACACAGAATTATACCATAAGAAAGTCTGCCAAAGCTTTAGAAAGACAGTCATGGGCCCGCAAACCTGAGCAGTCTCTCATAACTCCCTTAATTTTCTTGTCCATAGCACTTTCATTTATTAGGAAAAAACTGCCACATTATACATTTTTTTGCCTTGTCACTCTGCGTCATGCTTTTTGCTTTGCCTATATCTACATGTTACAGGTCAAACTAAACACTAGGGCAGTCTGGCGGCTCAGTGATGATGCTCTTTGTGGGTGGAGCTGAACAGCCGCATCATTGCACACTAAGGGACACATTCAGCATCCGCTGCAGCTTGAACTCCTGCACCCAGCGACCTGCCTCAGAGTGTGTCCATTCATCAGGAGAACATCGGAACATACCAGAGGAGGTGAGACTCGAACCATTCTACTAGCTTCCCCATAGAAAGCTGCACGATCTCTCTCGAGCTACTGCACCAACCCACTACTAGCTGGTCGGCACCTCCTGCGGCAGAAAGCTACACCGGCACAAGCCCAACCACGCAGATGCTCAGCTGCACCCACAGAGAGCATCATCACTGAGTCACCGGACTGCCTTTTAATCTAGATTCATTCAGGTGTGTCAGGTGCGACTGCGCCTGAGGGCCTCGCCAGAGGGCCCTTAGGCACGGGCCTCATTAACCTACAAGGAAAAAAATACGGTACGCAACCTTTAAGTCCTTTTTCTGCAACAAGTATGTTCAGTACAGCATATTACTTATGTCTAGCAAAACTAACTGCATTGCCTAGGCTGTCTCACCTTATTCACAATTGTTTTATTGCATACTAAATTGTTTGCCAGCCATACTTGAGCATTATCACAAATGGCGATTGCTACTAAGGACTGTTTAATCTAAATAAGAAATGCCTAACCACGATTTTCTCAGATATTGATAGACATCAAACAGTAGATACTTTTACTACTCAGATCTAACCTACTCCTGATAATACAAACAATGAATTAAGTGATCTCATATAGATAATTATACCCATGTGAACTTAGTTGGCACAGCTCCTATTATACTTATCGCTGGGTATATAGTCATATACTAACTGTTATAAACTTTGTACCCTGCCAGATATTGACTAACAATATTGTCATTACCTGTATAAAAATAAACAATTTGCTATACACCCTGCTAACACTAATTAAGGAACTACAGCCTAACCATATACATTAACCTAAAATCATAAGGACAAACTTTGGAATAATACAAAGCCCCAAGTGCATATTAAAAAATGGAGAACATCAGAATAGCATGACTTACTTTTAATTCGTATGATAATAATGGCAATCTTATGCCATGGTCAGGCACACCCATTAGCATCTATACAACAATAAAATATACCAATCATACGCAGTTATCATAGGCATGAACCTTCACCACTCAATCAAAAGATATATTTTAGATATGGACAACCCAACCACAAGCTTATCAGTATCTCCCCCTGATTAATAACATACTCTGCAAGCCTTGGGACAAATACAAATCCATTAAATGCTATCTAACAACATCATATCCATCAGGAACAAAATTCCTGCCATAATAGACATTGTTAAAGAAAATTGTCCCGACATATTTTGCATTACAGAAACTTGGTTATCTGACACAGAAGCTGTTTTAACCAACGAACTACACCATCTTGGATACAATCTATTCCAATGAACAAGGGCAACAAGCCGAGGAGGGGGATCCTTATATTAATAAAACAGGACCTTAATGCATCACTGGGCTTATCCAAAAATATAGATGGAATGGATATCCTACAGATAGAAAATAAAAACCTAGAAATTTGCCTACTATACAGACTGCCAAGCACCTCAGTAGAGAGCCTTTCTTCCATACTGGAGAATGTATGATCTGCATCTTTAAAGAAGCCACTATTACTCCTGGTTGACTTCAACCTTCCCTCTCTACACAACTCTCACTCCACGAATTTCCTCAGCTCTATGGAAGACCAGGGTTTCCAACAGATAGTGCAGATACCAACCCAAAACAAAGGTAATATTCTCGATCTAGTATTCATCCCCAATTATGTCACCCCCATCACCTCTTTATACCATCGCAAGCTCTCCAAGTTCCATGGTCAGATCACTACCTTATTAATTTCACTCTACTGCATATCCCAACTACATCCTCATGTATTAACAAGGACTCGCAACCAAAGAGATTCAGAACATTCAATAAAGAGAACTTTCTAAATGAAGTTATACCACAACTAGACCCCTCCCTAGCAAAACTAGATGATATAATTGCAAACTGGAATACATCAATACTGAATGCTGCTTCAGCTCCTAGATCACAACACAAAACTAATAAAAAGCACTCGGAAAAATGGTATACCATGAACTGAAAAAACTAAAACAAAAATTTCCGATCGGAAACCGCTACCGTGGCTTTGTAAACAAGCCCCTAAGAAAGATGGAACATAAATGGAGGAATACAAAATCCTTGGATGACAGAGTAGACTATATGAGCACACTACAACTTTACAAAACATCCATAAACAATGCAAAAAAAATAATACCACCAAGAGAGCTATTTGATAAAGTAAAATCTCTTACACGGGTACCCACACCAGAAATAAGCAACATATCTATAGACCCTCATACCCTGGAATCACATTATATGAATAAACTAAAGCGACATGACACTCCACACAATCTATTGAATCATGATAATACAAATACTAAAAATTGGAACACATTCCATAAAGTTTCCAAAATCAGTACAACTACATTTAGCTTAGACCCTGCCCAGTTAGCTGGTTAAAAGCCTCTCTCTCAGAATTGGCATCATTCATACTCAGAATTGTGAACCAATCACTAGAACTAGGAATAATACCACCAGCTCTAAAACATGCCACACTTAGACCAATATTAAAAAATAAAGCATTAGATAAACAGGATCCCAATTCATATAGACCAATAGCTAGTCTTCCTTTGATGGCCAAGGTGATTGAAAAAATTGTTCAGCTCCAACTCCAAGAATTTATTGACTAAAACTCTCCTCTAGATGATCACCAAAATGGTTTTAGACTATATCATGGTGTAGAGACCCTTCTACTGGCTTTCTTTGATAATCTTATACAAGGGCTGGACAACTCAAAACAAGCCTTTGTGATTATATTCCTTGATATAGCTTCTGTTTTTGACAACATCAGCCACAGCATTCTCCTCACAAGACTCCTCCAGATGGGCATAAACAACAACATTCTTAAATGGTTCCAATACTGGCTTTCTGATCGCACACAAGTACAAATAGGTCAACAATCATCCCGATCATATAAACAAGAGAAAGGTATCCCTCAAAGATCTGCCCTCTCCGCGCTACTATTTAATGTATACATACAACCTATTTGTAGCATTTTCAAAAAGTTTAAAATAGACCACCATATATATGCGGATGACATAATGTTTTATCTCCCAATAGACATTATGGTTCCTGACGTTTATCAACTTGCAGCATGTTTCAGTGAAATAATAAACTGGCTAAAGCTACTTAACCTACACGTAAATTACAAGAAAACTGAGGTACTGTTCATAGCAACGAATCAAAACTTTACCCCCCCCCCCCACCAAAACTAAAACTCAGTGATATGGAGCTAGAATTATAAAATGAAGTAAAATACCTAAAGTCACATTGGATCAGGATCTCACAATGACTACCCACATAAAAAAAATGCTAGAAACATCTTCTATAAATTATGGTTATTTCAGCATCTCAGACCATACTTGACTAACCATGACTTCAGATTCATACTACTGGCCATGATCATGCTTCACTTTGACGTTGCAAACAGTATCTTATATGGACTACCTAAGCAGACCCTAAATCACCTTCAAAGGCCCAAAATGTAGCTGCATGTATCATCTTTAAGATAAATAGTACAGAACATATCACTCCTATACTGTATGAACTACATTGGTTACCCATATTGAGCCAAATAAAATATAAAATTCTCACGATCACTTCCAAACTTGTTAGGGAAATAGCCCCTTCATTTTTATCCTCACTTATCTTCATCCCATCAACTGAAAGAACTAGAAGAGAATACAACAAAAATACCCTGGCAGTCCCTTCTAATTACCGCAAAGCAAACCATTTCATGAGCAACAATCCTCTGGAATGCCCTACCAGATAAGCTGAGATCCATCAAGGATCTGAAAGATTTCCGAAAGGAAATAAAGATGTATCTATTCATAGAATATTTTGGCAACTCAGAAGAAAAGATCAAAGTATTCCCAACATAACATCCACATAATAAAATTAGAACCCCATTGACTAGTACCCTACCTAACCTACTCCTTTGATGCTAAATCCATGTATATACAACTTTGTAAATATGTTGACTGTAATAATTGTTCATATAAATAAGGCATAATCATACCTGTATATAATCCACAGTTCTTCAATGTAATTTCTCTATCTAAGTTCAACATATAAGTTTAATATATTTAGTTTTGTTAATTGTAAACCGCCCTTGATCTCTGGAAGGGGCGGTATATAAAAACATATAAATAAATAAATAAATAAAATAAACACTATGAGCCCGATATTTGAAAGGCAGTTATACAGTTTGCAACCCTGTAAATCATGCAACTGCTGCTGAGAGGGATATTCAACGGCATTAACACTGTTAGTGCCATTGAATATCCCCAATTATTGCCCTTACATGCCCCAATGCTAACCATGCCGGGGTCGTTCTGGTGAGAAGTGGAGGCAGAGACGATTGATAACCAGGCAACAGCGATATTGCATGCCGCCCAGTTAGCAACCTGCACCTAAAAGATAGGCAAGAAAAAACCTTGCCTGTCTTTTAGGGGCAGGAGCTAACCAGGCAGCATGCAATATCTCTGCTGCCCAATTAGCACTGCATCTTCTGGCATGTGCAGTGATCCCTGAATATTCAATAGCAGGGCCACATATGACCCTGGCATTGAATATTGTGGCAAAGGCAACCATTTTGAGCATGGGGGAGGTGAACAGCATAAGGAATTCACCTTAATCAAGGGGCCTCTGTTAGGTGTGCAGGGTCAAAAGGCCAGAGCCACAGTTCAAAGGCAGAAAAAAACCAGCTGGAACAAGTTCCAGGAAATGCTTGACAGTGTAAGAGGGATAGATTGCAAGCATGAGGACAAAAACCCTCACTCTAACAACTGCACTGATTATTCTGATGTCAGAAGGCAGGGGGATTACAAACACCTGGGAGAGAAAGAGGTGGGGTTGGATCCCAGTGAGTATAAACCTTGGTTAAATTATGGAGAGAGTAGTAGTAGTAGAAGGAGGAGTGGATGGAGAAGGAGCAGAGGAAGCAGCAGAGGACAGACTTCAGAGCAGCAAGGACGATGGAATGCTGGAGAAGCCAGAGCAGGTGCTAACTTCTGGAGACAGGCTGAGCTACCCATTGCTGAGAAAGTTGATTTCCCTGAATCACGTTTGCAACAAAGGTGGGAGCCAGGAAGTAGAGAAGCTTTCAGACCACCAGAGAAGTTGTCAGCAGGGCACTCTGATCAAGTGGGTGAGTCAGAACCTATGCAATTGGGAGAACCAGTGTCAGAGCAAGGGGAAGAAGAGGATATGTTGATGGATTGTTCTTTATGCCAAGCTCTAGACTTAAAGTGTCTGAAGACAGGCCAGCCTGGAAAGAACTGTTCCTCTTGCTGAAGTAACCTCAGAGCTAAGCAGTGAGAGAGTAAATTCCTGTGTGTTTTGAAAGGAGGAATTTACTGCAGCATAAGCTAGTGAAGTAAGGCTGTGATTCATGCTTCTGTGTCAGCTGTGCTGAAATGCCACAACGGAGAGAAAGTTAATTAGCTGCTATAAGAGTTTGTGCTTTGCTCCTGTCTAATATGAAAAAGCCTGCTATAAGAGTTTGTGCTTTGCTCCTGTTTATAAGAAAAGCCTGCTATAAGAGTCTTGAGGACACTTTGAATGCTTATTTCATAACCTAAGTTTGGTTCTTCACCTGGAAGTACAGCCTAGAGAAAATTATGGCTGAGTGAAGATAGATTTGCCATAGAAGAAGTAAAGTTTGCTTTTCTATTGCTCTGATTGACAAAGGACAATAAGAAAAGTGGCATCTTGTTATATGTGAAAAGGCTAAGCTTCTGCAGTGAAGAGGACTTTAAAAGCCAATGTTGAATTCTGTTTGTTTTGCCACCAACTTGCTGAACCTTAAGCAAAAATTCTATAATTTGAAATTCTGTTAATGGTACCTGGAACCAGATCTGTTCTATTGTGTTCAAAATAAACTTTCTTTTTCTGTCATAAGCCTTACCCTTGGTTTAACATGACTACAATCCTTAAGCATAAATATAACAGCTGATAGAAGAAGGTTCTCAACCACCACGCTCTCAACAACTAGAAGACTAGTGGTTTTGACATTGTGCTTGTGACAATATCCAGGGTTAAGGGTCAGTGGGCACGGCTATGTGCCGTAGCAGCATATAGCCTTCTCAAGTGAATATTGGCCCTACATATTTCAGGTCAAGCATAAATATATTGCTCACGCTTAATCGGGACAGCTTCCTGCAAACAAGTGCTTTCTATCTTGTCTCCCATGCAATATCTAACCTTGAGTGTCTCATTTATTCATAAACATCCCTTATAATACTGACAGCATATTCAGAGCTGTTCTCACACTCTAAACTTTCCCCCTGAAACCTCAGCCCCACTTTGAGTCCCTTTCTACCGTAACTGCCCTCTGGACCATTTCCACTCTGTTTATACAATATCTTTTTGAAGATGTGATCTCTAGAATTACATATAGTACTCCAAATATAGTGTCGCACCGCCGCCCTAGTGGCCAGAGGTTGTTAAGGCAGGTCGGGTGAACATGAGTTATATTTTTAAGTTTGAGTTGGTCCTTGAGTGCGGGGTCTGGGTATTCTGTTCCCAGTGGCCTTCCGTGTACCAAAGCCTCAAATGAATACAAAGTCCGAGAGTAGGGAAAGAAAGGCTTTTTATTTCCCTTAATGCACAAAGATTCAAATATTGGAATCTACATCAACACAAAGCAACCTTACTTCAGGTAGAAAGAAACATAAACAGTTATTGCTTTATCCTCTGTTATCTTCACAGGAATTTATACATATGAAACCCACAGTCTCTGTTTGCTGAGCATAGCTCTAGACACTAGGCAGGGATTCTAGGCTTCCTGCCTGACAGTAGCTACAATCCATTGCCATTTCGGAAGGGTCCTCGTTAAATTCCACCTGCATGGGCTGAGGATCTGAAAGCTGGGACTCTGTATCAATATAGTCCAGTGGAATATGATGAGGCTTTTCATATAAAGTTTGTACCAACCTCCAATGCTCTGGGCTTAAGTTTAGGCCTCGGTCATGTGCATGCTTACTATGAGAACAACCTCTTTTGTCCCTGTGCCTTTCATTAAACAGTCTTTCATTTGGTAACAGCTTGTGTCTTGCTTTACAAACAGCTTGATGAGGAGAACACTCCCTTGTTTCCTGTGCTCCCTGTGTCACCAGGTTATAACGGTTAGTAGTAGAAAAATATGGATTACCTTTTCCTCTGGGCCTATCCCAGTGAGCTGAGGCTTGAGGCCTAGTCCTGCTGCAATTCAGCCTTACTCGGTTAGCAGGCTTCCCACTGTCCAGCTGGCCTTCGGGTGGAGTTATCTCCCTTTCACCCCCATACCTCTTTCTCCTTGAACAAAGAGTGTTACCTCCTATGGAGATGGCTTCATCTTCCTTCTGGTAACTTCCACAGGGTCCTGAGTCCGCTGGCACCGTTCCATCAGCTAAGACTCTGCCTTCTGTTTCTCTCCGGGTACCTTTCCTCCCGGTGTCTCTTTGCCAAGAACTCCTTCTGTCTTGTTGCCAAGAACTCCTTCTCCTCCCTTTTCCAACTTCCCAGCCTTTCTTAAAAGGAACTCCCCCT